>KL647336.1:234410-279111 GCA_000727475.1 Sarcocystis neurona
TATATATATATATACACTATATATAATATATAATATATACATATATACATATATATAATATAATATATATATATACGTATATATATATGTATATATATATATATGTATATATATATATATATGTAGGTACGTGAATGCGTGCATATAGATATGAAGGGGAGATCTAGGGGAGGGCGCCGGCGCACGGTAGAATATTTGCGCGGAAGACTGAACTGATGCGGCTTCACTTTCCACATTTTGTATTTGTTGAACAACTTAGCGTTCCCGCCTTGATATCCGTTTACCGCGCCGTGTTTCTTTGTCGTTTTGTGAATTTCTCTGGCGGTGCAGCGGCGTTCCGTGGGAGGGACCGTCTGCGTCGGGGTACGCATGTCGACGACTTGCTGCTTTTGAAGAACTCGGACAGAAGGAAAAGCCACGCTGACTATTTGGAAGAAGGAAGTACAACTGTTTATTTGCACGTGTGCACGTCCACTTATATGTGTCCGACTATATGTGTAAATCTCTCGACATATGCATCTACTATATATATTTATCCATCTCTCTTGCTCTCTCTGTCTCTCCAGTCTTCTCTTTCTCACTATATATATATATATATCTGTCTACATTCTGCACATATATATGTGAATGTCCGTATAGGTGCGTGCCCACGTTCATCTACAAATTCACCCGCAACTAGAATTATTTGTACTTGCCAGCTCGGTGTGGACGTTTATATTGGCTGTCTGTGGGCTGTGGATATCTGTGAACCCGCCTGGGTCCGCACATGTCTGTATATTGACAATATTGTCGAAGGACGGACAGCGTGAGAAGATGGGGAATGCTGCGATAAAGGAAGTAAGACCCGGATGTGACAGGGGGGAAGGATGATGGTGATGCCTCAATTGAACGGGCGCGACACACACGCGATGCAAGGACAACAGCAGGAAAGGACGAGCTCTTGAAAATGCCGGAGCTGGATGTGGAGCCTACGTTGCAGGCAGCTGGTGCTGTAGTTGCTGCTGATGCGCACTGCTGGTGCTCCTGCTGTTTTGTGTGACCTCGTCGTGCTGCTTCCCTGGCTTAATGGAAAAGCGGTGGTACTTCTGACCCGTCAAGTGAGGGACATTACACGTCGTCTAAAATTGACGATAAACCCACGAGGTCATGCATCGCTTTTCCCGTGCGAGACAAGACGGATGTGGGATTGCGTGACTGCTTCGAAGATCGTTAGAAGCACGGAGAATATGAGAACAAGTGTGTAGCACACATGAAGAGAAGGACATCCCTGTGGAACGAAAAAATTATTTTGATAAAGCGATTTCTGGCGGAAAAGGAATGTGACGTGGGGACAGGGCCTCAGAGAGAGAGATGCGGGGGAGTCAGCACATCTACCTGCGAGTGGGAAGCCCTCCCCATACGATATCCGTGGAAACGACTTTCAGCCGTTAACGTACAGGTTCATACGCACACGCGTGCAGGCACACGCACTATGGCGTGGAACTGCCGGAGTAGGACAAGACGTGACGGCCCCTCTGATAAATATCTGCACTCGTCGAGTGCCCGGTGCACACGATCGTCCCATACACATTTACGTGCACGTGTAGCTGCCTAGGTGTATCTGCACTTGCAGAATCGAGAGGGAGTGTCTTCGCAGGCATCCCGTTTAGTAGTTGGCTATCCGCCTGCACCTCGGAGGGGGGAGGTACAGGGACCTCCAGGGAGATAGGCAGGTGCAGCGGGTATAGTAGAAAAAGGATTACGGGACAAAAGAATGGAACGTGTCGTAGCTGTACCAAATTATATCCAGTGGTGCGGCTGTAATGTATACACCGCGAACTGACTCCTTTTCTGTATGAAAAAGGACGAGGGATACACCCGTACATAATATGTTTGAGTGCATGAATAGGTATGCTTCTATAACATGTGTGAGACCCTGCACTCGTACGTAGATAATTGTGTATACGTACGTTCATCTTGTGTAGGTGCGTATACTCTGCAAAGCGGAGAATCTCTGCATTGCGACCAGAATTCGCCATGTTTTGCTGGTTGGGAACGCACAGAACGTGGAACTTCACAACGTGTACGCAATGTGTATAGGCAAAGCTGCGAAGGTTCTTCGGGCAAGAACACACTTGTGAACATACACAGAGCGGGTGTTTCTTCTCAGAAACAGAACGTAGACAACTTGCTGTTTGCATTTGTGAGAGCCCTTTCTGCGGTTCTTCGCATGACCATTTTTTTCTCAAGCTCGTTTGTCCGGGCGCCTTCTCTGGGAAGAGCTGCTGGACTAGACCTTGACGAATGCGGGTTACAACGCTAGGCGTTAATAACTGTCTATTGCCACTGCCATTCTTTCCACAAGGAGAATTCAGCTGAATTTCCCTCAAAGTGTAACTCTGACTGAAGAGATTTTTTGGAATGTGAAGTAGCCGGGTTCAACGCCTTTCTTGACTTCTCCCGACTCCAAGGTTCCGAGTAAACTTTCAAACGTGAACTGTGGAGAACTTGGGCGCTCGAAGACTGTGAAATGAATCACGAGTGTGAAAAGGGAGTCAGTTCTATATTTAATGATCACCGCGTTTTTCGCCGGGAAGGATACCTCGGGTTTAAGACGCTCGAGTTCGTTGCCCTGAATGGATGCATATCTGCCACGTTTCACCGCGTCTGGAGAGACGCAGGAGGGGTTGATCACGTGACGGTCAAGAATAAAACCTCTAGACGCGTGCACCGTTGCCAGGTTCTGCTGCTTTTCGAAATTTTGTCAGGCCTAGAATTGTACGTGTCATTTCTACCAAGCCACGCAGCGCCGGTTGCCCTCCAAGAGAAAATTCCATTTTTCTCTACAGGGCACGCCTCACATCCGTGAACGTATTTGGCTGCCATCTCATAAATACGTGTCTCTCTTTCTTGTCCTACGCGGACGTCTATGTCTATATTAATCTTCAAATACTGGTACACTAATGTATTTTTCCCGTGTGGTGTGTCATTGGGGATCTGTACAGGGAAAGGAAGCCCCAGAAGTTGTGATATTGTGTGATGCTTTGCGGTGTCATTACACGACGTTTAACTCACACCCACTTTCCAGGGAGACGTCGCGTTAACCAACAGGTAGGCCGACACATTTGTACGGAAAAATACGCGTACAAATGAGGTATGGATATGCGTAATATGAGCTACACGCGTAAATCCATTACTAAATGCAGGTGGTAACGCCGAATCGGTGAAATCTGCAGGCAGGCGTGTACGAGGTTCACTGGTGTATAGCACAGAAACGTTGACAGCTGGTCAAGCTATTTCATGACGACGTCCTTCCTACGTGCAGATGTTCCTGGCGAGTGCTTGCCAAAAAGTGATAAGAGGTCCCCTTTTGTACGCACCTCGCGTAGTGACCGCTACCAGCAGTCGCGCCGTGCGCTTTTTAGCACGCAGCTACAGGTATGTACAACACCAAATTGCAGTTCCCTTCAGTGGACTACTGCTGAGGAAGAGTATTTCTTCCGGAGGTCGTACCAAGAAAGCACCTGAAGATACGTTGCAGCGGACTCCGTCGTTCGCCTCCGCAGACCGTTGTAGTGGATGCAGATGTCGTGTTGTGCATCTAAGGAGAGGCATAGCCCCAGGTAGCGATTGGACCGTTAGGTAGTGAACTGGTATGGGAAGATTTACCTCAGGATAAGTTGAAGGTGTCACCGCAGTGCGTCTCGACGATTATAATGTTCGCGTCGGTTCGTCCTCCTTTCGCATCCATTGCAGTACATAACCGATATAGCCACGCGTACTTAGGGCGTCCTAAAACCATGCCGTATAACTCACTCCTGCGGCTTGTAGGCAATGCTGACACACCTTCCCCAACGTATGGGCGCAAATCAAGCGCAGTAACTTCTTTGTAGCTCCCTATGTGTTGCACTTGTAGATCGTGTAGAGAGAAAGGCACAGAAAGTGAGATGGTGGAGTTAACTTCACGTGTGCATTTATTCACTTCGCACTACACTTGCTTGTTAGCCGCCAAATGCATTACGCAGAAAGCGAGTGACAAACACTTCGTTATATATTTGGTACGTACTAGGCAGTTTACAAGTTTCACAGGAATCACTGTCGCGTTTTCGTCCGGGCAGTGGGGTGAGGTTTATAAGAAAATGTCAACCTATCTGACTTAATAGCCAGGACGGCATGCTTTTGAATTACCGGCTACCCTTTCTGTGCGTTCTGCTGTAGATTCTGATGAGCATTCGGGATCAGTGCAAGCACTGACGACCCTTTGATATGGCATGCCGTATTTGTCAAACGCGGGACACTGTATGGACGGGTTTCCCCACGTGAGTTTCCTGCAGAAAGGCTCGTCCGTGCATTCCGTGTTTCTGGTCGTGAAAGTACGTGTAGCGGCATTCCCACATCTGCGTGGTAGTGGGCCGCACACTCGTACTACGAGCCCGTGTCATGCTTATTCATAATTCTTTCTAGTCAATGCGTTGCCGGCTTGGGAAAAAGTCCACGTTAGCGCGAGTGAAGAGGTAATATTTTTCGAATCATTACAAGCAAGTCAGTGCATTCCCGGCTTGGGAAAAAGTCCACGTCGGTGCGAGTGAAGAGGTAATAGTTTTTTCGAATCATTACAAGCATCCTTCGTCGTCTCGCTAGTCAAATCTATAGCGAAGCCTGTTTGTTTACAGGAAGCCACCTTGCTGCTCTCGCCTGCAGACACTGTCTGCCTCTCAGCACACGCGCTGCGCTTTCCACGATTGTACAGGACGTGTCTGGACCAATGCTGGATCACAGTAGTGACGGTGCTTCGCATCCGCAGTGGATGGCAGCCGTGCTCGCTTCTTATTACGAAGGTGCTGCCGTCGCTACGGAAAATAAGAAGCATTACCATATTATACCGCGCCTCGCGCATCCTCCCTCTTATGGGGTATCCCGCCGACTAGCTAGCTGTTTGACTTTGTTTTCCTTTATTATTAAGGTGGGATTCCTCCAGCTCGAATACCAGCTCCGCGTGCTTGCTTGAACGGAATCATTGAGTCATTCGCGTGACCGAAAATATCGTGTGTCTGAGATGTCTCTGGAAGTTCTGCGTCTTCCGGGTCACCTGTCACATTCCTTTTCTTTCTAGTGCTTCCCCGGAGAGATGCTTCCCATCGGTACAAAAGAACTTCGGCATGTTTTACTGCTTGCCTTCCCCCGTGTAGGAGACAGATGGAAAAATCTATGTGAATTATTCGGCTAAACGTGGGGATATACAGTCATGTGTACGGCTGTACATAAGTTACTCGTAGACGGTAATGCTACTCGCGTACTTCAATTCTGCTCATGCCTACCTTCACAGGTTGAAGGAGACCTACGTAGTTAGCAGTGCAAACAAGAAAGGTGAACATGGCACACGCACAGAACTCCCTCACCTTTCTTTATCCTCCTTCTTCTAGTCCTTGTTTACGCAGGATCCATACAGAAGGGTGCAATACAGACAAAGACAACAGTGGGATACAGGCAGCTAATCTGCTTGTGCGTTGGCCTTCCTCTCGTGCGCATTCTGCCTGGTTCCGTGTAACTCCGAAAATCTATTATAATGGGATTGCTAAAAGCACTGCACCATATGGCGCTGCCGTGTCCTACGGTTTTGTAGACGAAGAACTAATTACTTTTTACAATTTGGTTTCCAGTGCGGCTTCCACCTCTCTCAGTATCAACAAGCAAAACCTTGCTTCCTCCACTGGTATACCAGCTGCAGCGGCGACACATCTGTGTGACAGCCATCTTCATGAGTATATATCCGCATACACGTGTATACATATACGTCTCAGGGCATACATTTTGTGCACATAATCCTGTGAGCATTCTACCGACGCAGGGCGCGCGTTCGCGAGATGCACACGGGGAAGATTTAATTGCTACACCTGTGTATGTGGCAACCGATAAAAAAATTTCATTCGACTTCCCCATAATTCGTCACGATTTACCCTGCATACACATATATCTCTATGTAAACGTACTTGCATCGGATGCGTATTTCTGTGTGCCGCGTAGGCGTCACATGCGGAGGGGACCACCATCCGCATTAAGACGCACCTACGTGTTCGCCTGAAGCGCGTACAGTGGCCACGTCGAAGGGCACGATGATATATACATACAACGTGTGAAGGGCAGGAAGATATATATATCCATACAAACGTGAATGTATATTTATATCCACGTATGCATATTTTTCCTACGTGTCCATAAGCCCGGCCTTCTGCAAACTGTACGTGTATAGTTGGTTTAACACGGCGCACTAGTCTCCAGCATGTACAGACGACAACAAAGCATACGCGAACACAGAGCAGAACGTTGAACAAATAAATATACTAGACTGCCGCCTCCATATGATTCAGGTGAGCATATTTTGTAACGTGTATGTGAAGCGTATGCATGAATTGAATGCAGCAGCGGGGTATCAGGTCCTTTATCTTGACGCATGTCCGGCACGCTGCAGGACTTGGATCTCGAATATATTTGGTACGTCTCCTGCAATCGACCAACAAAATAAAAGTATAGTGGATGTAGTACAACGCGATCATATGGCTTACGAATGACTACCATGCGGTAGACCTCTGTATAAAAGTCACTTAGACAAGGTCCAGTCGCCACAATACATATGTATACTTGCGTATATATGTGATCCCCATAGTTGGCCGTAAATTAATAACGCTGGTAGTTGACGGGTGAAGCCGGTATGCATATATGTTGTCTATGTAAGCGTGTACGCCACGAGTGCAACCCCACCATTTCCCCTGCTGGGGCAAGTGGGCCTCCGGTCGTTTCCGTCGTTTCGCCAAGGGGCTTTTTCCCTTTCAAAGTAAGGCGACCTCACCATAAAACATTATCACCGTGAATTTTCATTCAAACGGTGAAGCTGGTTCTTATCCGTTTCATTGTTCGTTATCCTCGTCTTGCGAGACCTTGCTTGTCTTTGTGGTTGATCGGCTTGCGGGTCTCGCCGCCTTCCGAACAGGCTCGACTTGTAACTGCAGTATCGTCTTCTACACCGAGATTCCCTTCCACATCTTTGTAATCTGGCGTATGCTAGTGGGCAGGACAGATTCACATGAGCTACGCAAGCATCTGTGAAAGTGTCTTTTCTGTTGGTTTCTGCGTCCGACTTCTTATTTCTAATCGTGCCTGCACGGTCCCCCCCACTGCTACGCTTCTCTGATGATGCAGTCGCGTGAGACGCGAACATCATCTTCCTTCGCCACGTCCCGTGTGAGTTCCTGCTTTTTTCCTTCTGTTTCGTCTTCATTTCTTCACATACTATCTAATTCGTCGCTTCACGCCTGTAACCAGCGAACGAGATCCACCCCTCCTCCTCCACCCATCACGACGTAGAGCATTTCTGACCGTCCTCCCCGTGTTACCCTCAGTGTCACAGCGTCGTGGTTTGCGTTTCTTTCACTCTACGGCAGTCCCATCTTTCCGACCGCCTTATCTTTTATGTTTGTCGGCCGCTTCGTTTTCTTGACGGCCCCCAGCCTCCCCCTCTAGTTGAGCCGTTCGCTGTCCACCTCTTACCTCCTTTCCTTTTTTCCCCCCGTATCTTCGGGCAATTGTCGCGTCTCCTGCGTTTTTTTCGTTGTCGCTTTTTCATCCGTCTTCTTCCATTTTCGAACCTTTGTGGGCGATCCGGTACGTCCCGTGTTCGCCCCCCCCGCCTCCGCGCCCACCGCCGTGACTGCCTGCGCGCGTCTGCATTTTCGAAGTCACTTTGACACCGTGTCATTACTTTTCTTTGTCGCGGATTTTTTCGCAGTTCGGTTCTCCCGTCCAGTTTTTTTGTGCCCTCTTCCCTCTTCGCCCGTGTCGGTGTTTGGCGACTCTCTCTCTCTCTCGTCTGTCGCCCTTGACACGATGTACGGCAACTACGGCAGCGCCAGCGGCGGCTACGGGGGCAGTTCGTCGTCGGGAGGGGGCGGGTATGGCGGCTCTTCGTCGTCTGGCGGCTCCTACGGCTACGGAGGAAGTAGCAACAGCAGTGGCTACTGCGGCAGTGGCTACGGTGGCAGCAGCGGTGGCTATGGCGGGGGAGGCTACGCCGCAAGCGGAGGCGGTTACGGGGGAGGAGGAGGAGCTGGGGGAGGAGGAGGTGGCTACGGAATGTACAACAGAGGCCCAGGAATGGGCAGCACGTACTTCCCAGGCGCCGGAGACTCCCTCGGTGCGAAGTTGCAGCGGGTGGACTGGAAAAGCGTTAACCTTGTCCCCTTCGAGAAAAACTTCTACGTGGAGCATCCTGAGGTCGCCAACATGTCGGAGGAAGAGGCAAACAGGATTCGTAGAGATCACGAAATCACTGTTGTGCATGGTAGGCGGCGGGTAGTCAAGAGTAGACAGAGTGAGAGAGAAACTAAGAGAAGACAACAGAGGAGGACGTGGATGAGACAGCGGCCGGGCGTGCGCGGGTGTGCCAGCGGCGTTGTACGTGCGTGCGTGGCAGTTCGCAGGGCATGAGTAGGAGACGTGGGAAGGCGGCATCAGACCAGCAGCGTGCGGCGGTAGTGAAGGAAGGGCAGAGGCAGGGGGAAGGCCGCAGCAGAGGCGGAAGAGAACACACTGCGCAGGGGGAACTGCGGGAGTCGCCCCAGATAGCGAGACAGGAAGCAACAGGAAGGAAGCAGATGAAACAGGAACGGCGACAAGGAAGGCGAGAGAAATGCAGCAGACGTAGTTCCATGAGTCCTGCATTAGTCTTCTCCTGCTGCAGCCCGAGCAGGAACGACTGAAAAGGCTGAGAGTCACGTGCCTGTGGGAGTGCTGGTGGGCACACGTGTAGAGAGAGTTGCCGAGTGGCGACGCATTTATACACTTTCCTGTGGCAATCTGACAGTTTTCTCGTTTTCTGCTGCTGCGGTTTTCTTTGGCAAAGCGCGACGACCCGCACGCGCAGCAGTGCGTGCTCGCTAGTGACGTGCCGGGGAGTCTCTGCACCCATGTATTTCCCGGACGAATCTTCGTCTTGCTGTTCCTGTTTCTCCCAGGTTCTTGCTCTTTTGCAGGGGCCGCTGCTACTTAATTCCGTATCTGCCGCTGCTGCTTTTTTCTGCGGGTGCGGTGGAGGGTCGATGCTGTTCCTGCTGCGCGCAGCTGCTGGATTCTCTTACTCACTCGGTCTTGCTGCTGCTGGTGCTGCTGCTGCGGCTGTGTAGCACCGTCCTTTTGCTGCTCCTGCTGCTGCTATGGGGTGTCGTTCGTCCCGTGCTTTGTGTCGTCATTCTGCTGCTGCCGCTTCTTGCGAAGAGGGTCCATTGTCCAGTTTTAAAGAAGGTAGGAGTGACAGCGGGCAGAAAGTAGGAGAGATAGCTCGTGAACGGGAGCCGCCGACATAGACGTATGAATATGTTTGGCTAGGCAAAGGATCTCCGAAGTTCTGCTAGCGCACAGTCTCCGTCTCGTCGTGTAGGCGTGTGAGTCTGCCAAACATGTCGTATAATTTCGGTGCATCTTTTACGTATATCTCTGTTATCTCTCCACATAGCCGCGCGTGAGTATCTTGTGCTTGTGTATACATCGTGCGTGTGCCGCGGGTTTGTTGTTGCAACGGTGTGATGTATCTGTATTTAAGATCGAATAATTTTCCGTAGGTGCCCCTGAGAAGAGATGTAGAACCAGTGTTTTTTCTTTGTGTTCTCCTCCTCGCATTTTCATATGTTTGTGTCTCCCCAGAAGTCTCCTAGCCGTGCCTGTGTCTCGCTGTCTCCATGTAAAGCAGCCGTACTTGCAAAGGCAGAAAGAGAGAGAACGAATGCAGCCGTGGGCGTACAAATCCTGCTGTGCTTGCGAAGACAGAGACAGGGAGAGAGAAAGCGAGAGAATGTACGGTGGTGGAAGTACACATGCAGTTGCGTGCCTGCAGAAGTAGATTGAAAGAAAGAGAGAAGGTAAAACGGTTAGCGTACAGACGCGCGCGAGCGATAGAAGAGGGAGTTGTATATGTGGAAGCTGTCGCAGTGTCTGCTGCGTCTGTGTATGTGGGTGTATCTGTGAACATCCTGCGCCAGTAGTGGGAGAGATAGAGGTACAAAGTGGAGACAGACAGAGACAGGGAGACACACGGGGGGAAGGAGAGAGACAGGGAGACACACAGGGAGAGAGACAGGGAGACACGCCGGGAGAAAGAGAGAGACAGGGAGACACACGGGGAGAAGGAGAGAGACAGGGAGACACAGGTAGAGAAAGGGACACGAAGACGCACACACATACAGACAGGGAAAGAGAGAGGGAGACGAGACAGAGGGAGACGGAGATAGAGAGAGAGATAGAAGCGGGTGCACAGAGGGAGAAAGAGAGAGACAGGGAGACAGAGAGAGAGAGGAGAGACACACGTAGAGAGACATAGAGGGAGACACGGAGACAGCGCCACCGACCCGTAAAGGTCGTGGTGGTGTTGTGTTTCTTTGTGTGAAGAGAAAAAGAGGCTCTGCCACAATTTTCTGTCTGTCCCTGCGGGAGGAGACGTGTGGGCTTCCATCACCTCGTCGCTGTGTATGTAGACATATGCAGTACGTGAGCGTACACACATATGTGTGACGCATGTATATATCAACTTCTCGTAGGTGCTCGCACAGCATTGCCCACCTTCTGTAAACTCTTCTGCGTCGTGAGACGGGGGGGTGGACAAAGTTCTCGTTGAAAAGAAACGCGGATGTATACACTTGTGAATACTTGTGTAGACCTGCATGCGCATCTGCATGGATGTCTCTCTACAGAGTGAAAGACATACGCGTCCACAGCCGGCCAAATATGTGGCGGCTTGTTTTGTCACTTGTTTTACGTCTCGCTTCCTCGTTCTGTTTGCAAGCCTATATACAACCGAGACAGGCACATGCGCGCACGTACCTGCTGCAGTTTGCGGAGGACCGCATATGTCTGCGCGTCACCTGGGGATTGCAGATGCCGGTTCTTTTCCGCGACGTGTGCTGTCTCCATCGTAGACGTTGTGTTGTTTCCTCTTTCCATTGTGTTCCTGGTCGAGAGAGAGACTGTGCGTCAGAGGTGGCGGAAAAAGAAACGCAGAGAGAGGGAGAGGAGAAACAACGAGCGAGAAAACAGTGACGCAGAGACAACAGAGTTGCGGACGCGGTGCAGGCGGCCCCGGGCGCAGGTCCACTTTTTTTTTCTCGCAGAAAATGTGTAGGAGGAGAGAGTCGAGAAAGGAACAACTTGATCTGCCCGAAGGTGTAGCGCTGTTCTCGTCGGTTGCTCTGCCTACACATATCATCACGCAGGCGGGCCGTGTGCGCATGTGTGTGAGTGTCGACACCTGTTCGTGACTATCCTTGCATATCTGTGTGTACATGTATTCTTTTTGTCTGACTCTACTTTCTTCTGCAGTTGATTTGTCAGCTGTGTGTGTGTAGGTATGTCCGGCAGTTTGCAGCAGCGTGTACACATGTGTACGTGTATGTGTGTTGATATGTGTGTTTTTATGTATGTGTGTGTGTTTCTGTGTGTTTGTGACGTGTGTCGGTATTTTTGTCTCTCTGTCGTATCTGCGTATGTGCATGTGTCTCTTTTCCTGTCTCTTCCGTTTTCCTTTTCCTCTGTTTCTCTTCATCTGTTTGTGTCTCTCTCTCTCTGTCGCCCTCTCGCTCGTTTCGACTGTAGACAATCTCGTAGCGGCAGCACCTGCGCGACTTTGTGCCACTGCCACGTCTGCCCCGTGGGTTGAAGAGAAGAGAAAGAGTGTGCTGTGCCGTTTTTTGCCGGTGGTTTTTCTCGTCACACATCCTCGAAATTGGTAGACGTGTTTACGTCCGTGTCTCGTGGACGCGTCTGACTTTCCCTTTCTCTCTGTCTCTCTTTGATATTTCTCGTGCCAGGCCACGGCGTGCCGAAGCCGGTGCCAACGTTTGAACACACGTCCTTCCCGTCGTATATTCTCGACGTCATTCGCCAGACAGGTTTCGCCCGCCCAACAGCAATCCAGGTTCAGGGCTGGCCCATTGCCTTATCTGGGAGGGATATGATCGGCATTGCAGAGACAGGCAGTGGAAAAACGCTGGCCTTTCTGCTGCCGGCGATTGTTCACATCAATGCTCAGCCTTACCTCAAGTAAGTTTTCTCCTCTGCGTCTCGGGGGACACCAGCCCCGGCACGCTTTTCGAGACAGGGAGGAGGAGACGGAGACACACAGAGAGACAGAGACAGATACAGACACACATCCAGAAAGGGAGAGATGTCAATGTATGCATATATGTGTATGCACATATATATATGTAGACAGCTGCTCTCGTTTTTCTGTGAGTCAACCTGTGGATCCAGGCGAGGGAGAGAGGTGCGCATGCACCGCTGTCTCGTAGCTGTCATCCCGTAGACGAAGCGCACCTCCACACACTTGTACGACATACGAAGGAGAAAACACACTTGCGACGGCGTGGGCGGACAGAGGACTCGTAATTTGTACATTCCGGCAGACACACGTATATATATATATATATATATGTATGTGGGAAGTGCTTTTTTTCGGACATGGCCAGAGAACGGAAAGACAGTAGGTGCGCGGGGCCTAGACCCGTCGTGGGGAGGAGAAGGCGTGTCTGCTCAGTCGCTGTGCGCGGGAAATGCTCCTCGCATGGGGTTTTCCGTGGGCGGCCGGAGATGCCGGGGGACGCTTTTCTGCTTCCCACAGAAGAGTGCGGGGCTCTCTTTCTGACAGATAATATCGGCGTAGTCATTTCCTTGTTTCTCTGTGTATGACGCTGGTGTTGGAGCGGGTCTGTTTTCTCTTTTTTCCGTCCGCTTTGTTAATATAGTCATGTACTGCCTGTCGATGTGGAGTATCTTTTTTGCCGGCTGAGAAACTTTGGCCCCGAGAAATTGTTCCCGGCTTGGTCACTGCGTGTAGGAAGACTCGCGGACGCATGCAGTTTACTTTGCAGATGTCGGCGTCGGCAGTATGACTTCGATCTCGTGTTCTTCTCTGCGTCCTCGTTGACGCGAGTCGTAAACACTTTCTCGTTTCGGGGAGGGGAATGGACCTGACCATATTCACTCATGCCTACGTGTATGTATGTATGTGTGGTTGTGTTCGTATATGTATGTCTAGCGGTGCATACATACCTATATATACGGGCGTATACGCGCTTTTTTACGTATGTACGTGCCAGCTTCCAGGTGTAGATGCCTTTTTGTGTGTATCGCCCTGGGTTTATACGTATGTCTCTGGTCTGCACGTGCGTCTGTATTCATGGAAGTGCACGGGTGTGTTTTTCCCCGCGTATCCGTGTGCGTGCGTGTGAACCGGTGTGCACTTTTTTTGACATCAAAGTTATTGTCTTCTTTTTCTGTTTTCTTCAGACCCGGGGACGGCCCAATCGTTTTGATTCTGGCGCCGACAAGAGAACTTGTGGAGCAAATTCGGGCCCAGTGCCGCACCTTCGCAGCCCCATCGAAAATTCACCACGCAGCAGCCTACGGCGGCGTGCCCAAGCGGCCACAAATTTTGGAACTCGAAAAAGGAGCGGAAATATGTGTCGCTTGCCCGGGTAGATACATACACACACACGCATACACACGGACAGACAGACAGGAACTTTCGTTTCTTTTTCGCCTGCCTGCCTGCGTTCTTCCGCTTCCTTCGGCTGCTCGTCGTCGTCGTCGCGTTCCGGCGACTTTACTCTGCATTTCCCTCTCCTCTTGTGTATGAGAGACGCCTGCTGTGGCCCTCAGCGAGGACGTAGCGCTCAGTATAGATCTGTTTCAACTACTGTCTCTGTATGTGTTCGTACCTTTCCTGGGTGTGGGTGTGTGCGTCTCTCTTGAGCTGCTCCTCTTCTTCCTCGTGGCTTCCCCCCCCTATTTTGCTGGAGACATTTTTCTGCGCGTCTGGCCTGCGCGCGCGTGTGTGTCAAAGCACGAAAAACTAAACTTCACGGGCAGTGCACGATACCGTCGTCCTATCTCCTCATTTACCCTCCCACACGCGTATGTGTAGACTGTCAGTGTAGTCGACTTTTCGCGCGGTGGAAGTGGAGTATTTTCCCGTCAAACTATAACTGACTTGTTCACGTTATATAACTGGAGTGTTCCTAAGTGTACTAACCGTTATTCTTTCTCCGATGTTTCCGCGTTGCTGCTGATCTTCGTCAGGAAGGCTGATAGACTTTCTCGAGAGCAACATCACAAATCTTCGCCGAGTGACATACCTTGTCTTGGACGAAGCCGACCGGATGCTCGACATGGGCTTCGAGCCACAGATCAGGAAGATCGTTTCACAGGTAGGAGGAGAAGGGAAGGAAAAAAAAGAAGAAGAGGACAAAAAGGAGAAGGAAAGGGGGCAAAGTGGCGAAGTGGGGAGCGGACGGAAAAGAAGCAAAGCGCAGGCGAAGAGAAGTGACAGTTTGAGAGGGAGAAGGGAATAACAGAGAAAAAGAGAGAAAGCGATCGATAGACACCGAGGGTCGTGGGCAGGGGAAGTGGAACAGAAACAAAAAAGTTGATTTACACCACAAAATGCAACCGTACAAGAAGGGAGGAGGGCCGCAGCAAACCGAAGGTCGCAATATATTCGCACGTATAACCCGCACACGGGTACACGTGTATTTGCATACACACACGTATGTATATATATGGATTATCGAGTGTTTTATCAACCTGCTACACATTTCCCCTTCACGTACACAGATGGACTCACAGTTTGATCCGCTGCGGTTGCCGTCCCTCTGTGTCTGTTTGTGTCTTTGAAGCTTTTCTTGCTGTCCTTCTCTCGCGTGCCGGCCTATCTTCTCTTATTCATTCCTTCTCTCGCTGCTTTTTTCTCCACAGATTAGACCCGACAGACAGACGCTGATGTGGTCGGCGACGTGGCCGCGAGAAGTGCAGACGCTGGCGCGGGATCTGTGCAGAGAGGATCCCGTTCACATCAACGTCGGCAGCCTGGACTTGAAGGCGTGTCATAATATCAAGCAAGAAGTCATGGTTATCCAGGTATTTTTCCTTTTCTTCCCTGGGGTGGAGTTGCTGCGGGACTCCACTGCTTTCCGCACGTTTGCGTCTGTCCGTCTTTGTCTTCGTTGTTCTGCATCTCTGGGCTGCTCACGCGAAACATAAGCACGCCTGGCCACACCTCCTGTCGCGAACGACGGTGTGTTGCCAGGTGCTGCGTCGACGCGTCGGTTTCTACGTGCCGAGCTCTGCTGCTGGTGATAGGTTCCGCCGCCCAGCGTCGCTCGCTTTCCTCCTGCTGTTGCGCGGATACTGCCAAAACGGTCGCCGCGGCTGGACGCTTGGTAGTGCCGAGGCTGCTGCCGCTGTTCTTCGCATGGGTGGTGCTGCTGCTGTTGTTCTTACTACGGGCACGGCTGCTGCTGGTGCACTGCTTCTCTGGGTGCTACTGCTGCTGCTCCTCTCTTTGCTTTGACGGCTGGTGCTGCTGCTTTTCTCGGTTTCGTGGATTCTGTTGCTGCGGCGGTTGTATCTCGTCCATCACCTTTGTGTTGGACTGCCGCTGCCGCCGTTGCTCGGCGTGCGGTCGCTGCTGCGCGTCGGACGTGGTGCTGCCCGGGTCGCTCCACCTCGGTTCTTACCTGTCTTTTGTAAAAGTGGAAGAAAGGGAAAGGAATTGCGGCGGGTGGCACCCCTAGGTAGTACCTAGATATGTGTACACCGGTTGACGATTGTTCCCTGCGCTGCCCTCGCTGTTACCGGAGAATGTGCTGCTCTGTGTCCCTGAGGCGGCGGCATCGCTGCAGCAGCTGCTGCGGTTCCACGTGCGTCGCAGATGAAGTGACAGGAGAATTTTTTAAAGAACACCTGGTCTGCTCTTCAAAAGGCATTCCTTGTTGTAGCCGTGTACAGGGTATATGTATATACGTATACGCACCCACCGTATGTTATATATATGTATCGTTGCGTCTGTGCATTTATAGATCTTTGTGTGAATAGCTACGTAGAGAAAGAAGCGAATAGTGAGACTTAGAAGAGGTCGAGTTTCTCTGTTGCCACGGAAGAAGGGCCTTCGAAGTCAGCTACTTGACAGAGGTTGGTGCCTGCCAGTGTAGACAAGTCCACCAGGTAGAATGTTGAACTGTAAAAGTGGGAAGGAAAAAGGGGAGCCGGATGTTGTAGGAGAAGGGACGAAGTACTGGTGCTGTTGCGAAGGGAGGTGCGACGCTGTGAAATGCAGCAACGACGTGCTAGAGGTAGAAGGTTGTTGTGCTGCTGCCGTTCGTCCACTTCTGCTGCTGCTGTCGGCGCTCTTCACGTTTTCTCCGCATTTGCTGTAGCAAGTCGTCCGGCAGGTACTGCTACTTTTCCGAGCAACAGCGCACGCGCGAGTCTAGCTCTCTGCTGTTGTCGGCTTTAGTGGTGCTCTCTCTCTGCTATCGTAGCTTTTCTTGCTATTGTACCAGCTGTCTGTTAGTGCACTACCAGGCCGCAGGTGTTGTAGCGGCTCTGTATTAGTGTAACGCACTGCACTTGTAGCCCGTTGCTCGTGCAGCGCCTCCCTGGCGATGAACCCGCCTCAGGGTCGGACACGCACTGCAGTTAGACCAGCATGCGCAGGCTTGTTCGCTCCTGTGCTTCAGTTTGACGGTCACAGGCTGCAGGGTAGCTGATTTTGTAGACTGCAGCATGTGCCGTGGGTGGTGCGCCGCCTCGTGACGCGGTGCCAGCGGCACCCGTCGCACAGCACCTGTTGCTGCGGCTGCTGACCTCCGTCCGTTCGCACGCTGCACCAGGACGACGCGTGCGCAGCCGGCCGTCGCGTGCTGCCGCACTGACACTCCTCGCGCACTGCAACGGCACCGTGGCTTCATCGCCATTTTACTGCTATGCTGCTGCTGCCGCACTCTTGTAGCTTTAGCTGGGCTGTAGCCGTGAAGGCGGAGAGCTAGCCGTTTTGTTACCGCAGTGGCGTCTGCGTAGCCCACCGTCCTAGTGAGCGTGGCAAGGGCAACACCGGAGCAGCTGCTGGTACACGTGCTGCTGCCTGCAGCCGCTTGTTTTCACTGCGGAAACGATGACGTTCTGCGCCCTCGTGCGGGCCGCAGCTACTGCAGGCAGTCAGGCGTGCGCAGCGGAAGCACGCAGTCGACCGCTCTCGTGAACACGAGGCAGTTATACCTCTTCGTGAGCTGCATGTTGTGAGACGACGTGTACGGTGCAGATGTGACTGCATGCGGAGAGGCGTAGAAAATGCAACATTGGTTGCATGCTCTACAAGACTGACGTAGCTACGTGCGGTGGGTGTAGACCCCGTGCAGCATGGATTGCAGGCTCTGCAGTGCAGACATCGCTGTGCGGTACTGCAGTTGCATTAGACGGTCCTGCTGCTTCGACGTCACCGCACGAAGTACTGCTGTGAGATGCGTTTATATCGCATCACCTGCAGGCAACACCATCTGCAAGGCAGGAGTCGTGCTGCGCCTCTGCTGCGGTTCCGCACTCCTTGGTCCCCCTGCTGTGCTCGTAATCGCGCGCACGACACGGCCGGGGTGGCTGCGTAGATCGTCGCAGGAGATCGAGTTCGGAGCTGCCCACTGCAGGAACCCCACTCTCGCTGCAGCTGCGTCTGCGTCTGTGCATTGCAGATGTACCAGCGTGTCTCTGTCACATTTGTATCTTGATGTATAGTGTGACTGTTGTAGACTGCGGATAATACGCACTGACAGTAAAAGATACTGCGGTCGTGTCGGGAGCGTATGCTGCGGTTCTGCCGCGTATATATGCTGCAGTATGCCGCACATGCAAGCTGCGGTTCTGCCGCATGCAAACTGCGGTTCTGCCGCGTGTAAGCTGCAGTTCTACCGCATGTAAGCTGCAGTTCTACCGCATGTAAGCTGCAGTTCAACCGCATGTAAGCTGCGGTTCTACCGCATGCAAGCTGCGGTTCTACCGCATGTGAGCTGCGGTTCTACCGCATGCAAGCTGCGGTTCTACCGCATGCAAGCTGCGGTTCTACCGCATGCAAGCTGCAGTTCTACCGCATGCAAGCTGCGGTTCTACCGCATGCAAGCTGCAGTTCTACCGCATGCAAGCTGCGGTTCTGCCGCACGCAAGCTGCAGTTCTGCCGCATGCAAACTGCAGTTCTGCCGCATGTATCATGCCAGTTTACCGCGATTTTACTGCAGTTCTTCCGGATGCGCGCTGCAGTGCTGCCAGACGTGTGCTGCGCATCTACGGCCAGGGTACTGCAGGTATCCTGGAGCTCTGCCGCTATTTGTACTGCAGCTGTCCCCCCGTCTCTGCTGCCCGTATCGCGAGTCTAGTACGTGCCTCCTACACAAGATGTTGCGTGCCTGATGCATCATCATTCATCGCGACGTACCGCAGCGCCGGGCGCGACCGTAGATGCGGCGGGTATAGCGCAGGCGTCCTGCACGTATATCGCGGCGAAACTCCACCGCGTATGTACTGCATTTACAATTGCGTCCGTACTGTCGCCCGTGCGTCGCGATGCTGTTCACACGCTGCAACCGTGCCCTCTGCAATCCCTGACAGTCTCGCACTGCTCGCTTCCGGGAAGCAGCAGCACAGTGCCGCGTTTGCTGCGTCCTTGGCACATGTAGTGCATGACTCTGCAACAGCAGCAGCTGAACGTGCTGCTGTGGTAGTGGGTGATTCTGCTGGCGGGGTAGTGACGACTCTGCTGGTTCAGCAACCTGTGGTGCGCGTGGCCGCCTCCCAAGCTGGTACGGCCGACGGAGGGCAGCGGGCTGTCCGTGGTTTGTTGCAACCGCAGCAGCCGAACGTTGACAGCAGCTGACCGCTTGACGCAGCGTGAAGGCGCGAGCAGCAGCGAGAGACACGCAGCAGCGGCTGCGTACAGCAGCGTGGGGTGCAGCGAGCACACGCGTGCAGCAGCAGCGTGTGTGAGGAGTAGAGAAATGGGCGAGGCAGTCCCGAGCGAGAGAAGCTGCAGAGGCGCGGCAGGTGGTGAGAGAGATACTATCTCATCCGCCTGAAAATCTGCATCATCATCTCTGTTGATCGGCTGTTCAATCTCATTTCACACTCACTCTGCAGCAGCAGCAGAACTGCGTATGCGGCACAGGGGCTGTCTCATCGCGCGCAGTCGTGGTTGCGTATATTATGTGATCAGAGTGTGACCGTGTCCGGACGCTATATTACTTTTTGCGTCCGCAGCGTAGTACAGACATTCTCAATCTGCACACATTTAAGATCGATCTTCCCTTCCCAGCACATGTGCATTTCTGAAGATGCGTTCTTGGTGGGGCAGTAGGTATAATGGAGTCGATGCGCATCAGGCATATGATGTGAAACGTAGAATATTCAGCTGGACCGTGTGAAGCTGAATACGCGGTTTGAGCGTGCAAACGCGCGTGCGCGGAAGTTTTATTAGTATTAGAACTGTTTTTCGCATGCAGACCGGAGCAATGGCCTATCCGGTTGCGTTGAGTGCAGCGTGTGGAACAGCTGCGAAGAAGAGGAGGAATGGCATTCACAGTGTGCGTAGCTTGTTCAACGGGGCAGTCAGTGAGAAGTGAGTTAAGGAGAAAGGCGAAGAAGAGAATCCCAAGCGGGCAATTGTTATCAGCAGAGGGGAGGCACAGACGGAGTTAGAGCTACATGCAGAAGCAATCGTGAAAGGAAACAGCAGCAGGGGACAGGAAAGTGTTTTTGCGTAGAAAGGCGTGGCACACGTTTTGTGGACACAGCAGCAACGTGCATACCGCATCGGCTGTTAAGGACTTAATCGGAAAAGAATTCATGTGTCAACCACACATTCAAGTTGTTCTATATGATTCACGGGTATCGTGACTCACTACGTAACACAGTGTTGTTATACATTGAGTACTGACCGTCTAGTTTTCCGCATATGGAGGAACGTCGCCTTTTCCTCGTACGTGTTTGTGCGTGTGTATATGCGTCGTTTGCATGTGTAGCAGAATTTTATCGGAGGAGTGTCTTCGATAGCAGCAGCAAGTGTGTGTGTGTGTGTGTGTGTGTGTGTCGAGATGTGGGACGCAGATGTATAGCATCGAAAATGCAGACGTCTCTGTTGGTTTTTTCAAGGATGTTGCGTGCTTCCATTTTTAGCTGGACTGTCTTTATGGACGTGGAGAAATGCAGCGCTGCATAAACACCTCTCCGTCTCGTTGCTTGTGCTTAGACGTTTCAGGACCCCTTCCTCGTTTTTCCGCATCGTTTTTTCTGCATCTCCCATATACGTGTTTCTTCCTTCATATGGAGAATGTTTTATCTGCTACAGCACGGGTGTGACTACCGCGTCCAGTAGTAGATCTTTCTAGAAGATAGGATACTTCATGCGCGCAGATGCCTGCAGAGGGGACTCATTAGCGTTCCCGAGTAGTGGACGACTGTCTTCTACTTGTGCGTGTCAGCAGCAGAAGGCGGGGGTGATGTATTTTCGACTTTGTTGTCCGACCTGTGTAGAAGTCTCGATATTGTTTACGTAGCGACACGTTCACTCAATTGCAAAGGGGGTGTGTGCCTACACATGTAGCAGCCGAGTCTGCTGGTGCGTCGGTGCATCACTGATGTGGCCCCCACGCGGTCGAAGAACGGTCGGCTGCGGCTGCGAAGCCGAGGCAGCTCACGAAGTGGTTGCAGTAGTGTGGTTGCCGCGTCTCGGTAACGGCAGAGAAGTTGCAGCTGCTGTTTCGCCGCACAGCAGCGTACGGAGGGAAGTTTCTCTCCCTGCTGATGTTGCTGCCGAAGGAAGCGTCGGCCAATAAACAAACAGCAGCCGGTGCTCTTGCTTTGTTGCTGCCTGCCCGTTTTTGCTGGGGCCCTTCTGTTGTCTTCCGCGGCAGTAGTGTTGCTGCTGCGGTTGTATGACGGTGTGCAGTGTGGACCTGTGCTGCTGCTGTCGTTGCCGCTCCGCGGCTCCGCCGCTGCAGTTGTTACCATTACTCGGTGTGACGCAGCAATGCAGCTGTAGGTTCAGCTGCTACTTTCTTCTGGGAATCCTTTTTTCAGCTGGTACTGCTTAGATCACGTAGGTGGTGACGATTCTAATACGCGGCGTTGTCATTCGTTCTCTTCTGCACGAGTTTCTTTGTGACTGTCGGTAACTGCACGAGTTCAGTTTGTTTATTTCCCATTTACTTTCTCGTTTGGTGGATTCCTGAGGATCACGGTTTTCCTGGTCGCTCTTTTCAACTTTCAGGGAGGCTTTTTTGTTGTTTTACGGTCACATCGACTTTTTATCGCTGCTACTTTCTACAGGAGTACGAGAAAAGGGCACAGCTGATGAACCTGCTGCGGCGCATTATGGACGGCTCAAAAATTCTAATTTTTGCTGAGACGAAACGAGGTAACTCCCTGCCGCCGTTTGCAAGCACAGAGAAAATCACCGCTTGTCTCTGTCTTCCTGTTTAGATGAATAATTGTTGTCTGTCTCACTTGCTAGCGTCTTTTTGATCTCGTAGGTGGTTTCAACATTATTGTGCTGCTCAAAACAACGAATAGTGGTACTGGAGTGTGTCTGTCGGAGTGATGTTCGGTCGCGTCCGTCTGTGGTAGATTTTGCTGCTGTGCAGCACGTACGTGTATATCTTAGTACATACATATGTGTGTGTGTGTGTGTGTGTGTGTGTGCGTGTGAGTATACTCTTGTTGTAGCCGATGAAATGTATTTCATGTAGAGACTGTTGGAAGATTTCTGCCCCTGCTTACCGTCTGTCGGTTTCCACCCCGCGTCTCCTGATGATGTCGTCGGTTTGTGCAGGATGGCTTCCCAGTTCGTTCTGTCTGTATCGTTGCTATTGATGCTGTCTCCGTCAGTGGAATTTATCTTTCCATCCCTCACTGAAGTACGTCGTAGCGTCTTTCTGTCCTGCGTTTGTCCTGCTCTCTCTCTATATATGTGTACGTGTGCATCTTTGGCTCGTCCCTGTATTCCGTCGCCTTTTTCTTCTTCGCTGTATATTTCCTTTTGAGTGTCTCCGTATGAGTTACATCACGTGTGTGCCTCGCCGCATACAGTTCGTGTTTCTCCGTCGGTGTGCGACCCTTTCTCCCGCACTTTCGCATAGGTTCCTCTTATATGTCTGCCTTTCTCTCTTGCCCACCACTGCCTCTTTTCTTGCGTAGTGTCGTCCCGTCTTCAGGGCTGCTGCCCGCCGTTTCATTGCTGCGTCCTCCTCGGTCGTGTCATCTAAGCCGCTGCGCGTCCTTTCTGGTCCTGGCTTCATTTCTAGCGTCGTCTCCCACTTGAGGGTGCCCCTGCGCTACACGCGGGCCTCTGTCCTGTCTCGTCTCCTCTGTCTCGTCTCCTCGTTCTCTTCCCCGCAGTCTCACGCATTCTGCTTTCGTCTGCATCTGTGTGGCTGTGCGTCTCGCAGCCCGTCTGCGTTGCGTTTGTCTTTCCCATTGCCTTGACTCGTTTTTGCGTGTCCTTCGATACGTTGACCTCAATATCTTCTCCCAGGGATCAACCCTGCCTTCTCCTCTATCGTATATGCGCGCATTTGTGTGTGTATGTGTCAATGTGTATGTGTGTGTATGTGTGTGTGTGTGTAAGCGTCTCGAGAATCCCGTGCCGCACATTTAGAGTCCGCGGGGTTTTCTGTTTTGTTTTTCTTGCCCGGTGTGTCGTCTCCCTCTCGCATCTTGACGCGACCGTTTTTTCAGTTTCTTCTGCCTGTAGTGCACGGTTGATTTGTCCTTTGTTCCTTCTGGCTTTCCGCGTCTGCTGCTCGCTTCGGCTCCTCCTCGCGACACACCTCGCTTTCTGTGTGGGGCTTCTTTGTGTGTCTGTATGGCGGCCCGTGAATGAATATATGGGTCTTCGCGCCGCCCAAATATTCGTCGACTGTCTAGTGTATGGAATGCCGACGCTGTCGCGCTGTCTCTCTTGACGCCCGCAGACACTGGTGTCGCCCCACCACTTTCCACATCTGTTGTCGACCGTGTGTCGAACCGTGAGTTTTTTCTTTCGTGCGACGGCGGGCTACCCGTTCCATGTTTGCCTCCCTCCGTCCGATGGAAGTCGGTGGCGTCTCACCAGTCATACTATTACCACCCCCACAGCTACCATCGCCACCACCGCGACTCCCACCACCACCACCACCGCGACTCCCACCACCACCACCGCGACTCCCACCACCACCACACCCACCGGCACCACTCCTACCACTCCCTTCTTTGTGCGGTGATTTGTAACCGGTCACCCACCACCGGTTCTCTCTTGTTCTCGGTCTTCCCACTTCGTAGCTCTGATCGATTCTGTCGCCCACCATGTTTTCAACACATCTGGTGGCAGTCTGCCGTCGACCCCGTCCTGTCTTCGTCCGGTTTCCAGCCCCTGTCACCCAGCCGCTATGATCACCGCCCCCGCTTTTCCCCCCGTGTCGCACTCGTGAACCGAGGACCGCTTCTTGAGTCTTGTGACTGTGCCTGTCTCTCTCTCTGTCTCTTCCCACCTTCGGGCAGTTCTTCCCCCGCCCCACCTTCCCTTTTTGCCTCCTCCCGCGCTGCCGTTGTCCGGTCGCTGTGTTGCGAGAATCGTGGACGCAGGGACGTTCATGTGGGTGTCTGTGGGCGTGCAGGCGCGGACAACTTGACCCGCGACATGCGTCTGGAAGGATGGCCGGCGCTTTCTCTGCATGGAGATAAGAAGCAGGAGGAGCGAACTTGGGTCTTGGACGAATTTAAGAACGGAAGAAGTCCCATCATGGTCGCAACCGACGTTGCGTCGCGAGGTCTTGACGTGAAGGATATCCGCCACGTGATTAATCACGACATGCCTAACCAAATTGAGGACTACATTCATCGCATCGGAAGAACTGGACGTGCTGGCTCGAAAGGTAAGGGAAAAAAGCTGGAAGCAAGATGGAACGCAGAAAAAACCAGCAGCTTGGCTGCCTTCCCCGTTAAACCAAAGAACGAGCTCCTGTCTGGCGGCTGACACGCGTGGAGGTGTGTGTCTCGGTCGGCGTGTCTCTCCACATCTACACGTGTCTCTGTCTATGTGTGTGCCTCTGTGTGGAGGAACAGCTTCATCAGTATACGTGTTAGATAGCGGATAGACGCATATATATAGAGAGAGGTATAGGCGCGTGTGTGCCCGTATGCAGTGTAGATTCCCGTATACCGTAGCGGCCGTCAGAATGTGAGTGCTAGTGTGTGTTTTGTGAAAGGTTCAAAAGAAGGCAGTCTCGCGTGTGTGAGAAACTGCGCGCGGGAGGCTGTAGGAATAGCCTCGCTTACCTCTCTGTAGATGAGTATGTTAGTGAAGCGGAAGTCTGGAGCGCGCATTCTGGTGCGGGAGCGCGCCACGGCTTGGGAACGCCGCTGTTGCCCCTGTTGCTACTGCAGTGGCTCACCGCGGCCGTGCGGGTCGTGCTGGTGCTGCCGCGATGCTGTTTTAAAAAAACTCTCCCGGTCCGCCCAGTAACCTCTATTGCTGTATTTGCCTGGGGGCGATGCACCCGTGCTGCCTCAGAGAGCGTCGTCCGCTTGTGTCTCTGCTAAGGTGTTGCTCGATTTTTCACCAGCGCAGCTGCTGGTGCCGCCACGCCCACCAGTCGCTTGACAGCAAACATTGCTACGACAACCGCTTCCGTATCCACATGACACGGTCATGCCGTTCTCCTTCCTCCCCGTGATTCCTCTCCTTCGTCTGCGCGGCTGCTGCTACTGCTGCTGCATCCTCTGCTTCTGCGCCGTCATTGCTGCTGCTGCCGCTGTCGCAGCTGTTGCTGCTGGTGCGGCTTTCGCCGTTGCTGGTTTCCGCTGTTCCGCACTGGGGGATCGACGCTGTTCCGGATGGTGTTTCCTGACTACTTGCTGCTGTTGCTGTTTCCGCTGCAGGATGTGCATACACGTTCTTCACGCCAGATAAGGCAAGACTTGCACGTGATTTGGTGCGGGTGCTGCGGGAGGCGAATCAGCCGGTTCCGCCGGAACTGGAGAGCATGGGTAACTACGCAGTGCCGACGGCGACACGCCGCTGGGGAGGAGGCGGAGGCGGCCGGGGCGGAGGCCGAGGAGGCGGCGGCGGTTACCGAGGCGGTGGCGGCGGCGGCTACGGCGGGGGTGCAAATGCGCTGCCTCTGGGGTCGAGGCCGTACTGAAAGTAGAGTTCTCTTGCTGCATCCACTGGCGACCTTGTAGTAGATGGAGAGGGGGACAAGAGACAAGAGGAGAAGGAGGAGAGTCTTCGGTGGCGCGTAAAGACAGAGAAACGGGAAGCAGCAGTCAAGGAGAGAAGGAGAGGACAGAAAGAGAGAGGAGGCGGAGGGAATACTGTTGCGTGGGATGAAGTGAATGAATTCGGTGATGCGCTATATGGGGGGTATTGTGGAAGGAGAGAAGGAGGAGGAGGACAATTACAGGAGAAGGCGAAGCAGCGCAGGCAAGAGACGCGACAGCGGAGAAGGAAGAGGAGGAGGATGCAAAGGAGGCGGGGGAGGGGCAGACGACTGTACGTGAGTGACGTGTGTCTCTGTTCAAAGACGTGGAGATTTTAGTTCACCATCATGGATGCCTGTATGACGGCTGTTTTATTTTGAGTGGCGCAGGATGTACAAGTGTGTGTGTGTGTGTGAGAGAGAGAGACAGTGTAACTACAGGGCGGTATTTATGTATATATATATATGTGCATGCACTTGTGTGAGGGTGTTACGTAGTATATACACGTGCATGTGGACGGCGTGATGCACGTAGGGGGAGAGAGGCAGGGAGGAAGAGGGCGCTGACCCTTCCAGCGTAAAGTGCTTCCGCCTTTTGAGTGTGAATCTGTATCATTATATAGGTGATGAGGAGACGTTGTGGATTAGTGCAAATTTTGTGAATGTAGACAAGATCGCTTCGTCTTGTTAATCTACGGAGCGAAAAAAGGGGCATGGACTGATCTCAAAAATGTCGTAGGTAGACTCGTTCACGTGCGCGCATATCTATATATATATATAGTGCGTGGAATCGTACAGCCAAGGCGTCATCTCGTGGGTGTTTTTGAAGGTGAATATTTCGTCACTGGAGAAGCGTCGTGAAGAAGGTGGGGACTAGCTCTCTATCTGACCTTCTGCTTGCGCAGAGGAAGGACAGGTGGGGGGAGAACAGTAGTGGTGAGCGGAAGCAGCGATGTTTTTTGTACGTTGTTTCTATAGCGTACAGAGGGTAACCTTGGCTGTGAAGAACATTTGCTTTTTTTAAGCCCGTGGAGGACGGGTTGCAAGGCGCGGCACCGGTGGAGTGTGTTGACTTCGTCGTGCATGATGTGTTTCCCGATACCTGGGTGCTTCTGACTGTTTCTTCTTTCTGGAAATACGCACGTATCGTTTCACGCAGGAAAAACGTGTGTAGGACGGCAGTAGAAAAAGTGTTTCACCTTTCACGTTTGTGACCGGACGTGGCCACAGGTGTCCCACGGGCTCGAAGGGTCACCCCTTGCTTAGCATGCGAAGAAAAACGGCGAGAGATTCCGCAGGGACGTCTTTTTCCTGCAGCAGTTTCTGAAAGAGAGAAACGATTGCACCCCACGAGAGTGTGAACAGGGGAAGCCTTACAGGTGTCTGCGTATGTGTGTTTGCGGCGACAGATGTTCCGGAGAGTGGCAGCGCGTTGCGGGCCTCTGTCTGGAAGCGCGTAGCCACGTATAGTAACACCGACTACCAAAAATGACGCAGCTAGGTGGTATAGGACTCGGTATTTCGGATAGAGTACTTCTCGCGTTGACTCTGTTTGAACGGGACAATGCGCATGTACCTTCTACGTCTTACGGAGTGTGGTAGCGTTCGCATGGAAGAGGATTCCCGAAGCTGCTGTACGAACGAACGGAGCGCCGATGACGGCGGTACTGAGAGGTCCAGCGCGGGTTGAAAAAACGAGACGTCGGTGTTGTCACTGTTACAGTGTTTCCTGGGACGCGCACTGAGGAACTCTGGCTGATGTGGTGGAGCTTTTGCGGGGACGCTCCGCCGCCCACTGCGTCCTGAAGCGGCCACGCAGCAGTCCACCTTCTGCTGGTGCGTCGCACACGCGGGATTGCATGTGCTGCTGACGCAGTTTCGCTTTTACGGTGCTTCTGCTGCTCGTTGAGGCTGCTGCGGCTTTTCGCGTGCTTGCAGGCAACTGCTGCCGTCTCACCGTCCTTTGACTGGCGTGGCGCCTCTACCAGCATGTACTGCTGTTGTTGCTGCGTTACACGCGAGTCTGTGCTGCTTCTGCTCTGCTTCGCGTGCCGACTGCTATGGCTACTGCTTTAGAGGCGTCGTGGCGGCGGTAGAGCTGATGGTAGGCAAAAGTATTGCTGCTCATACGTCAGCCCTTGTCGCAAGCGTATCCTATGACTGTACTGCATCTGCTGGTGTTCGCACTACCGCTTTTCCTGCTGATGCTGCAGGCGTGGGGATTGGAGCTCGTGCTGTTTCTGCTGCTGTTGCGCCTGTTACCAGCACTGGCACGAGCCGCACGGCGTACATGCTGCTGCCGGTGGTTCGAATTTTTAACTGTCGTGCTGCTGCTGCGGCTTCCCGTGTATGTACCCCCTGTTGTCACATTTGCGTCGCGGCTTGAGTGTGTTGGTACTGCGCCATACGTGTACTCTCTTCGCTTTTTAAAATGCCGGCTTCTGATGTAGAAGACGTCTCTACGTGCCGTCTGCTGCTTGTTTTCCGCGTGTGCATTGCGGGTGCTGCTCCGTCGCCGATAGCCGTTTACGTATCGCCAATGTGCCTGAACGCAATTGTCATTTTGTTCTACATGCTGGTAACGCGCCGCAACGTTGTCACTAGCTGTGCCACCTTGATTCATACGGCCAAATCAAGAATAGCTGACGCGTTGTCTGAGCTGACGCGAGGGGTTGTATTCCTCAAAAGACAGGACTGGGTGAAACACGGGGGAGTATGAAATAAGGCTGAGATCCTACAGGTCGTGACGACGAGAAACAACCGCGAGGTTGTAATTGGCTGAAGTACAAAAGAAAACGGTTTGCGTAAGACTTGTGTCTTCAGGGACAGCTCTCCAGCAGGTTGTGAATTCTGTACCAGTGAATTTTATGAGGCACATACGTCCACGTGGACATTGCATGTATAGGTTCGTGTCTACCTCCGCAGACGCATACGCACAATGTAGAGTTAGAATACTCATACGTGTATTATAGACATGCACGCACACACACACACAGACGTACGTACACACACGCACACAGACACACAGATACACACACATTTACAGTGCGGCCGCGTGTGTCGGGGAAACGCGTGTCACAACGGGAGCACACAGGACACTGTAGCCCTGCGTCTGTGTGCCAAACACACGTATACGGATTTCACAGGTGGGGACGCACCCGTTTTCAGATTGAGAGAGATCGCTTCTTGCCTGAAGGACGACTACGTGCAGCGTATTACTCCCCCTTGTTATTTTGAAGCGACGTGTCGTGTACACATCTGTAGTATACACGTATTATGGTGCTACGATTGCGGGAAGTTTTGGTAACCCATTGGAGATGTATTCTACGAGAAGGCGCCTTTGATGCTGAAGACGAATCTTTGTCCAGATCCGACTGGACTGAGAAATTGAGAGTGGTGAGAGTTCTGATGGACCGCGCTCAAGAGAGACTTTTTCAAAAGATGTTTTCGAGATAGCTTCGATGCGAGGTGTCCCAGACGGAGCTGCGAGAGGATAACAAGTGCGTGTCTTGAATATGTGAGGCCATACGACTTACGACGTAATTGAAGCGGATGAGGAGGAGGGCGGAGCAGCTTTTCGAATGCTGGACATGGCCAGACCGCTTCGTGGACCTAACAAGGACACGGAAATCGGCTCGCGTTGTCCCTGAAGCTCCAGTAGAGTTGCGAGCACCCACACGAACAAAGCTTACGCAGTATAGACGGATTCAGTATATCTCGCGGTAGTTCAGGGCTTGACTCCAGCACGAAAGTTGTCTTTACGTATGTAGTCGCAACTTATTTCAAACTCGCGTACATATATATATATATATGTATATATGTAGATATATCTCTATATCTATATATGTATATATATACATACATACATACATACATACAAAAGCGTACATGCTGGATATTAGTATCCTCCCTACACGAAGATAAACAATAAATAGAAATGTGCATATATATATATACATACCTGTCAGTCAATCTATCTTTCTGTGTATCTCTCTCTCTCTCTCTCTCTCTCTCTATATATATATATATATATATGTTCGCAGACAGTTTCTACTTCTGAGTGCTACTGAGGACCCTACTCGTGCTTTGTAAACCAGCGACATCTCGTAGTCCCTAAGTGAGCGTAGTCCCTAAGTGAGCGGCTTCGTGAAGGAGGCAGGTGACTGACGTACGCAAGCCAGATACCTACAGTTACGCAATCGCAGGTGCATGTGCACGCCTGTAGGTGCATAATTTTGCCCTACTGCGGCAACACCTCAATCCTAACTCTGCCCTCAGATTGTTCAACCGTATTGCTTTTGACCAGCACTTCTATGTCGTACGCTATGTGCAGTGTTACCCTCTTGCGTATCAGGAATCTATAGTCCCACTCTACAGCAAATCGAATGTATAGCAGCCAAAAAGAGAAATTACGTGTGTAGCGTCAGCGATCCACACGTCAACTGGGACGACTCTTTGATCCACCGTCGGAGTAGGGAGCGCGTGTGAGCAGGGTTTTCACATCCGACAACGTAACTCGCTGGCAGAGAAACTCATTTTCGTTCCTGCTCCTACAAGGATGTAAACTCGTTTCCTCTCCGGCGCGAGGTGGTGCTACACCCTTGGAAGCTGCTTGCCGGGTAAGGGCGCTACACAAGTTGCGTGACTCATGAACCCCAGACAGGTGCACGTGATGTGGTGGGAGCAGGTCACAAGTGTCTCGCTTTTTTGGCACTATGGCGATAATGGAAGGAGCAAAAATTTTGGCGCGTGTCTGACTGCACCACTTCTCTGACCCAACGCAGTCTGAACTTCATGAATCTACGCGACAGAGAAAATTCATGCTTGTTTTCTCAACGCAGTTAATGACAACCTGCTTCCTATGGAAGGCAACGTTTGCTGCCTGGTTTCGTAATCTCACCGACTGTGGCGCCTTTTATCGTGTTGACTGCTGCCTTCGCAGCGCGTAGCTTGTGGTAGGCGTGGTGAAAGGACGCGCAAACTCTCGTTGAATGGTGTTGACGCGCAGCATACCCTCTGCTGCCAGTTCTCATCTCTACGAATTTCTGTATGAAATGTGATCTTCTTGTGCACTCTGCTGCATCACACGGGTCGGACACAGAGGATCGTCGCTCTGTACTCGAAATTTCTTTCTAGTTGTTCGTATATGTCTCTCCTTATACACGCACCTATGCAAATTCACACCTACACATTTACACTCGTGTAGTTTTGCACGGAACGACACATGTACCCTTGCTGCGTTGTATTCAAATGACCTCACGGATTTGAACCTTAGTTGCTGTCCTCTGACAACATGGCGGCGTCAGTGTCTACGTAGTTCAGACGTGCCAAGACGTGTCGCATCAACGGTGTCTCAACAACTTGAAGTAACCTGAGACCAAACAGCGACCTGCAGATAGAGAAAACCTTCGTTTTCAAATGCATCTTTGAAAGAACTGATTGTAGCAGTAGCAGCATAAGTGTTTCGCCTCATGGTGCTTCCTCGTGCAGAAGGCCAGCGTATACTCGCACTGAATCCTTACGATAGGTGACAACCAAGGTTGCCTACGTATGAAAGAGCAAAACACGAGTAAAGCGATTTCTCGCGTCTGTTTTGCAGCGGCTGCTTCTTACCTTCACCACAAAAAAACAACAGGAACACTGTGTACCCTTGTTTTCTGAGTGCCTGTTGTCGTTGTTGAGGCGAAGTAAACTGCCAAGTACAAATGGCGACTCGTTAGACACGAATTCTTCTGAAGATTACACACGAGGCCGTTGTCGTATCTGCTCAGTTTCGGACGACCATGGCACCGCACTCCCACTTTAGAATTGACAGAGTTGTGTGATGTCGTGATTTCCCGCTTACACCAGCACCGGTGAGAGCAGGAAGTCACGAATACAGGGCTGCGAGGCACAGTCCACCGGTCCACAAATCAGGTAGGCCTTCCCGCTGCGGGACTTATTACATCGTCAGGGTCAGAGCGTCTTATACCGATCGTCGTCAAATTTGGTAGAAATGCGACAGGTTCGCTTGAAAGGTTTCACCGTCCGAACGCGGATTTCTGCTTGGTTGGTACTGTTGCTCCTGGATGCTCGCTGATTCTAAGTGTATGTAGTTAAATTCTTCACGAGAATGTTGGTAGATGGGATGAATGCGGTCGGTGCGCACACACAAATGCTTTTGCATTCGTGATGCAGAGTTTGTATTCTCCGTTGTGTTGCGTTGCTTGCTGCCACAAGTAGGAGCTAGCGGAGGGTCCTTCATCGTGGAGCAGGCACAAGCCTCTCCTTCCGCATACATGGATTACACAAATGCAGGAGGTTTAGACTGAAACTACATCAAGAGGAGTGAAGTCGCGCATTCAATCAGCGTACGGCAATTCAGCTGCGACTTTTAATCTGTGCAGAATATACCTGTCTGCTACTGCTTACAGCTGTAGAACCAGTGGGATGGCGAGGCACCATGGAATTCTCCTTAGACAATGGCGGACATATCCGCAAGCCTGCAGAAGCCCAACTGACAGTATCTTTGTGTGTCCTCAAAGCTCATTACGAGCGGCCCCCGTGGAGGACACCATTGCGACAGACTACGACAATCAAATACTACAGTTCGTCGCGAGTCAGGCGGAGGCCTGAACACGATGGCGCATGCACACGTGATGTGTCACAAAAAAGTGGCCGCACCCCTTTCGTAATAAAACTCATGTACGCGGTTCGTAATAGGTCTGTTACCTAGGAGAGGGCGTACGCAATTGAATTCGTTTGTCCTGGAGATTGCAGAGATGTGTTTGCAGACACAGCTGATTAACCGTGGAGAGTGTTTTTGTAGGCCTGGTGGTTCGCGCAGCTCTGACGAGGAGACAACGTAACGGCATGTCTTACAACACTCGCCCTGCCAGTAAAACGACTTCAGCGTTAACTAGTTCCTTGCGGGAGTAATCCAGACGGTGCTTGTTGTGGCTCCCTGCCACCTCGAGACTTATCGGCTTCCAAACGCGTGCTGCCGCACACCTGTTTTTAGCGGAGGGGGGGGGGCACCATTGCAGCTGCACATGGAGTCCGCAGACTACGTCATGCCCACATGTATCTACCAGCACGGAAACGCACACTCGCCCGTATTGTTGATCTTTCGTTCATCAGACACTGGTGCACAAAATTATTTCAATCATTACAGGGGGCACATCTTGCGAACGTCGGTGGCTTCTACAGTTTGCTTGACGCGTTCTTAATCTCGCCAGCAAGAAATACTGCCGTGTTCTATGCGGTAGCATGATTTCCGAAGGTACATCGTGTCAACTTTGAGATTTACTCCAAGACGGGATGCGCGGCAACCTGAAGTTTGTAGACATTCCGGGAGCCTTGAAGCCGTGAGTGGCTGTGGAGGTGCAGATTGGGTGTTGAACAAATGCAGGAAAATGACAGTGCCAATAGCAGCAGGCGAAGGCTAACTAGACTGATTACTTAACTGTAGGAGCTGAACTTCTTATTCGCGCGCCTGCAGAGAGGACAGGGTCACCGAGAAATTGGACGCGACGTGCAAATATGAATACTTTCTTTGTAGGCGTTCGCAATAAAGACCAGTAATCTTTTGGGGCGCGAGTTCTCCTTTGTGACTGTGAGACAGATTTGTAACATCAACCTTGTGTCATCTTGTGTCGCTCACACCCTACAGGATATTACAATTAGCTGATTCAACTTGTGCGTGCACGAATTGGTTCTAGTAAAACTTCCTAGTCCTTGCAATTGCACGTGGTTCTCGTTAAAGCTTTCTTTTACCATTATCCTGGAGAAACAAATTATCAGCGTTGCCGCAAACCGCCATTACGATGCACTAGCACCAGATCCACGTTTCCATAGGTCCAGGGGTAGTGTACGTGCTGTTGTGTTCTCCGGAGAAAAACAGCTCGTTTGTGTCGCAGCAGGAAATATCTAGTCCGAGTCGGGGACAACTGGGATCAGAAGGGGATGCTTTTTCTAGGCGCAGGTGCTGTAAATGACATAAACGTGGATGTGACGCGTATTTGATGACATAAAGGGGAAGAACAGTTAATTCTTAGTGAGGGAGTGTGCGCTGCTACTGTTGAAGTATTGTTGCCCTCAGAACAGCCTACAGTAGCCGCTGTGCAAACGCGTGGACCCCTCTGCGTATGCCGAAACTTGTGCGGTCGAATGAGCGGTTCCAGTGGGACAAATGTAGCATAACTGCTCTACCATTCCTGCACAATGCGCACTTGTCAAACACCATTTAATCTCACCATCAGTCCCCCACGTTTTCGGAAGGGATGGGTCCTTGTCGAGGCAGTCGCTCCTTCGTTGAGCGGTTTAGGACACATCCTCTGCAGTAGGTGGTGAGGACGTAACGATTCAAACGCACCGGCTTGTACAACTGACTTGAGTGGCCTTCTTCTGTGATGGTTCGGCTGCAACTTTTCCTGCATTGTTACCAGAGTATGCAGCAGGAAAGCGTTTTAAAGGCGCAGCTGGTGAGATACGTGTCGCTTGTACGGATGGGCACACCGTGCTTCAGCTTAGCATGTCGTCATTCCCTCTTCCACTGCAGCGCCCAGGCTTCAGCTCTACTGGGAAGCACGTATGGATTGTCACAGTGAGAATTTCACACAACTCGCCTGCCACTGAACACATGTGTTGAATTTTAAATACTGAACAAGAATGGATGCTGGACCAATTCGATACATTATTAATTTCGGCTGGGAAGCGAGTCTTTATTGCATTCGTCAACTGGCAGCGAGATGCTCCGAGATAGAAACACCAGATACCGGACCTTACTGTGTGATTCACACAGCAGAACGCTAAACTTACCGCGTACCGCCAATGAACAGAGCTGGTCCTTCAGTGGTAGTCGTTTACTGGACCTCTTCACGTGTAGCATGTAGGGATCGCTTTAGAAACAGACTGCTGCAAACCACTGCACGCGTTTTGCCAACAGAAGATGAATTCGAGTGGATTAACGTTTGTCAAGGAAAAATCTGATCAGTTTGATACTCAAACACTCTTGCGTTCACAGCAAATTGAAACGTGCAGCCTTCTCCAAGTTTGCATTGGGAAACTCACGCGTAGTGGGGGACACAAGGACAAAGACCCGGAGTTTCTCAGGGATGTACCCGTGGCGGGGCGAAACCTTTTTCTCGGACATAGATGATCTTAGATTGCTGGCTCTTGCAACCAGGGAACCCTCCAACACAGTAAGGGACTTCTGCATAACAAGGTATGACTGTGGGGACCGAGGGCCCTCTCGTGCTTCGAATTCACTGTAAGGCTCACTGGGCTACTACGTCACATTGAGCCAGACGTACGCGCGCGCTGACGACGCCCGCGAAGTGGTAGCAAAATCAGTTGCATTTTTAGGAACTTTTTGGGTGGCATTGTCGTCGTTGTTCTTGCTATCCCAGACAATCACTTTGCTGTACTCTCTGAAAGATTTCACCAAAAGTTCACCAAAAGTTGTCCTGCTCAGGGTCTTGGCGCCTGTAAAATGCAACAATGTATTTTATATCACACGGCATCCTCGATGTATACTACGAACAGATGAGGAACAGCGATACATAGCGTGAGGAATCTGTTTGGCCATCTGACTGCACAGGCGCGAACACTGGCCGCAGGGACGACGTGCAAGCACGTGCGTTGCAGGGGAGGCCTCATGCGCCGATGGCGGCGATTCTGCGGCAGCAGAAAATCCTAAGTCATTATTATGCGACACGCACGTGGTGGAGTACGTGTACAAATGAGGGAGAATGGGGATGCGGCGGAAGAGTGCGCGTTTTGACTGTGTAAAGCAAAGAAGGTGCCGTATGTGCGTACGTTGACCCGGGAAGCGGAAGAAGACAGCCACAACTACAGACCACACTTGGCTGTATATGCCGTAGACGCGTGATGTAGCATGAAAGCATCAGCTTTTCACATCAACGTGGTGAAGTCAGAGAGAGAGAGAGATCGTACGTCTCCGGAGTCGTGAAGTACTGTGTGCATTCAGTCCAAGCAAGACTACACCTTCGTCTCCTGGGTCACCTGCGACGTCGGTGCTTTAACAGAACGGACTGTTGTTCCAGCGCGTCGAAAAATCTGGCTGTGCAGAATTACAAGGTTACAAGGTTACGAGGCCAACTGAGTGGACACTTCCCCCTGTAATACACCAGAGCACTAAGCCTCGCTTACCGTGGACTACCGTCGCTGATTGAATGTGATGCACCAGAAGGAGTCGGTCAGCTGTCGAAGTAGAGCGTCGCAAGGGTGCGACGCTATGTGACCTGCCGATCCGTTGCAAAATAAAGGGTGACATTGGGGTTTCGCGTACGGAAAGTTGTTTGAAGAATTACAGCCCTGGAAAGCCAAGCTTCGAGTGCCTGAGTCCTCTCCAGAATTTGGAGCTTAGACGTGTTAATGGCTGATGAAGGCTGTGCTGACTTGGGACGCGTTTTTGTAATAGTGTGTGTTTCCGCCTTCTCACGCAGTGAAACGTGGCCGGCAAGTGCCCATTTCCACAGTGTAAAGCTTGCCGGAGCGAGGAAACGTGGACGCTGCTATTAGAGAGCTACTACAGGATCCCAGCGGGGACGTTAAACGCAGCGAGATGGAAAGTGCATCCTTTTTGACGAACACTCGTGGCCTTCCCGAGTGCGGCTTTCCACAGACTTGCGCATGCAGCGATCTGTAAGCAACTGCCATGCCTCCTCAGCTACCACAACGAACTTCGCAAAGGAAGGGGAAGCGCTCAACAACAGAGCAGCAACCTGATCGAACGGTGTCCTTCAAGAGGCATGCAGTCTTTCGTGGGTCCACGAGAGCTGCACAGGTAGAAGACTGCGATGGTACAGGGGACGAGACTCTTTCTTAAACAAGAAAAAGAAAACTGAGAACTCCAAGCAAATCTTGTGCCCCTGAGTTGCAGCGGCTCTGTAAGGTGTGGAAATCAACTCCTAGAACGAGCCACGACTGCTGTTGCCACTGTAACATGCCCAACCGGCAGGCGCCAATGACGGTGGGGGTCATTCTGTACATTCGAGACTTGAGGGGTGGTGAGTGAATCGAGAAGAAAATTCGTGTCAGGCGCATCAGCAAAGTGTCTGGGAGACATCAGATTCATATTACAGGGTGTAGTTTGTGAAAAAACGAGAGTGCTACACATTGACACTTGGTGAGAGGAGGCAATTCCTCACGGTGTACGAGGAAACAGCTGCGACTGGAGCCCGGGAGGGTCTTCGGTTGCAAGCGACAGCATTGTGGTCTCCAACGTAAGTTAGTGATGGATTTTACGTTGAGTCGGATGCTAGCCGAGCCCGACGATCCTGCAGAAGAGGAAGGTTTCATCATCCGACGTGCCGAACACTCGTTAGGGCCTTCATGCAGCCATTATTAAATACGGGATGACAACTGAAGAGACCAAGTCCGTCTCACAAGATCACGGAATAGTGTGTGGACGTGGCATGTCCTTGAACGCATCGACCAAACGGGCTGATGCGAAGGAGGAGGCTGTAAATTATAGACAGAGGTATCTTCACAAGAGAGACTCGTAGCAAAAGATCAAACGTGATAAACCCAAGACGGCCAACGGCTCGGGTGGCAGTACTACTAACTGTGCACACCAGTACTGCAATCATAAAATGTTATTCAAAAAGAGGCACACATCCCGAGATCCCAGGCTTCATGCAAAACAGGAAAAGCACATCTCTACCGGTGACGAAGGTACGCAACTTTAGCGTATCCGGGTCATATCAATCCTCTCAAAGAGAGCAGCGGCAACGCTTGTTCTGGCAGAGTCACGGCGACATCGTTGGCTTTAGCCTGGTACGGCAGCACGGTATCCAGCGGGGCACCCCACTACCTTGCGTACAAGATCCGTTGAAGGCACGCTTAATGCTTTACGCGTCAAACTTCGTTTGCAAGGGTTGCCCTCGCGCCCACTAGCAAGAGGTCCATTGATCGCAACTGCCTCTAATCATCACTTCTGGTAACACGTTTTCAAGTAAAGCACCAGTATTTTCGAGTGACGTAGCTTACTTACTAAACATGACGTTTCCTGCTGAGCTCTGTGCTTCTGCCAGGCTGGCATCTTCTCAAATACAAGCTAGTTGTCGTCTCCGTGTCTTCTCGTCGTATCCAAGGCAGATTGCTACAGACGAATCGATTAGGACGAGCGAGTGTATGGTGCTGCTGCTACTAATATTCATTGAACCACAGTAGTTTTCTTTAGGTTCCATTTAATGCTGTCAGGCATTCCTGCAAAGGCGGACCTGCAGTACCGTTTTCACCAGTCGTCACCTCAGTTTCAAACAGACAGTGTAGCATGTCTGCTGCCTCGCAACAAGCAACTGCGGTCCGTTGTATTGTAGAGATAGGTAACGAGATACTGAGTGGGTTAATTACGCTGGACATCTTTCTGAGGCGGGCTTTGTCAGAATGCACTGTTGATGCTCCATCTGCGTAGAGAGGCCGATTCTGTGGTCAACAGCAGGCCGCATTGGAAGAATTATGGTTATCTGCGCCTCTTTTGTAAGCAAAACGTTGGGCGATATCAGTAGGTCTCTGGAGAGTGCGCGGAACACAGGAAGTCTACAAGTTTTTCTGGGAACGCCGAGCCACCAATCTTGCGAAAAATATAAGAGACTCTGGTGAATGTGTAGATTTACAGGAGATTTGTCAAAGCATCTGTACATGTGTCTCAAGTCTCGTGCCCCGTGCGGGGCGGCAGCGAAGGTAGCAGGCATCTGTTGTTACGTTTGGTGTCGACAACACGGTGTCAGAAAGGTGTCGGCAAGAATATTGGTTGCTCAAAAACTGAATGGGAAGAGCACAATACCTGGCCCCGTTGTGGGCTCCGTTCTTCGCGGCGTCTGACAAACTTTCCAGGAGCAGGTTGCCCTTTATCCTCAGAGGCAGAAGGTAGCCGCAGCTAAGTGACACTATCCTCCCCGTGATGGTTCACCTGCGCCGTCGAGGAACACTGAAGGAGCCTCTTTCTGGAGAAGTATCAAACCGGCAAGTGCGTCTACTCGCAGTCTCAATTAAAGGGTCTGCGGCGACAACAGCCCTCAAGAGGGAGGCACTGCGAAGCTGGATCCAAGACTAACAGAAGCAGACAAGTTGTCTGCTGCGTCCCTCTCCACATGCAGGAACAGTCCGGCGCCCCACAAATCCACGACTGCGAGGTGCTCGGCAGGATGCGCTTCACACCGACAGGCCAGTACCATCAACAACGGTACCTTTTGAGGTCATGCATATAACTTGAACACAGGTTGGTAGAAGTCTGTTGGAGCTAGTGTCCAGGCGAGCTGGATATCAGCGCAACAAGGTCTGTAATTGTTTCTTAGCAGCTCTCGCGCTCCTCTGTTCTCCCCGGGCGCACCTTTGTGGTGATCTCATACGTCGCAGCGGCGCAGCAGGAGGCACACGTGCGCGACACGCAGGGCAGGGGGACACTGAATAGGTGTGTACTTCCGGTGTCAAGCCCCAAGACTGGAATCGTGTCTCAGGGCGGATTTGTGTGCGGAACGAGAGATCGGGAACTGCGGCATTCAGAGTTTGTCTTAGCCATAACGTGGGTCCCGTAATGCACGAAATATGCCATATGTTGCGCCGTCCAAAGCTCGACGGAATTTTGTGTGCTCGTGGCTTAGAGCGGCTTGCTTGCATCAACGTGGACAGCTGCAGCACTCTGGGAGAGGAAATGCATCACGCACAACATGGCCTTACGTCAGGGCAAAAAGTTGCGACGGTTGACACGATGTAATCTAGCCTCTGTAGTGAGGCGACCCGGACTGCGGGGAGCAGGCGCTCGGCTTTTCGGAGCGGATTTTCGAGCGTCTCTCCGGGCAGCACTGGCGCAGACATCGGCAACATTTGCATGGCTTACGGGCTGGAGCACACTTTTATGCTTGACGCTGTGAAGTTTTGTACGTCTCCGTGACTCGGTGACTTTCGGTAGGAGGCGCATCGTGAGTGTTGTTGGGATACAGGACACGCGTTTTGAACTATACCGTCGCTTTCTTCCCACGCCTGATATGCCGACCCGGAATCCACGACTGGTACAACGAAATGCCACGGAACCCCGCAGTGAGAAGATCACGAAGGAACTACTTGTTAGACTCTGGAAACGAGTGTGTCGCCCACGCGGGGTTTTCCGGTATATCGATTGAATTGGCAAAGTGTGACATTTCTAATGGGACAGTTTCGGCAGCGTGACTCAAGCTCGTCAGCGAAAAGCTACTGACTCAAGTTTTCAGCAGGATTGCGACTTCTTGATCGTCTGTAGAGCAGGGTCTTGCCGTACTCTCCCCTACCCCAGGTTCCAATACGCCTGATAGCAGTGAAGCACTTCGCAAAGTGCAAAAGAATTTCCGTGGTTGCCTTCGTCCCTGGAAAGTGTGACCTGCACGAAGGTTGGCTTGCTTGATACATCAAACGAGAAGGCCGGAATGTGCGAGCGAGAAGGGTTACCCTGAAGTACTGCTGCATACGCTATACCGTGTCAGCTGTACGTCCATACTGCACCTTTTTCAGAAAGGTCAAAGATCGGAAAAATGTATAGTCGACGAAAAAAAGCATCCAACCTCATGAAGCAGTGTGGACCGGGCTCGTTGACACAGCCACTAAACACAGTAACGCCGCGTACGTGAAACCGCTGAAGAAGTATATGCGCGCTTGCTGATTTCGTGGTAGCTGTACACGGACAATACACTATTTCATTTGAAGGCGTTATTTAAAGATGTAGCCGGCTGTTCCAGAAGGTTCGCCACTGAGTAGAGTTGCACGAGAAGAGCGATATCAGAGTCGCATAAGCAGCGACCACAGGCGACGACGACGAGGCGAAAGACCATGCTAAACCTGTAACAAGGGGTAGCGCTAGCCAGATGCGATGATGCACGAACTTCGTTGATGAACTGTGGACGAAGGTGCTTCTACGCCCCCGCCTGGCTCTGCACCGTCTCTTGGCTGTGGCAGGACTGTGATGCATGCACGCTCGGGTGCCAAATGTTGGAGGGCTATCCAGCACTACAAAGAGGGTTGCGTAACTCGCCTTGTTGCACTCGTATGCATCCTGGACAGGAGTGCACAAACTCAGACGAGAAACATAGCGTAGATTATGCAGTACACCTTTGGGAGTGCAGCTGCTGCGTTGCAGAACGTTGCCGCACTTAGAAATCCTCTACGCTCTGACTCACAATCCGGAGAAATGTCGCGGTGGTTTGTGCAGCAGTTGGCAGGGGACTGTCACTTATATTTACTGCAAAAGCGGGGTGCTCTCTGCTTTTCTGAAGGTTGGCCCGCAGAAGTGGTAGGCAGAGGCTGGCAGAAGCTGGGTGGATTGATCTCTGAATGCGTTTCGCGTTAAACGCGAGCTAGGCGCACCCGTGTCGGAGATCACGTAGTGGGAAGCTGTTGACCGGAAGGATGCAGTGGAATAGGTTTGCACAATTCGTCACCGTCACGTGCGTGAAGCACACACCTTATTTATTTATGAACAGCATATCGGCGAAGGCTATAGACTTGTGTATTAGCAGTGAATAGGGATCGGGCCGTCTGAGGATCAATGCCCAAGAACGAACTGTAGAATCTTTTCAAGAACTGCAGAGGAGCGGCCCAATGCAACTATGCAGAGACAGTCGTTTAGATACCCTGGGTATTAGAGTCGGACAGTCTGTTAAACGCTCCCGGTAGGTTTTATTCTGCCTCTGCAGTTACGGCTTGCGCCTCTGTGGCTACCTGCTGCATCCCTGTGGCGGAGGGGGAGGCGCACCTCTGCGTCGTGTGAGGCTGCAGGACTGTTAGAAGAGAGATGCCTCAAACAGGAAATCCATTCGTGTGGCGTTCAAGAAACTCGGACGAACAGCGAGTCTGGTAGAGGCGTGATCAACTCTGTGCCAAAAGGTGCTCAATTTGTGTTTCGCACTGACCTCAGCGCCGATAAACACACTGGCTCTCAGGCGGTAGGGTAGGATTGTCCTCTGCGTCTTTCAACCTCTGCTCGTGAACACGGAGAGCGGCAGGAACCATTTGAAGGAGACACAATCCTTACACAATAGAGTCTAAGAGAGGCTCAAGGGCTGAAGCGCTTCACTCGGCGCAGCCCTTGAGAAGAGGTCAAGAAGGTTACGGATGGCAGGCTCTTCCACCGTCATGTAAGGAGTTTCTTTCAAGAAGGTAGGCACTACATTTCTTCTGGCAGAGGAGTCACCGAGGTATGCAGAGTATGCAGTGCCTACCGACTGGGTAAGATGTTTACGCTTGACTCGGTGCAGCAGCCCCGTCGCGTTGTACACTAATGCCGCTCTTCCACTACACTCCGAGAGGTTGCAGCCGGATTGATCTAGGTAAAACGGTCACGACCTAGTCTGACGCCTTTCTGATGCCTCCACACGATTGACACGGCACGACAGTTCTAGTGTGGTTACACCTACGACGTAAGTCAAGGACGGCGGTAAAACGCTGAGAAAACGGCCTTTCCACTGTATCTGAGCGAAAACCATCGAGTAGTGCATTATCAAGAACGACCTGTACCGGAATGGCACGCCCTTATTCCTATGCGACTGATAGCACCTGAGCGTTTTAACACACGAAAAACAGAAGTGTGTTTGTCACAGGATTTTCGTACGTGGAAAAGGTTGCTACCTTGGCAACCCGGCTGCCTCACGTTCGAACACTGCAAGCTGGAGGGCGGCTTATTAGGATACTTCTGAAGTACGGCGGTCATACCCGGCCAGTCCTAGATAGACGTTCAGGACTGCTCAGATGCACCTTTACTCGATTCTCGAGGAGCTACAAAAATGTGTAGATTACGGAGCGAAGCATCCAACGAAACAGTGTCGGAGTGGCACGCTCGTGACACGCAACGCGAAGCAGTCACTGATTCTAGCGGTGATTTGTATGTGAAAGTGCTCGAAAACACTTAGTTGGCTTCACTATGGAAGCAACGTAGCGATAATAGACAATTTCACGTAGGAAATCTGTTTTGTATCACGGTCGGATGCCCCAGAGGACTTGCCACACATAGGGGACTTAGACCGTAGAAATGAGTTCACCTCTGTGAGGCACAACCAGGTGCCAGCAAAGAGGTTGTCGCGAGGTAGGATAGCCGCTTTGGGCGGAGGAATCTGAAGAACGGTGTGCACAGGGGAATCCATTCGAGGTAGGGGAACGTCGCATGATATTCTGAGGTGGGCTCTGGATGAAGGCATTCTGTCACCTACGATGTGCTCTGCGGCCTTTCAAAATGTAGCTTGATCGCGGTGGAACACGGTCCCAACTAAGCTTTCCATAGTTGCTGGTAGAGATGTAGGTGCCGCTGCCCTGTACTGACAAAAAGTTGGGACCCGGTATTTGGACTTGGGCGAGGAGCGCTGCATAGAGAACGAAGTACATCCTTGAAATCACAGCTGTCTCCTGCGTTTTGTATGAGGGTCGGTACCATTGACTTGCCTGAGCCGCCGACAGTGGCAATAGGCTACGCGGGTGCCGAGAGCGCACAGCACATGCAGTGACAGTTGCGAGAGAAATGAAGCTGTCTAGTTTGCGCTTCATTCATCAACACGTTCCCGTCTCTGCGTGGGTGACCGAAAAGGAAGAATTATAGACTCGCAATGGAAGCCCTCTACAGGAGTCCATCATCCAAGGTAGATCGAGGCGGAGAGCCCACGGGGTATTCCAGTATAGAGGAACATCAGGAGAGGCGTATCGCTCTACATACCCTGGGTCTCACTCTGAGATGGTGCGCTATTCTCTTCCAGCAGCGTCTGCTCTGCATTTGAGCTGATAACGTGCGTTTCTGTGGTTGTCTCGTCCGTAGTAGGCACACGTCCCCTGCACGGAGAGCAGCTGGACATGAAAGAAAGGGAGACGTCCCGTAAACAGCCTAGTTTGATGTGTCTTTGAAGAGCGGGGACGCTTGACATGGGGCTGAGAGACGCTCGTATTGAGACGGTGGAGGTCGGGACGACTGGCGTGACTTGGGGGACGGGAGCGGGCTTTATGTCACAGAATGTACAATTTCTGCGTAGCCTTGAACTCAGCGACCCTAGGTATACTGTGCGCCTGGGTTGCTGCAGCAAAAGATTGCCCTTCGCGCACTGCGATCTGTTTTCATTAGAGTGGGCAGCAGTGCCACACATTTGAGAGAGAAAAATTCTGAGTAATATAATTCTTAAGCAGGATCAACGAGTGGAATATCTGAGTCGGCGCGGTCTAGACTCTAGAGTGAGACGATGCGAGTTGAGAAGAGCAGGGTGTCCGACCTTCGTGCAAGGAGACCCACGCGAGCGGCGCACCCCTTTGTATCTTCTAGCAGAGTCGGTGCAGACTTAGGCGGAGGCTGAATGACTTCTCAACTGCAGCGGGTGTTTACATTTGATGTTACATGACCACTTACTCTCTTCGTTGCCACGTTACCTCCTGCAGTGACACAGCGCTTCCCTCACAAGTATTTCGCCACAGGCGACAGGTGGCGCTAAGTAGGGTCGACGGGCCGCAGCGACGACAGCACAGGTCAAGCTGTGGTTACGCAGTTTGCAGACTCACAAGTCGTCTGAGCCCAACCACCGAAGCTTCCGCTCGAGCGACGCGATACAATTCTGACGTGGCTACAACGACGGCGCAACTGCTTTACTACAGTGAACGCTGAGGCAGCGGCCTCTTCACTGTGTGTAGCTGGCAGCGTTGGGAGGACCACGCGTCGAGTTCAACTTCCCGCAGTCTTGACAATTGTAGTTGCTATGGGGATATACTCATCTACGTATGCCAAAAGGTTTCATGTGTTCCGCCACGGTATCCGTCCGGTCAAGGTATGATTACTGCCGAAGTCGGCCTGCGTGCAACTCCAACACTGCCGATTTTTTGGTAGATAAAGACGACACTTCTAAACTCCTGTGCTCAAAATCATTGTGAATATCCACTACTGGCCTGCTGCGTCTTTGCCCGATTGTCAAGGAGAGACAAAATAGAGGTGAAGGAGTGAATTATTCACGCCTAGTTTTTCGATGTGGCGCGATGATGGCGACAAGCCAGAGGCAGTCAATGACCGTAGGACCGCGCCGTATGTGACAGTAAATAGAGACAGGGCACGCGTTGCTTGGAGCAGTGGTAGGCATGCACGGACGATAGACAAGTTTATCTACGGCGTCTGACTCATGCCCCGAGAGGGTGCCGCGGACCAATCGCCACACAGGTGTTTGACAGGGTCGTCCTGGTGCAACCTCTGTGATGCACATCGAAGCGCGACTGTTGACTGTGTGGCGAGATAGGACCGTCGTTTCTGGTCAGTATCGGTCAGGACGCAGTGCAACAGCGGAACCTGGTTAAAAACGTCCTGCTGCTGTTGTGTTATCGGGAGTATTTCGCAATGCAGCAGGATCACGATGGGAGCAGAGACCTATGCAAAACGTGGCAAGGTCTTTCGACGCAGTTAGTGGAGACAAAGAGGCAGCGACATTTCAGCGGAAAAACGTCGTGGACTACGAACAGGTGTATACAGATGCGAGATGAGAAGGGCGGCATACACTCCGCAGCTTACGCCTACAGTTGGAGCGTCGTGGAATCAGTGTTACGGGTGAACGCCAGCATTGGCTTGCATGGGGCGCATAGACTAGCAACAGTGCAGGTTGATAGGCAGAGTACTCGAGAACTGGCAACCCCAACTGCGAGGCAA
>KL647337.1:0-22544 GCA_000727475.1 Sarcocystis neurona
GCACCACGAGAAACAACAGGTCACCCCCAGATCGGGGGTCTATGAGTTCAGGGACATCCAAAGACCCAAATCAAGCAACCGAGAAAATGTTTGTACCCACAGCAATGGGGGATATTGGATCGCCTCTGATGTCCTAATCTCCGACCTTGACACTCTGTTATATTTCTGTTTGCCTTTGGAGTACTCAAGTTCCACCTTCCTTAGCGACCACCTGAAACAATGGAGTGTGAGAGGAAGGGTAAGTTATACATGTGAGCTGGTCGCACTGTTAAAATTAGTAGAACGCGCGCCTTGGCAGTGAAGGCTCCGTCTTCGTTGCATCGATTTCTTCCGGATATACTAGGCAGGGTCCTGAAGAAATAGGGGCCACTTTTGAGCGAAGACTACCGTGGCTCTCAACCGCTGCAGGTAGGCGTGGAGCTGGAAGCACGTTGCTGCCATCGCAGTTGATGCTTAATTCACTTGTGTAATCACATGTCGTGGACGATGTGGTACATATAGCAGCGCACGCGCAGCCCACAGAGTCTCCGGTGTGAAGAGCATTTCATCTTCCCTCGGTGCTGCGTCCTGCTGCTGCGCTGCGTCCCCAGTGGCGCCCCTCTGTTGCTTCCGACTCAGCGTCGTCTAACTCTCTCTCACTCTCTCTTATTTCTGTGTTCCCCTCTTAAATGCAGCCCACTGTATGTAAGCGCGCTTCATCGGTTTTGTAGGCTCCTTGGTTCAAGCAGAAGTGGCATACATACAGCACATGCACGATAACAGACAAGCTTCACCTATCCGTCTTGAATTCTGAGGGGCAGTTTCATGGTTGCAGCCGGTGGTACACGAAGTTCGATTACACTGGTGCGGAATCAGGCGAAAAAGACAAATTTGTAACAAGCGGGAAACACGTGTATGCACGTCAGCAAAGATTAAAGGCCCACACTCTTCACGAGGGATATGGATAACCACTTCAAAAAGTCCGCGAAATCCACTCTACTTCCAGTGTTCACGAACAGCCTTGAGGAACAGCCCCATTGCATTCAGATGTCTCCTCTCAAGCACTATAATTCGATACTTTTTCTGAGAGGTTCAATTTCTTCCATCACCACGTTAAACAGATTTAGTGCAACCATGAGAAAAGTAGTCGAAACGAACCATCTGATGACTTGGTTCCCTGTTGACTTCGCCGGCAATGGCGCCGGGTCCGCGCGCATCTCCGTCAGGTCAATGAGATTCGTTCCTGAATTCACACGAGCACACGAACATAGAGGAACGCAAAGCCGGAAAAGGTCACGCAAAAGAATATGCTGTCGAGCACGAATATGCGTGTTCGATAGAAAATGTCCGTGTCTTCATCATTCCGTCGGATACGTAAAGAAAGAGCCGTCGCTACATCGTGACTGTCATGAAGAAAGCAATTCAATTGCTCCCGCGTAGCTTTGTACATGCATGCGGCGAACGGTGCCTTATCTTCCCTCCTCCGCGCACAGGACGCTAGAGACCCCCGGAAGAAGGGTCGTGGCCACCTGGAGGAGCGACATCGGTGATATTACGATTTTGTTGTGCGACGGAGTCGTCCAGCGAACAAGTCCGGGAGTGAAGAAATTTGCGTAACCCGGACACAGTGTTGTCTTGTCAAGGACAAACTTCCGCAGTCGAGCGACAACTCGAAGACGTTGCAGCCTGCAGGACCGACAGGAGTTCCGGACTCCACTGGTCACAACAGCCGTGAAGACAGGGAATCTGTCTCAGTGCAAATACATCGGCCGACGCTGCACCGACACAGCTTCCTCGACTAGTGTTGCGGTAGCACACTTGCTTCGGCCGACGCTGTCGTAACATGCTTGACGAGGACACCACACTCCAATGAAATGCAGACTGGTCTAGGCACAGCGTCTCTTTCCCCACACGACGTCCTCGCGCAGTTCTTCCCATTTTATGACTGCCTGCACTTTACGAGTTCTCTTCCAATAATGTTGATAACGCTTCTCTAAATCGTCTTCCGGAAGTTGCTATCCAAAATGTTGGTAACACTGACACCTCACATCCGCGAATCGCTACGTGTTTACTGGTAGTTGGTCGCATTCACACGACGCACGCTACCTTCAACGCAAACACACAGTTGGCCCTTAGCTTATGTTACGTGCCGCAGTGGAAGCTCCCATCCACAGCGCAGAAAGTTTCTCCAAGCCGTTTCATCACGCGTGCCACACACACTCCCACAACGTGGCCACGAGCAGCTGTGCCACAACCCATCACGCATTGCCTATCGGAGGTAGGTCTCCTTCTCTGCTGGCCAACTGCTGTTCCTCGCCACAGTCAAGCCACCGCTGCCGCTCTTCCACGGTACCTCCGAGTTGACAAACAACACCAATATTCCTAGAGTAACGGGCCTGGGATGCGAGCTGCAGGGTCACTGTGGTGTAACTGGCCACGGAGGGAAGTCGCGTAGAGTAGTGTTCCAGCACTCAGCGAGTTAATAAAATTAAGTATTTCTTGTTGCAATCTGCTGTTGTTGTCTCAACGCACGTACACAAAACCTCTATGTTACATCCCCGTGTATGGGGAGGCCTCACTATATAACAAAAATTGTTCTCTTCTCTCAAGGCCGGCCGTCGTGTTACGCTTTGTCTAGGAGCTAAGACTTGACGCACACGAGATGAGGACGTGAAGCACGGCATACCACCAGCCTGCAATGATGCTGCAACAGGAAACCATACTGGAGTCCGATTATAAAGCCGGGTGCACACTGCTTGAAGTGACACCATAAAGGGTGGATTCACGCTTAACGAAGGTTGTGAGTTGGGGCTCACACTCCTAACTGTATATCGAAACGCACGCCACCTGTGACGCGCATGATAACTGCGCAGCACCCTGACGGACGATATCAAGTGTGACAGGTGGGTAGCTTGTACATGCAGCGAAGGTGTCAGCTTAAGGCTGTTTACGACGTTGAGTACACTGCTTGTAACCCTATCAGTAATTGCCTAACACGCCGTCTCCGTTGTGCTAGCGCGTCGCTGTCCTTTGCCTGATAAACTGAATACGGTACGAATCAAATGCAGCATAATGCCTTTTTCGGGCCTCTGCACGTCGTGCCGTTCCAGCTAATTTCATCGCTGCAAACCACAGGATGCAATTGACACTCAATACTCGAGAGTACAGATCATTAGACAACTGTGCATCGACGAACAATACTTTCGGAGACGTCTGCACTACCGCACACCCATTCTTCTAAACCCAGCATGTCTGCCCAGCTCTAGGACGACATTAATGGGGGTACGACCGTGTCGCCAGTCGCAGTTATATGTAGATGTCTTCCTCACCGTACAGTTTATTGTGTCATAGCAGAAATGGGGACAAACCGATGCAGTAGAAGGCAAAACAAATGCTGCACTTTGATGGAAGCCCACTGCGGCACGGGCTGACCACCCCCAGTTTTGGCAAAATCTCCCCAATGTCAAGAAGTTGTGACGTGAAATCGAACCGCCGCCCGGCATACGCCACGCGGACACGTGTCCGGAGTGCACTGCGTGACATAAGAAAGCCTAAGAGTAAAGGCTACGTTGCCCCCTTGGCCAGCGGCTCGCTGCGCACCCGTTTGCCGTGCAGTATCATGCAGGATACTCTAGTACAGGCAAGCCTCACTTGATCAGGTATTTCGTACGACTTACGGTGGTTGCTCTTGTAATCCTTGGTGAAAAATGCCTTATGAAGCAAATATCTCTAGGAGTGTTTTTATGTACATGCACTTCACACCTCTCCCCACTAAGCTAGATGCCGTGCTAGAGTGTACTTCCGAGACACCGTGCCACGCCATGCGGCTTCAAAATGCAACGCACGTCACGCCTCCTGAGGGTCTGATAGGAAACAATGTCTTCGTAGTTGTGCACCTAGCTCGTGTGCACTGTATAGTACAAAGCAAAGGTTAATACTTTGATCCTTTAGTAGTCTCATTGAGTGAGGGCGGACAATGAATAGGGACATGATCGAGCATTGAGGCAGACCTCAGCTCACATTATAGGGAGAGCCGCCTCAACAGTTTGCGCTGATGCACCCTGGCCTTCACCGTGGTCCCACACAAAGGTTCAAGGTTTGGCAACTTCTCTGAAAACCATGAGCAGTGGCCTCCAAAGACCCCACTGCAACAGCACCTCGTACACACGCATCATACGTGCATCGCCGCAGTGCAGACGATATCATCTCCACTGGCAAAAAAAGCTGCAGCCGCACCTGTGCCGTCTGGTAGATGCTGCGAAAGGGTTTTCTGGAGTCATTAAAGGAAAAGGCAATCGAACTTGGGGAAGGCTGCAGCTCTTAAAAGCGTTACCTTACTGTCTCTCGAGACAGTAAGGTAAAAGGCAACAGAACTCGGAAAATGTTGCAGCTCCAAACGAAAACAACCCGCAATGTTATTGCGCTCGGAGAACGGGCTCTAAGCAGGAAAGTAGTGTGCTACTGTGCACTTGCAACAGGATCATCAGACGAGCAAAACCATTCAGACACAGACCGCAGAACGGCGGCCGCTCAATGCGTACTTTTCACCATGCAAGTAACATCTGAGTCGACTTCGATGGTTTCGCAAAATCCTGGAGTCCTTTAAATGAAGGCTTTTGCGCGGTGAAGAAGCCACTTTGTTCTGCAGACAGTTTTGCGTACTCGCAACTGGCTCACCAAACTTGTTGCCTCCCTCTCTGTGGTGGACGTGGTCTACATGTCCTTGAGCTTACTGTCGAACAAAACTGTTCCGGTGCCCACGATCGTAACTGTGATTCGTACGCGTATGTGTCTGAACGAACACCGTCAAGGCCGTCAGGGCGCACTCGATAGCAACACGGTGATCTGCCGTGGCTGCAGTGCCTTTGATATCACAATGGTTGCAAGCAGATGCGCGCATTACGGAGCTGGCATTTACCAAACGAGCGCTAGCCGGTCTGTGCTGCTTTCCCCTGGTCGGAGCGTGTTCGTGCGTCTCCGAGTCCTTGTTTAAGAGCAAGCCGGACGAGGACTCGTTATGAAGCTAGAGTAGAAAGGAGAGGCGAACGCATGGGATCGAAGGCTGTTTGCGTCACAACTCCGTCAGCCTTTGCTCTACGGATGACGGCGTGACTTCACTGGAGATCTGAAACGAACTACTGGAAGAGGCATAGCCGCCTGGGGGCACGGTTGTACTGGGAGGATCGTGACGAGCACTAAGTTGGGTCGACGGCTGAAAATGGTAGTAAAGAACAAGACACCGTTGAACGCATGGTATCTTTCACGAGGTGGTTATTATATCAAACCGTGCTGTTAACTCGACTCGGGATGAGAGAACCAGGCTCTGGTGTCCACGTTTTGTATGACACGCATTGCAGGAAGCGATGAGTTTCTACAACGGGACCTTCCCTCATACCTCTATGCGCACAGCACTTGACCGAGAAGAAGAACACTCAGGAAGCCTCTTCCCGCGCTTGTTTCCCTTAAGAGGAAGGTAAAGACGCCCAAGACTATATGCGCGTATTGTCAGGGATCTTCACTAACGGTCGACTGAATGTCTCACTACGAACTGGGAGCATCCTGTTGCGAGGCTCGCACACGCTTCTAAACTATAGTATAGAGCAGCCGGGTAGGCAAAATAGATAGAAAAAAGTCCACAATGGACTCGAAGCATCTTCTGAAGAGTCTCCCCAACATTTCTAAAGCAGAGAGCGTGCGGGTAGCCAGGATTCTTGAAAAAGAAAAACCCCCACTATGAATTAGGGGCATTCTCTGATGAGGCTTGCAAACAATTCCAAGCCAACAGCAGAGAGGAGGCGTGTAGGCAGCACTCTTCTTCCCGCATGATGTGTGACGTTTGTTCACGTGAAGCGCTGGCAGCGGTGATGTAGAACGGCTGAGAGATGCAGAAGGCTTAAGCAGGTAAAGGTCTCGTTAAATCACTGTCCAGCTACTGAGGCAGTGGCACTGCGCGTGGACTCCATAATGCTGGGAGCGCTAAGGTGAGCACCCCGCGAGACGCAGCCGTGACACTGGTGTGTCACTAAAAGGCAAATCACTTACGGCGTTTGCCGCGTCTCTTGCACAATCGAGTGTAATGTGACAAACAGACCAGCAGCACAGCGGAGGACTAGGTATATGGGTACACGAAACAGAGGTTCCGCATGACAAAAGGGGAACTGAGGAACCCCGGTGGATTCGAGACAGACGCAAACAAGGATTAGACTCTCCTCTCCGCAAGAGGGGCTCTCAGGCGCTGTCGTGGACATGCTTCACTGTCTACAACGACATTCGCACACGAAAGTACCATGCCGAGTGATCCTTAGTAGAGGACCAAAAATCTCCTAGGCATTCAGGACGACGTGGCTGGTTCTGAGATATTCAGGTTGTTGCTGCACCTAGCCCGCACTCACCTTTATTACAAAAAGCGCTGTCCCGATTGCTGCGTCGGCAAGGGCCGATGGCGGGTATCCTGCAGAAGTAGTACGGGTAGACCTGCAAACAACGTTTGCCCCGCAGTGCAGGAGGTATCCTTTGTGACGCATGCGGGATTGATCGGGAGGGGTGCGAAGAAACAGAGCGTACTGTTCGAGACTAAACAGCCATCGTTGCCAACACCACCGGGACACTTGCATTTGCAAGTGAATTAATTCAGACTGTGTAGGACAGTGTCCCTCCGGCTCCCAGTAATGGACGTGGGCGAGCAGCTGAATACGGTTAATGGTAGCGATGATACCGGGTTTACCGAATTTGCAGGGGGTAGCGGATCTTGTCGTCTCGCACCCGAAAAAGTGGAAGTCACGAGTGGGATGTCACGAGTGGTTTCGCATAGACTCTCTTCCTTCAGATGTACAGTGCAGGGAATGTTTCATGTGGCGCCAGGGAATATAATGTCTGCGTGCGGACCAGTCTGCCACAGTAGTTTACTGCGTAAGCACTGCAGTGTAAATCTTGTACCTCCTTCTATGTGGTGTCTTTCCGAGACAGCCGGGATGCTGCGGAAAGGGAGGTTGACAGCTTGCAACAATGCATTTCTTATGGCGAGCACTGCACGCAGGGGAAAAACATTCAGTACTCCTGGTGTGGTTGTAATATCGGCCACAGGATGCTGTTCTGCGTGCACTGCCCTTCTGTTCCACTAAAGTACTTGTGTGTGTGAACAACAGACGGACGGCAACTTTTGCTGGCTTCAGCAGGGACCTTGAGAGATCGTGCTACGTGGTGAGTTGCACAAAACGACAAGACGATGCTGTTGACGAGAAAGGAGCATAGATTATCACGTGGAAGAGTACAGTCCATGCAGTCGTGCGCTAACTGCTACCGAGTGCTACTGCTTGGCGACAGGATTTCGGTCACGCTGTCGCAAGTGGGGGCGACCTACCGGCTTTTGCTTGTGGTTGAAGATCCAAGACGTCAGCAACAGACGTGAAGTGTCTCGACTGGAGCCCACGCTTTCCCAGCTGTGCTTCCGTCTCCCAGCTATGGGCCTCGTTTTTTGTGAAGCGGCTCTTGTTAGGGTAGACATTGCATCGCATTTCCAGCGCCGGAGCAGGGGACGCGTTTTATTCTTTGGAGGCACGTTTTGCACCGCTGATTGTCAGAGGAGCACGGAGTAGGGTTCTGCATCCAATACATCGTACGCATCTATACTGTCGTGAGAAGCACTGGTTCACGAGTACAAAAGTCCGGAAGGAGCGGTGGCCTCCTCTCAGTCGGCACGGCAAGTCGAAACAAAACAGTCGGTGAGCGTAGGGCCCTTAGTACCTTAGTTGGAGCATGCAGGTCTACAGATTAGAACACGCCGCCTTCAAATGATTCTATGCTCTCTTGAGAGGTTCCGCTGTGCAGTAACTAAAACCCGTGGCAGCAGCAGACACAAGGTAGTGACCAGGACTTGTAATGGTATACGGTGCGGGTATGGCTGGTGTAAGAAGTCATTCTGCGTATGTGACAGACACGAACACGCATCTTTGAAAAGGTGAGCTGGCTGCCGGTCGTCCAGGGTGTCCAGCGCCGTACGGGTGCCTTACTATGCAGCTGTAAGGCTTCTGGAAAAAGTACGGAGACAGTGATATGTGATCCTCGCTGCTTGGTTGATTGTGGACTTTTGACGACTATTAAAGATGATCCAGAACATGCCCGCGTTCAGCTTACGCGTCTCTCCTCTTTTCTGTCTAGGGCCTTATTCTTCCACTCGGACACACGGGACACAGGCGATATTGTTGCCCCGTTTGGAGACCCTCGCATGAATTACTCCGGTACTCTATTCAAGTCTGTACAAGAGGCCGCACCCTAAGTTCGCGTCACTCCCTATCTCCTCTCCTTATGTCGTCTTTGCTTCGTTTCTCCACAAAGTAGAAAGCTGAAATTTTTTCAAAGAAAGCGCAGCCAGCCTGGTGCATAGCTGCAACTGACGCTATTTTCTTTGAGTAAAGTCTTGCGAGCACCCCTTGCAGCCCAACTACGCCATTCAAGCCCGCGGCGCACCTTGTCCATCGAGCGACGGAACACAGTTGTAAAGCCACAACTTGTGAAGTCCCACTTCACAGGTAGAGAGAGTGGCGTGTTGCTTTCATGTCCTGCTCCACGTGTATCAGGCCGTGCACGAAAAAATTCCGATGTACGCAGGGGACGTTTCCTTCAGGTTCTTGAAGAAGTTGACACCCCGTGTTTCTCCACAATACGACCAATATTGTCGAGCGAAGGAGGAATCCCTACGTATAAGCACGTACCTATGCATCACCAATCACGCCCGTTCGATGAAACTGCCTTTGCTGTCGCGCTGAGGTATGAGAACGCAGTGCACAGTGGCGTCAACCAGCGTGAAAGTCTAGGATAAGAGATTCTTCGCCTGGGATTGCCGAAAGAAAACAGTCACGTTGGACGCGTCTTCCATGTCTGTCGTCGCGTGATCTACGACCAACGGCAGGTAATTGCTGAGGCCTCGAGGTGATATGTGCATCAGCTTTCTGAGCTCAAGCATGTTGGCACGAGCTTTGTTACTGATCGAAATGTTCAAAATATGGTGCCTTCCCTAGAGGCCATGAGTCAAGGTTTCGAAGTCTTCACACCAAACACGCCACGCACACGTGCCTCGCTGTAACACAGACGCATATTATATCCGGTGGCAGGCTACGCGGCGATCTGTCTTGGCCGCCCTAGATTCGCTGCGAAGGGGTATTCAGGGGCGTACTAAGTACACGTTGTTCCTGCCCAGAGGAGCTCCCCTCAAGAGACCGGAGATAACGCACACCGTTGTGGGCTTTATTTGAATGGTTTCAACCACTGAAACACTACGCGACTGCACAGTTGCCTCAGACCCACTGAAAACCGAGAGGCGCCACCTGTTTCACTTGAGAAATACGGGACTCGATTTTACGTGTCTTTTACACGGTGCACTTGATATGTGAGGTGCCTCAAATACATTCACGCCTTGACAGAAGCACTTCTTTCTGCGTACAGGTCTGCGTGGTTGCAAATTTCCCATCAGAGAAGCAGTCAGCCCCTTTTGTGACGAGTGGACCTGCGATCTGGTTCTCTCGGTTTGACTGAAATTCACCTACACCTGTGTCGGTGCTGGTACTCGTTGTGATTCGGAGGCTTGTGCGCGGAAGCCGACAAGGCGGGCGTACAGTCACTGAAAACCTGACAGTTTGCAGTCTGTGTCTCTCGCTTGCTTTGACAATCCTGCGGCATGGACGCGCTGCACAGACACACAACCGTCTCCAAAGAAACCTTTACCTTGAGACATGCATATATATACACAATGATATCTACGCCTCATTTATAGGTGGTGCCGTGCGTAAGACTCGAGTTCTCATGTAAATGTGTAACTATTCAAGAGACTCGGAACGAAACGTGTGGAGGACTCTTCACAGGTGCAAACCGCCGCGCATTCGCCTATCTGATTCCTCCGTACCCACCCTGATATGTTGTGTCACCCAGCAACAAGTATTCAACAGGCCTCTACAACAGCTGTAATACACATGTGTCAGGCCCCCTACTTTTTAATCGATGTAGGGCACGTTACTTTCTGACTAGTGTGCAAATTAGGTGAGCACATGGAAGCAGAGACAACTTCCAGTGCACGCGTACACGGGCGTCGTTATGCGTATACGGTTACGGCATACGTTCTGTGTGTATCTGCATGCCAAGAGATACGGACTTACACACAAGTACATACACCAAATGTACTCACGTCTACACCCCTTGTCGTACGTACGTACACACACGCATCACACTATGCACCCACAAGCATCTGTACTTCTCCGCTTACCGAAATTGGTGAAAAAACCTCCGCAGACCTTCAAATGTTCGCACAAGTAAGTGCTTCATGAGGCGCACGCACACCTACATGTGTAAACACACGCGCCCTCCCCGTTAGAAATCGTGAATGTTTGGAATGTTTTTTACGTGGAGTCAATTAGCGGTCCTCTTTGCAGCAGGCGTTTGCTTCTTCACCTCCGCATACAGCTTCACCACATAGTCGAGGAAATTTTGCGGCTACTGGTCGAGAAAACATGCCATTCAACTACGTGCTGACACTTTCTCGTGCTGCTGCTGCCTCACTGTGGGCTGCTGTGGTTTCTGCTACACGTGCAGCTGCTGGTTACTGCGCGGCGGCTGCTGCTCAATTGCGCTGTTGCGCCTGCTGCCCCTTGTTCCTCGCCAGCCCTCGAACCAGGGCGCCGCATCACGAAGCTCTGGGCGTAAAGGAAATCACTCGTTTACTGCGTTTTCTGAGGGGCCGTAGCCACGCGCATTCGCTCAGTGATCCTCTTTTCTGTCCACGAGGAGTGTCGTCTGCTCGACGGTGCGAGAAGTGGAGGAGCGGGGAAGTGCGTACCCTGAGATTCGAAAGAAATGATTGAGCATCCAGAACTCCGTCAATTTTTCTATGAGTTCTGAAAACGCGGGTAAGGAAGCTTACGGTATTGCTAGTCTACTCGTGCACGACGTGTGTTCACACAAGAAGTCCAACAACTGAAAATTGCAGTCAAGAGAAAGAAACTACCAGCGGCGTGGCGCGTGGGATACCATAACGCGCTGCAGGCCTGTCCGGCAGTGTCATCCCAAGAGATGTTCACTGCAGGACATTCACATCGATTAAACCGATATCTGAGCAGTGCAGCAACTGCAGAGACTTGTTTCAGACGGACGTTCCTATAGAGCACCGTAAACAGTTGAGAGGTGGAAAACGAGGAATATAGCGGAATATTGCCTCTATTAAATCTCCTAGATACTGCCGTACTTCGAGAGGCGAAGGCATATTCACTGATGTGCACACGCATGACAGGTTGTTTCCTCACGTGTAAGTGCTTAGCATACACCCGTCTACGTGTGCGCCACTGAAGAAACGCTCTTTTCATGGTCCAGCATTAATCCAGAGTAAAACGTGACTGCAGTTATCTGATGAAGGTAACACCGTGGCCACCGCTGCAACATTGTAACTGTTGCTTATGAAGTCGGCATCACAAACGTTACCAGTATTCAGAAAAGCACCAGTAGAAAAGGCTGCATTGGTTCCTCTCCCGCCCACGTACAAGTGTCTGCAGCTGTTGTAACACCCGTAGGTGGTGGCAGATGCCGGAGTTACTGCTGCTGGCTGGCTTTAAAGCGACTTCAGTATGGAGGATGCTGTGTTGCCTGTTGGGAACTCTCTTCTAGATTCTCAGCGTTGTCACACAAGTACACCTTTTTCTGCGAATTTACACGGGCAAGGATTCACCTTCGCAAAAAGGGCTACCGAACCCTCTATGCGTATTGAGTACTTGGAACCGGCTCCTGATGGATATATACTGCGGCTGGTGATGAGGACACTGTGTGTGACTCCTATTCATTCGTGATCTTGTCATCACCAGATGGAATATCGGCGGCCAAAGCCTGCTTTCCAGATGCCGTACACCTGTTCGCTGTCAATACGAAGCTGTCTCCATTGTTACGTTCTTCAACTTGTTGCTGCTACTGCATTTGGCGGCCTGCTATCCTGTGATGTCTGCAGACGCTGCTGATACACTGCTACACCAGCGCTAATACTCTCGTTTTCTGCAGGCGCTGAATACAACAGAAGCGCTAGTACCGCTCCTGCTGTTAGCCTGACACCTGATGACTGTCAGCCATATCGCACCTGTCAGAGTCGTTGTTCCCTGTATGCTTCAGTGCCACGTTGAGTAGCGATTGGGTTGTTTATGCCGCGTTTGCGCTTCTTAGTGTGCGACTAACTCTGCGGAGATGGCTACCACAGAAGGCAAAACCAATGTTTCACTGCGTCGAATGGAAGTAGTTGAAGCAAGTAAGGGGAGTTCGTCAGCTATTGCAAGTCAATATCCGTTGCTAAATGCACAACAAGATCAGAATCGAATTGGCATCGCTACTGGCGTCTCGTGCTTCTATGTATGCCACAGCCTACACTTTTGTGCGGTAAACGTTTTTTCTTTTTCGCGGTGGACAGCCGTCACTGGCTACAACGGCTGCGTACGGCAGCAACGTTTAGGCAGCACAGGCAACACCCGACTCACGTGTTACCATGCAACGTCTGCTGCTTTTCTGCTTCCCCACAGCGTTCAGCTCTAGATGCATTAGTCAATTCGGGTTGCAGCGTTCAGGAATCCACTGCCGTAGCGGAGGACGACAAACCAATCGGAGCGATAAGAGCTTCGGTACTTCTACGTGAACTACTCGAAGCACACTGTTGCTGCAAAGTCAGTTGCTGAAACGAAAAGTAAGTGCTGCTATACGTAGCTATCCGGAACCTAGTTCTACCGTCGCAGGGGCGAAATCTACTGAGGCGCTGAGACTCTACGTACTTGCAGCTGCTGTACCCCCTCTTTTTTTCTCCTTGCGCTGGTGTCAGTGTTTCCAGGAGCTCGCGATGCAACGCGGTAAACCCAGTAATGGGGTAACACATTGTTTCTCGTCAGGATACAGTTCTGCTTTTGATCTGATTCCTGGTTGACTGCCTTTGCCTTTCCAAACGTTGCGTATACATGCATTGCAGTTCTTGCCGGACTACGGAGATTCTTCCGTTCCTATTTTTCTGCTGCAGCACGTGGCTGCGTGTCTTGGAAGTAAAAGCGGCTCCTTTGGAGCAGCAGGCTCCCCGATAGAGTATACACTGTACGTACGAAATTCGCGCAATTTCTGAGCGACGACTACGGCCACTCTGAAGCAGTGCAGGTACGCGTAGAGCTAGACGCAGATTACTGCCGTCTCCGGTGACGCGCAGTTCACTTCTGCGATGAGGTGTCGTAGGCATCCTCGCATAGCAACGCACGCTTTCCGATCGGACCCCTTGTGTAAAAGGCAGCATAACGACTTACTCTCTACATAGAAGCCAACTGTAGGTAAGAGGGCATCTTCCGTTTTGCACAGTCGCTTTGATTCAGGCGCAGACGGCATACACCCACCATGCGCGACAACAGCTCGACACCACGTATCAGCTAAAAATCCTGAGCTACCCTTTCGTGGTCGCGGTAGGATGCCACCGGCGGCACAGGAATTTCGGTTACATAGATACGGTTCCAGGCAAGTAGCGTAAATATGTAACCCTGTCACCAGTCACACCGCAATTTCGAGCAGTACGGGCGACGCCAAGATACAAACATGGGTATGCACATCAACGGAGGGCGTGACGCTAGAATCTTCATGAGACGTATGAGTAATCGCCTCTAGGTGTCTCCGAATTCCGCTCCATCCTCAGTGTTTACATGCAACCTTCAGGGATGTGACCTCTGTCAAGCATTATGATTTTATGCTTTTTTAGAAATAATAGGTTCCATTCATAGCACATAAGACGGTGAGTATCTCTTTCCCTGTGGACTTCGCTGGCAAGGGCGCTAGATCGGCAGCTACATCCGTTGTGCCACCAAGTGTATATAGGAACGAAATCTAACACCACGAGACCACGTTTAAAGCAAACCAATAATGGGCTGCCGTAACAGTCTGTCAATGCTTCCTTTCTTTCAAACGTTCCTCCACATGCAAGAGGATTCCCCCTCGGGGCCTTTTCAGAAGTAAGTGTCCTGTCCAATAAATCACGCCATTTGAGTTATAATCCCGTGCACTAACGCAGCACCACCAGGGCTAGCACCATGCACAAGGGCAGCTCACCGACAGATCAGCGGTCCACGCGCTTACGTACATCGAAAGGCGCAAGTCTAGCAGCCGAGGAAGTGTGTATACCCGCAGCAGTGGAGGTTGCTGGGTGAACGTTGACGTTTGGATTTCCGAAGTCGAGACAGCGTTACTTCTGCGTTTGCCCTTGGAAGCAGCAAATTCAGCCTTCCTTAGCGCCCACCTGAAACAACGGGTGTGTGATAGTAAATGGAAATTATCAGCGTGGACTGGTGTCCCTGTTAAAATGAGTAGAGCGCTGCTCGACTTGGCACTATGGCGCTTTCTGTAGTCCTGGGATATGTTCCAGATTCTGAACGGCTGCAGGTAGGCATGCAGGTAGACGCACATTACCAGTTTCTTAGTTGACGTGCAGTTCACTTCTGCAAACACCTCTCGTAGACGACTTAGTACGAATAGCAGCGCTCCCCCCGCCGTACCTCTAGTGGCGAAAGCAGCACCACGGATTACTTCTGTCACGCTATAATGCGGCCGAGACTAGGTAGCAGCGCTGCATCAGTGTTGCATACTCGTAGATTTACGCACAACCCCCGCATACATACACCAGGCGTGACAACGGATTGAAACCACGCATCCGCTTTAAATCCTGGTCGATTCCTTCATGGTTGCATTACGCTGCCACCGCTTCTCCAGGAGCCTCTTTTATACGTGGATGGAGCCGGACAGGCAACGCAAGTTTGCGGTGCTACAACAGCATCAAAGAGTGTGGGCAGAGCCAAGAAACAAACATCTGCGTGGATATGAACAGAGGTTATGACGCCACAGTCGTCATGAGACATATGGGTAATCACTTCATGATATCTGTGAAACCCACCCTGTTCAGCGTGTTCACGAGGGTTTTCTCCCGCCGGCCTTTAGGTGTACCCTTTAAAAAACTCTAATTTTCTGCTCCTGTACCGGCCTCGCCCCGAGCGAGGGCTGCTAGTGCAGCCATGAGGAGAGCAGTCCAAGCAGTAAATCTGTTTATTTATTTCTTTGTTGACTTCAACGACAACGGTGCTCCACCCGCTGCTAGATCCTTTGAGCAGTCGAGACTGGCTCCTGATCAAGTACAAACAAAGCGAAACGGAGAGCCGGCCAGAGCGGAATAACGGCCGGGAGAACGACAATACCACAGAGCACGCGCGTACGAATACGACAAAAAATGTCCGTGACCCCTACTTCCTGCGGATAGACAATGCAGCAGCACCCGCTACGCCGTGACGGTCACTGGCAAGGCAACTTAGTACCTGCAGCGTACATGCATCCAGTGAACCTGATTCGTGCTCTCTGTTCCCTCAACCGCACATGGGACGCTTGAGCCACTCGCAAGGAGGGCCGTGGCCACCAGGAGGAGGTTGAGGAGCGCAAGCGCGGCATTACTGATACAATTGTCTATCCGCCCGCACATGTCAACGAGCGGAAAAAACCGGAAAGTTTAAGATTTGGGTACCTCTTACACTGAATTGATTTCTACTGCGGGGCAGACACCGGTACATGTGTGACAACTCCAGGGCATGTGAACCTCTCAGGCACGTGACATTGTGGTGGCAATTTTTCCGTTGGAGCCTACAAATACGACAGGAGCCCCGGCCTCGATCCGTCTCAAAAGTCAGAATCTAAGGCATTTAGTCTCCCTTTGAAGATTCAGCCGACGATGCACCGAGACGCTTAGTTCGACCAACGCTACAGCAACACACCTGCTTCGGTCGCCGCTGCCGTCACACATATGACGACTCTCCATCACCCTGGTCCAGAGCCTCTAGTGGAACGCGAAGTGCTCTCGGCTGGGCGTCTCACGTCCGTGAAACTGCTTCGCTCAGTTCACATTACTTATTGTCTTCACCTTACGATTTGTGGCCCAGAAATGGCTGCAGGCTCTGTAGGCTCTTCGTCAAATTGTCTTCTGCATGAGGCATGTTAGAAACTGCGGCGCCGTGAAACTCTTGTGTGCAGACTCTGCTACTTGCATACTTGTGATCGGTAACACTGAGACGACCTGTGCAGCATACAGCGTAACATACTCTTCCTGATCTGTGTCGGAGACTAACATGTTGCTAGCACCGAAATACAAGACGGTGGAGGCGCCTGTAAAGCGCAGAATGTCATGTCTGTTTGGCCTGCATAACCTTCCCCCATTGTCTTCCCTTCCTTTCAACCTTTCCTCCACGCACATGAGGATTTCGTGTTGCGAACTCAGGGAATCTTTATTCCTAGGACTTTCACCACATGAGTAGACACTGGCTAACTTCAGTCCATCTGGGTTTGGACTGCAGTACTTCGTTCTGCTGCTCTGTCAGGTAAGAATTCCTTGCAAATCTGCGCCAGCATAACGCGTTAGGAAGTGATAATCCCGGGTTCTGAGGCAGCATCCCTAGCCGTTGCACCACACGAAACAGCAGATTACCAGCAGGTGGACGAGTCGTCGGTCGTCGAGCATTGTCGTGCTACACATAGTGCTAATACATTGTTCAAAAACGTATCAATGCACGTGGAGTGATGCAGCTCAAGGTGCCAAGAAAATCTACCTACTGATAGGAATCGCGGTGCCCGACTATCTCCGTGTCAGCTGCCCCGTATGTAAGGGCTATCTAGCTCGTAGACAGTAGCCATTACTCTGACGAGCTTCTCTCGAAAAGACCACGCACGACCACGGAGACCTGACCACTGTACATGCCTCCCAAGAATGGGTATTCATGTTTTCGTTCTCAGGGGCAACAAACACCAACGCAAAGAAGTTCACGTCCACAAGCAGACACGAGCGTTTATGCTGCTTCTCCTGCCGCACACACACGCCTGAAGAAGCATCGACACGCGACCTGGAGGCGGGGGTAGTAAATGCTGCACGCCATGCGAACACGGCATGCAGGTACGTCTCATATACTTGGTTGGATCCGGCGCCACCTTTGAAAGTGAATTTTACTCCCGCAGATCAGCTCGTCGCTACCCTTCTACAAGAATCAAATTGTTATATTCGTCCGTAGGCTACTGGCTCTTGGCTTTCCATACGTGCAAGGTACCCTCTGTGTCGGATCAGAGCAGGTGGAAGGGAATGAAGACATCGGTGTTTTCCATATTCAGTGCACACACTGAGACCGGCGAGTGCCTGCTAGGATTCGAAAGCATCCTGTCACACTTACTGCATGATCTGTAAACATTTGCATGCCTACACGTACTTTTACTCGCATTTGAGACCTGGACGTTCTTGTTCACATCCATCTGCATGCCTATGTACGTGTGTGTACCGCAGCGTGTGCGAACACAAGTGTGCAGCTGCGCTCCCGTATACAAACGCGCTGGTAGAACACTGCCTGGGTGGACATGTCCGATAATGAGGATTTACAACTTCTTCTGACACGTTATCATCGGCCTATAGCAAAAGTAAAGGGAAACCTTGACCTTTGAGCACCTTAGCACAGTAGTGTCCAGAGAGACTTTTGAGTTGTGCTATTCTGCTGATGTGTGCAGTAGTCCACCAAAGTGCACCTTATTGTAGAAGAAGAGGAGTAGCTAGGTCGTGACTTCCGGGTGTGTACGCCTTTGAGGACGTCGGCGTGAACCACAGCGGCAGCAGGCACTGTGAGCTTCACGTATTCAGGTGCTCTACTGAATGCGCGGATGTCAGTGCAAGATCAAGACGTCTACGGAGGGAGAAGTCACTGGTTTCTCCGAATCCCACTCCAGGGCCTGAGGTTTCGGAATAGCGTATAGCGCGCGCTGCGCTCGCACTGTTTGTTCGTTCGCGTGAGTCATCTTGATGGTCAGCTTCACTTCTTGTGGCAGCTCAGACACAAGTAAAACCGAGAACAACGCGCCACAACTCAGGCATGTCAACCGTGTATGCAGAATTTTCTATTGCGTGTACCGGTCGCACGAGTCGACCGTCTCCACCTGGATATCCCTGTGAATTTCTATGCATGCACGCCTTCCTTTAAAAGCGTTCTTCAATTGCTATGACTCTCAGCTGAAGGTAACCGAAAACTCCGCGTCGTATTCCCCACTTGCAACGGAGTCCCACTAGATTTTGTTGTGTCCAGGCACAGATTTCATGCCTGCCCCCCATACGTGTTTGACGCGCCCATGTGCAAGTATAGTTATTCTTTGAATCCGTGGGCCGCGTTGAAGGACATTCTCGACTTCGAATACCGTCTCTTTAGTCAATTGATACTGATTACGGTGCGTGACGAAGTAATGCTGAACGAAGTCCGTCAATGCAAAAGTGCTGAAGGCTGCATACTCTGGAGTACAAAGGTCAGCGGTATATCCAACTTGTTGCACTCTGGGGTATTGTGTCGAATCGTCGGCGCGTCATCTTTTCACCAGTGAAAACCAAGCGAAGTGGCCCAAGTTTTCTAGCAGAACGAAACGGCACACAGACTCTACACGCACTCAAAAAGAAAAGGACCTCTTCGCGCTAATTCTGTGAGGGGCTACGAAGTCTTAGTTTTATTGCCAAATCTCCCACCATTACCTGACTTTCGTACATTAGAGCGATCAGATTTTCAAATGACAAAACGCAGGTTATCGGCCAGCCGGCCGAGCCTGCGTGTCGACGCGCTCATCGTAGCAGGACACTCAAGTCAGCACCGCGGGGCTACAACTCTGAATCCATCAGGTGAAATCTAAAACCAGCAATGGTTCTCCATGTGGATACTGGAATTTCGGGCAACACCTCATCGTCCCTTCAAGTTAACGAATATGAGGTCACGCATTACAGCTTGTGTTCCCCCGACTCTCGAAGCTGCTCGCGCACTTGAAAAACGTGCACTCCACAGGATGCATGACCACAATAATGAGGAGGAACAGCACGGTAAGTGCGCGATGCCGTGCCAACCGGCTGTTGGTGCCGGTGGTCTCTTACAGTCAACAACGGATACTGGTGCAGCATCTCGTAGAGAGGTACGACTCTTGCTGCGGCTGCGGCTGCTGTTAGACACGGCGTGTGCGTCGGCGTGAAGTCCGTCTCGTGTAAAGAAGTCTCAATGGATAGATGTCCCTTTGTATTGTTTGCTGCCGAGACTGTGGCAGTGGCACTTCTCCTGGGCTTAAACATATCCAGAAACTGTAATCTGTGGAACGTGCTGTTCGCTTGAAACGTTGCCCTGCGTTCTACGTAGTCATGCTGCAATTCCGGTTGTCTTGTAGATATTTGTGGTACTTGCCTCCCACGCACTTGCACTGTGATCATTGTGCCTGATGGACACTTGTGTTACACGCTGTTGCTGGCGGCTACTGAACTGTCCGTAGTTTACACTGTAGCCTGTGCAACTTTTTCATTTTCATTTTCAAAGACACCCCTCCATCCCTACTCTCTATCCCCTGATCTTTTACTATCCCCATCCTACCTCTCCAGTGCCGCCTCTGGTGCTGTGGCCGCCGGCTGCTGTTCTGCTGTCACCGGTACTTCCCTTCCGCTGGTCTTCGTTCCTTTCTCTTGCAGTGCTCCATAACACAGAGACGTCTCCATATGCTGTGTGAACTTGATCCCGTTACAACACATAATGAAAAACACACACAAACCTTTACGCTCATCCAAATGCTGGTAGGGGGAAGGTGGAGTTCTTTATGTGGAATCGTTTTGCTGTTAGAATGGGTAAAATGCTGCTTTTCGTCGCAGTGAAGTTTCTGCCTTTAGTCTACCGACTCCTTTCGGTTACAGTAGACGCGGTTGTGAAGAAATACGTGCGGTTTCCAACGGATGAGTAGAGCCACTTTGAGGCATTGCAGGTACGCTTTTAGCTAGACACGCGTTGGTGGCATCTAACTTGACGCTTGATTCACAAATAGCAGCTCACGTGCACCCACTGAAGCTCCGGTGCAAAACGCAGTTCAAAGACTTACTTTTCGTATATTGATATGCAGACGACTGCGGGTAAGAGCGTTTCGTCGGCTTCGTACAGTCGCTGACTTAAGCACAGAAGGCAAACACATAGGGAACATGACAACGGTGTGAGAGGGCCTATTTGCTCGAAATCCTGGGCAACGTCTGCACTGTCGTGTTGCATTGCCACCGGTTGCACAGAGATGTCGATTACATGAGTCCGGGTCAGACGAGCGATCCAAATTTGTAATACTACCGCAGCTGATATAACGGCACGCGGTACGCGCAGAATCAAGCCAGCCAAATATGTGTACGCGTGTAAGCAGAGGTGATGACGACACAATCTTCACGAGATTTATGAATAATCACCTGAATGTGTCTCCGAATTCCATTCTATCCATAGTGTTCATATGCAGCCTTGAGGCCCGGCCCCCGCCGTCTTAGCTGTCTCCTCTCAAGCACTCTAATTTTAAGCCCCCTTGTAAAGGCCGCCGCTCCACTGACTTTTCCTTAAACATCACTAGTGCAGCCATGCGAAAAGAAGTCAAAACAATCAATCCCGCTAGCTGTTTCCATGTCGGCTTCGCCGGAAACGGAGGTGGAGCCGCAGCTAGATCCGTTGAGACATTGACATTGGTTCCTGAGTCCACGCCACCGCACGAAAAAAGAGGAACCCAATGTCGGACAGAGTATAAGGATGCCCATACGAAGGACCATGGTACTGCGCACTAACGTAGGAGTGCGAAAGAGAATATCCGCACATTTCTCCTCGGCGTAAATTAATGCAACAACCCGCATCACACGTGACAGTCATGGGCATAGGAATTTAATTCCTGCCACACAGCTTTGTACAAGTATGCAGTAAAGTTGATTCATACCTCTTCCTCCGTCGCCCGCAAAGAAGGCGCTTGAGCCAGTCGCAAGCAGAGCCACGGCCACTAGCAGGAAGTCCAGTGCAGTTGAGCTGTAACGCGAAGAGGAGTGAACCCGTGAACAACGCGACACAGGTAGTGACAGTTTCACTGTTGGAGCCTTAATGGAAGCGGAAGGAGTCCAGGCCGCTACCCCTTTCAACTGTCATAAATTAAGGCATTCGGTCTCACTGTAAAAACTTTAGCCGACGCTGCGCTGACACACTTACTTCGGCCGACGTTGCAGTAACACACTTGCTTGGGCCTCCCTGCCGGAACACACTCGACGACGAGGACCCCCTCGTTGAGCGTGTCTAATTAAGTGCAAAGTGCTCTCGCCAGAAGGTCTCCTTCCGCAAGCGACCACTTAGCTCGATAATTCACTTCTTTTTGCCGGTTCTCGGCACGTTAACTGTTTTGTCCCGGAAATGGCCGCAGAGACGCTTCACTAAACTGTCTTCTGCACGTTGCAGATTAGAAACTGCAGGGTAGGAGATCCCTCATATCCACACTTCCCTACGTTCTATGCTTGTGTTTCGTAGTGCTCAGGCGACGTTAGCAGCATGCAATGTAACCAAGGTAGTCCAGAATTGCGTCAGCAATTTGTTGGTAACCTAGGAAAACAAGACGATAGGTGCGTATAATCATATGTGTTCTCGTCCTGAGTAACAGTCCGTCAGCATGTTACCTTCCATTCCGTCGTTTCTCCACGCGCGTCAGGATTCTCGATAGCGTGCTCAGGGGCTCTCCTTTTTCTAAGGGCTGTGGGGAGGTGACTATCCATTGGCTCACGCCAGCCAGTAGTGTTGGCTCTAGACTGCTATGTCTCCCTCTGCTACTACTTCATGCAAAGATTCCGTGCCAAACCCGGTGGACACAAGGCATTGACAGATCTCGGTGAGGAAGCGGGATCACTGAGGGAGTGATAGTCCCGTGCTCTAGCGCAGCGTCACTAGGCTTGGCACCATGCGCAACAGCAGACAACAGAAAAACCAGCGATCCACGCGTCCAAGCACGGGGGAAGACGCAGTTCAAGCAGCCGAAGGAGCATCTGTACCCTCAGCAGTGGTGGCTGCTGAATGGTCGCTGATCTTTGAATCTCCGAATTGAACAGTTTGTTAGTTCTGTGTTTTCCTCTGAATTCTCCGAGGTCTGCCTTCCTTAGTGACCACATGATGCGCTGCGCAGCCAGGGGAAGGGGAAGTAACCTATGTGGACTGGTGACTGGTGTCTGTTAGAATGAATACAGCCCTGCGCGTCTTCGAAGTCAAAGCCGTGCCTTCTGTATGCGGCGGCTACTTTCAGATAAAGCATGCACTGTCCTGAAGGAATACGGGCAATTACTGAGGGAGGACCACCGCGACCCTAAATCGCTGCAGGTAGGCATGCAGGTAGACACATGGCACTGCCACAACTGTTGACGTGTAATTCGCTTCTGCAATCACCTGTCGTAGGACGCGTAGTGAAATTGCAGCTCGTGGCATCCCACTGGACTTTTAGTGGAGAAAACAGCTCACCGAGGTACATCATTTATTCTACATGCGTCCGAGTGTAAACAGGGGCGCTTCACCGGTTTCGTACACCCCTTGACCCAAGCACACTTGAAGACCTGCAGAAGACGCGACAACGGTCTGACACGACATATCCGCCTTGAATCCTAAGCAACGTCTTTATGGTGGTGTTACACTGCCACCGGGCGCAGACGAATTTTGAATATGTGATTACGAGCCAAGCTAAGCAAC
>KL647337.1:77331-89274 GCA_000727475.1 Sarcocystis neurona
CTAGTAGAGAAGCCGCTCGCAGTGTCGGGGGAACACGGACTGCAAAGATGACACTTTTCTACTGTATTGTATTGGAATATCTGTGAAAAACAGGTAGTTTCCTTGCACGTGGTCGTCTATGACTGCGACGTGAGGTGAAACGAGATGCTCTGTGCTTACTGAATGGAGCTCGCGGTTCCCCTCTAACATTTCAGCATCCTTTTTCAGCGCACCCTGTTCTAGCATTTCGCGCCTGGCACGATTGCATGTATATTCTCTTTCATTCTTGCAATCGTAATAGGTGCGGCAGCGAAGCCATGCACGGGCAACAAAAGAGCGTCCCAGCCATTCCGCGCAACGGAACAATCACGCTCTTCTATTCGATACAGACGTCCATCCCATGTTGACCTCGACGCTTTACACGACGCCTTTCTCCAGAATCGGTACTGTCTCTAAAGGGATACTACAAACAAATCTTTCCAGCAACGATACTGCACCGACTGCAATGTGAGACACTCCGCGGGTCTGGTTCACACTCAGGTGTTTCTTCTTCTTGTACATACACAAGAACTACCTGCATTGGAAGCCACCGTTGTGCATGTCCACGGTGAATCGTCTGTGACTCGAGAACTTTTTCATGCTGTTGGTTGAACATGATACTTAATTCAGACACAGCAAATGAATCAATGAAGCACGTTTACTTTCGAGTTTGATTTCCGTTTCATTCTGCAGGTCTGGTTCTGTACCCAAAAAAAGTTCTCCCGCATCGTTCACACCAGTTCTTTTCCCTAAGTGGACACACTGACTGTCGAGTTCTGCATTCCAGTCTGCATATTTGCAGGCCCAACTCTCGTTTTTACATACAAAGACGCTGCCACGAGGACTGAGCGCAGCGGCGTTTCTTTCCCTTTAGCTGATAAGCTCTCGCTTTCGGTATTGACTCGACGTTACCCTGCTTGGGTGGCGGGAACGAGACGAAGGAGACGTTTTCTAACGCGAAGGCCGTCCGTTAGCAAAATCAGCGCGACAACCCGATACGAAGTGTACGTGCTGTTACCGTCTCATTCACAAGTAACCCTACGCTACTGCTCCACGATCCCCACCAGTCCTTGCCCTCACAACTCCAAGGACACTGCTGTGTTTAGAACGTGTATCATCTATAGCATAGACGCAGCCTCCATCCTGCTATTCGCATACTTAAGCACGTCCTGTGCGATGTTCTACCACTTGCAACCATATACTGTCATTTCAGTAGGTCGTCAACGTCGGCTTCAAACGGATTCTGATCATGCCACAATTGAGTCCAGGCTCAGGTGGTTGCCTCAGTCTGCCTCCGCACCTTTCCGTTTTGTCTCACTGACACCCGCCTGCCGCGGAAGTCCGCGTGCGCGCAGCCACCGTTTCTGTTCCGCACACAGTTTTCACTCCAAAAAATTTCTGAGCCTTTGCATTTCAACAGTATTTCCAGACTTTCTGCGCATCATTGAACCCCTCTATTAACGTCTCACGTTAGCGGTCTGCGCCGCCTGAGCTACTCTCTCTGCCTACCCTACGTTTGTCTTCACACTGCCTTCTTTTCTCAGAAGGCAATGTATGGGTAATCAGGGCGCGGGACCTGCATTCGTGTTAGACCAATGTTTTATTTTTCGTTCACTTCGTGAACTACCTTCTGGGAACCAGTCACGCAATTCAGACTGTCAGCATCGTCTTTCGAGCCGCAGGAAACGTGTAATGACATGACCGCAGGGAGGCACAATTTGCACTTTGGTTGCACGACAAGCTTCCCCGCCCTCACTCGTGTATATACACACAATCGTCCCTCCTGTCTAAGGTTGTCAGCCCCTCCGAAGTAAAATCCCACTACGAGTGTGCAATGATTACAACAACCATTTGGTTGTAAGAGATTTTCTGCTCCTTTGCCTAGATAAAAAGGAAGTTCCCGCAGTTTTCTCTTAGCTTATCTTGCGTTCCGCTATCGAAACTCCCATCCGCAGCGCACAAACTTTTTTCAAGCCGTCTCATTACGCGTGCCACATACACTGTACACGAGCAGCTCTGCCACAGCCCATCACGCGTTTCACGCATTGCGGATCAGGTGTGACTATCCTTCTCAGCTGGCCAAAGCTGCAGGGTCACTCCGACGTAACTGGCCACGAGGGAAGTGGCATGGAGTGGTACGCCTTCACCGAGCCCATAAAATTAGGCATTTCCCGTTGCAATTTGCTCCCGTTGTCTCAAGGCATATATGAGGATCCTCTATCTTACATTCCCACATATGGAACGGTCACATTAGATAACACAAATTGTGCTCTTCCTTAGCAAGGTCGGCCGTCGTGTCACCATTCGTGAAGTAGCTAACACTTGAACGCACAAGGATTGAAGACATGCGGCACGGCATATCACCAAAGTGCTTTCATGCGGCAACAGGAGAAAACACCGAAGTCAAATTATAAAACCAGGTGCACACCGCTTGAAGCGGCTCAACAAAGTGTGGATCCACAGGTAACGAAGATTGTGAGTAGGGGCTCACGCTCCTAGCAGTAGCGAAGCGCAGGCCAGCTGATACGTGCGTGATAAGTGCGCAGCACCGTGACGGACAAGGTCAACAGTGACATTGGTGGCCTGGACATGCAACGAAAGTGTCAGCTAATCGCGGTTTTCGGACTTGAGTACACTGTTTGTAACCCTATCAGTAATTGCGTAACTCCCGGTCTCCGTTGCCCTAAAGCATCGCTGTCCTTCCCCCAATAAGTCGAACCTGCTATGTGTCAGATGCTGCATAACGTTTTTTCAGGCCTCTGTACGTTGCTACATTCGATGTGATCTCCACCGCTGCGAGACGCAGGATGCCATTCCCACTCAATACCTGAGAATACAGATCATTAGACAACTGCGCGTCCCCGACAAATACTTCCGGAGACGTGTTCACTACCGCACGGACATTCTTTTGATTCCGCCGTTCCTGCCCAGCTCTACGGCGACAGCGAGTGCCGTTCTCTACACGAGAGCAATCGATCTCCTACCGTAATGCGCTTACGACCGTGTCGCTCAGACACAGAGTTATATCTAGATGTCTTCCGCACCTTGCAGTTTATTGTATCACGTGACAAAAACGGGAGCAGAATGATGCAGTACGAGACCAAATAAATGCTGTATTTTGATGAAAGCCCGCTCCATCACGGGCTGACAACCCCCAGTTTTGGCAAAATCTCCGCAGCATCAAGAAGTCATGAAGTGAAATCGGGCCGCGCGGCATGCCACGTTGGACACGTGTCTGGAGTGCACTGCGTGACGTAAAAAAGCATTAGCGTAAAGGTTCCGTTGACCCTTGGCCAGCGACTCGCTGCGCATCCGTTTGCCGTGCAGTACCATGCAAGACATTCTAGCACAGGCAAACCTCGCGCGCTCACACATCTGCCCACTGAGTTAGATGCCGTGCTAGTTTGTACTCCCTAGGCACCGTGTCACGCTTTGTGTCTCTCGCTAGCTGTGTACGTTGGTGGCACTGTGTGCAGCCGAGCGAAGGTATTAGTTGATCGCTGAGTAGTCTCCTTGATTGACTGCGGACAATAAGTAGGAACACGATCGAGGGTTGAGGCCTTAGCTCACACGGTAGAGGAAGCTGCCTCAACAATTTGCGCTGATGCATCCTGGCCTCCACGGCCAACCTTAGAAAGGTTCACGATTTAGCAACTTCTCTGGAGGCCACGACCAGTGGCCTCCAAACAGCTCACTGCAACAACATCTCGTACACACTTCTCATACATGCATCGCTGCAGCGCAAACCGGCATCATCTCCACTGGCAAAAAAAGCTGCAGCCGCATCTGGGCCATCTGTTAGATGCTGCGAAAGGATTTTCTGGAGTTCGTAAAGTAAAGGGAAATCAAACTCCGGAAATGTTGCCGCTCCAGACGACCCGCATTGTTTTTTACCCTTGGAGAAGGGGCTCCAATCACGGAAGTAGTGCCTTGCTGTGCCCTTGCAGCAGCTTCGCTAGATGAACAAAAGGGCTTCAGACACGGACTGCAGAACGGCGGCAGTCAATGCGTACTCTCCACCACGCTGATATCTGATGCGAGCTTGATAGTTTCGCAAAATCCTGGGGTCCCTCCGATAAAGGTTTTTGCGCATGGAAGAAGTCACTTTGTTCTGCGCACAGTTTTGCGTAGTCTCAACTGGCTCACCAAACTTGTTTCCTCGCTTTCTGTCGTGGACGTGGCCTACATGTCCTTGAACTTACTGCCGAACGAAACTGCTCCTGTGTCCACGCTCGTAACTGTGATTCGTACGCGTATGTGTCTGGGCGACCACAGACAAAGTCGTGATTTGCCCTGGCTGCAGTGCTTTCGATACCATAGCAGTTGCATGCAAACAGATACGTGCATTACGCAGCTGGCGTTTACCAAACGAGCACTAGCCGGCCTGTGCTGCTTTCCTCCGCCCGGAACATGTTGCTGCGTCTCCCAGTTCTTGTTCCAGGGCCAGGCGGACAGGGACTCGTTCTGAAGCTAGAGCGGGGAGGAGAGGCGAATGCATCGGTTACACCTCCGCCAGCCGTTGCTCTATGAGAAACAGCGTGACTCCACTGGAGCTTTCAAGCGAATCGCTGGAAGAAGCCTGGCCGCAGTGGCATACCGTTGTGCAGGGAGAGTCGCGACGAGGACTTAGTTGGGTCGAGGGCTGAAAATGGTAGTAAAGAACAAGACTCAGTTGAACGCATGGTGTCTTTAACCAGATAGCTATTATATTAAACCCTTGCTGTTGACTCTTCACTCGGGATTAGAGAACCAGGCTCTGGTGGCCACGTTTTGTACGACACGCACAGCGGACAGCGACGAGTTTGTAGAACGGAGCCTTCCGTCATACAGCGCAGGGCCGAGAAGAAGAACACTCAGGGAGCCGCTTCCCGCGCTTGTTCCCCTCAAGGGGTAGGAAAAGACTGCAAAACATATGTGCGCGTGTTGCAAGGATCTCCAGCATCAGGTACACGAAACAGAGGTACAGCAGGACAGAAAGGGAACTAAGAAACCTCGGGAGACTCGAAGCCGGCAGAAACAAAAATTAGAGTCTCCACTTTGCCATCAGAAGCTGTGTCGGACACAGGGACAATGCTTCAATGTCTAGGGCGACATTCGCACACGAAAGTACCATGCCGAGTGATACTTTGTACAAGACCAAAGACAGCGTAGGCATCCGGGACAACGTGGCTGGTTCTGAGATACTGAGATTGCTACTGCATCTAGCCGACAGTCACGTTTCCTACAAAAAGAAGTGTTCCACCCACTGCGTCCGCAATGACCGATGGCGTGTCTCCTGCAAGAGTAGTTCGGGTAGACCTGCAAACTACGTTTGCATCGCAGTGCAGGAGGTATCCTTTGTGATGCCTGTGGGACTGATCTGTTGCTTGTGTGTCTTGTTGAGATCAGAGCGTACTGTCCACGACTGAACTGCCATCGTTGGGAACACCACCGGGACATTTGCTTTTGCAAGTGAATGACTCCCAGGGATACACTTTGGCGAGCAGAAGAAGAAGAATACGGTTATTGCTAGCGACGGATAACCAGGTTACCGAATTCGTAGGGGCTAGCTGATCTTGTCGTCTCGCACCGAAAAAGTGGAAGTCATCCGTTGGGAGTCACGAGTGGTTTTGCGTGGACCCTCTTCATTCACGTATACAGTGCAGGGACTGTTTCACGTAGCACCAGGGACTAAAAGGACCGCCTGCGGACCCGTCTGCCACAGCGGTTTACGGGGAAGCACTGCAGTACAAATCTTATACCTCCCCCTCTGTGGTATCTTTTCGAGACAGCAGCGACGCTGCAGAAACGGGAGGTTGACAGCTTGTAACGAGACATTCCTCACGGCTCAGGCGATGGTGAGCACTGCACGCAGATGGAGAACATCAATACTTCAGGTGTGGTTGTATCGGCAACCGGATGCTGTTCTGCGTGCACTGCCCTTCAGCTCCAGCAAAATTAGTTTTGTGGGTGGCAGCAGGAAAACGGCAACTCTTGGTGGCTTGAAGATAAACGTTGAAGGATCGTACTACGTGCTGAGTCGTATAACCCGACGATGCTGTTGACGGGAGAGGCGTATAAATTGTCAGGTGGAAGAATACGCTACATGCAGTTGTGCGCTAACTGCTACCGAGTGCGACTGATCGGTGACAATAATTCGGTCACCCTGCTGCAAGAGGGGGCGACCTGTCGGCAATTTGTCTGTGGTTCAGGGTCGAGCACGTTAACAACAAAAGTGAAACGCCTCGACTGGAACCTACGCTTCCCAGCTGTGCTTGCGCTCTTACGGCTTTGGGCCTTATTTTTTCCACCACCGGAGCAGGGGGTGTGCCACAGCCCTTTATTCTTTGGAGGCATCGTTTGGTGGTGAGAGGAGCACGGAATAGGCTTTGCCATCCAGTACACTCTACGTATCTAGACTCTCCTGACAAGCACTGGTTAAAGGGTGCAAAAAAGTCTGGAAGGGGTGGTGGCGTTCTCTCAGTCGGCACGCCAAGTTGAAACGACGCAGTCAGGTGACGATGTGGTGTGAATGATCAGAAAAAATTGGTGGGTGTGACGCCCTCAGAAGCTAAGACGGAGCACGCAGGTCTACAGACTAGGAGACGCCGCCTTCAAAGGTTTTTATGTTCTTTTAAAAGGTTTTACTCTGTAGTAACCAAAATCCGTGGCAGAAGAAGACACATGATGGTGGGCGATACCTCTAATGGTACACGGTGCCGGTATGGCTGGTCACCATTTGACTTATCCGCCGCGCCTAAACAGTGTTCACGCTCCGTTTCGACAACAACTGTCTATTTCTGCACACTCGGTTCCTATTACCTTGAGGGCCTAGTCAGCAGCTAACAAGCGCCGTCCAACAGCTTCGTCTTCACCAGAAGCTTCAAGATCACACCGTGGTATATACATGTATCTTAGGTGTATGGGACTGTGATGTCCCTTACTTCTATAGTTCCAGATGTCTAATCAACCCTTCCTGCGTGTGATACAGACTCCGCTACGCATCTTTGAAAAGCTGACGCAGCTGGGGGTCGCACACGGTGTCCAACGCCGTAATTTTAGATTTGCCAGCGTCTACTTCGCACCCCTAGGGCTTCTGGAAATCTACGGAAACAATGATATGTGATCGTCACTGCTCGTTTGATTGTGGATTTTTCACGACTACAAAAAGCTCCAGAACACGCCGCATTCAGCTTGCGCCCCTCTGCTCCTGTCGAGGGCCTTATTCTTCCACCCGGACACTACCGGACACAGGCGATAGTGTTGCCCCGTGTAGACCCTTCGCATGAATGATCCCTGGCGCCTATTCAAGTCTGTACACAAGGCCGCACCTTCAGGTTGCATCCCTTTCTATGTCCTGTCTTAATATCGTCCTTGCTTGCTCTTCACAAAGTAGAAGGTTGAAGCCTGTCAAACCGCAGCCAGGCTGGAAACGACTCTACTCCTTTTGATGTGAAAACGGAGAATCACCCTGTGCAGCCCATCTACGCGATAGGGGCCCGCAGCGCACTTCTTTCATCAAGCGACGAAACGCAGTTGTAGAACCACCACCTGTCAAGTCCACGTTTAGCACGTGGAGAGTAGCGTGTTGCTTTCATATTCTGTTCCACATGTCTCAGTTACACTCCCTCTAACCTCTTCTGGTGAGCCCCTGTTACTCCACTTTGACGAACAAGACCAACACGAAATTTGAATGTACCCAACGGTCGTTTACCTCAGGTTTTCGAAGAAGTTGACGGGCCTGGTTCCTCCACAATATGCCCAACATTGCCGAGTGAAGCACGAATACCCAGGTGTAAACACGTACGTGAATATCACCGTTTTCGCCCGTTCGATGAAATTGCATTAACTGCTGCGCTAGGAGAAAGCAATGCAAAGGGACGACAGGCAGTGTGAGAATCTAGGATAAGGATTGTTTGCCGGGGACCGCTGACAGAAAAATGTCAAGTGGGACACGTCTTCCATGTCTGCTCTCGTCGCATTATGCGCGACCAACCGGAGGTAATTGCTGAGTGCTCGAGGTGATATACGCCTCAACACTCTGAGCTCAAGCAGCTTGGCGGGAGCCTTGTTACTGATTGAAATGTTCAAAATGTGTTCCCTTCCCTGTAGGCCATGACTCAAGGCCTCGAAATCTTCACATCAACAACGCCACGTACAGTTGCTTCGCTATAACGCAGACGCATACTATATCCGGTCGCAGGCTACGCGGCGTCCTGACCACGCTGCGAGAGGTTTTTCAGGAGCGTACTAAGTACACGCTGTTCGTGCCTGGAGGAACTCCCCGCAGCAGACCGGAGATAACGCACGGCGTTATGAGCTTGGTTTGAATGACCTCAACGATTGAAGTACTGCGCTATTGCATACTTGCGTCAGACCCGTTGAGAGATAAGAGCGCCACCTGTTTTACTTGACGAACAAGGGCTCGGATTTATGTGTTTTTTACACCGCTCATTTGATATATGAAGTACTTCAAATGCATTCTCAAGATGTTAAAGCACTTTCAGCGTTGACCTTCGCGCACCGAGAGAATCTGCTTAGAGGTCGGCATTGGTTCTGTCGATTTGACTGAATTCACCCACGCCCGCGTCGGTGCTAATATTCGTCTGTGATTCGGAGACTTGTGCCCGTGGGCCGACGCCGCGGGCGTACAGTCACCGAAAAGGTGACCGCTTGTACTCGGTGCCTCTCGTTTGCTTTGATAATCCTGTGGTATCGACAGGCTGCACAGATACACATCCTCTTCAAAGCAACGCTTCTCTTGAAACATATGTATATATATATATATATAGAGAGAGAGAGAGAGAGACATCTACGCCTCACCTGGCGCCAGGCGTGCACACTCGTTTTCTCATGTATATCTGAACGAAGCATGGAGAATTTTGTTCGCAGGTGCAGACCGGCTCGTAGTGGTGTATCTGATTCCTCGGTACTCACCCTCTTGTGTTGTGTCAGCCAGCGGGGAGCCTTTAATAGCCCGCTGCAGCAAGTGTAATACACATACATCAGGCGCCTTATCTTTCAATTGATAGAGGGTACGTTACTTTTTGACTAGCGGGCAACTCAGGTGAACACGTGCAAGCAGAGGCAACTTCCAGTGTATCTGCAGGCCAAGAGATACACACACTTATGCACAAGTACACAAACCAGATCTACTCACATCTACACCCCTTGGCGTACATCACTAGAACTTTTATGCACATATACATATATGTGTATATATATGTGTATATAGGTACGTACGTACACGCAACATACTATGCACCCACGAGCATCTGTGCTTTTCCGTCTACTAAAATTTGTGAGAGGACCTCCGCACACCTGCAAATGTTGGCGCTTATCTGTGCGCGCACGCAGCCCTACGCGTGAAAATACACGCGCGCTTCCCGTCAGAACTCGTAAATGTTTGGGACGTTTTTGGTGTGGAATCCATCAGGGGGAAGCGATTCCGTCTGTTGCAAGCATCTGCTTCTTCACGTTCGCATATGTCTTCACCACACAGCCGAAGCCTGTTGCGGCTACTGAAACAGAAACTATCACATTCAATGCCACTGCCGCAGTGTGGGCTCCCGTGGTTCGTGCTACAGGTGCAGATGCTGGTTATTGCGCTGCGCCTGCTTTCAGTTGCATACTTTGACTGTGCTTCAAAGGAATCAACTCTTTTACTGCGTTTCTGAAAGTTCGCAGCCACGCGCATTAGCGTACTATTCTCTTTTGTCGAAGAACACGTTGATCTTGGACCCGAGGGAGAGTGTCGTCTGCTCGACGATGCAAAAAGTGGAGGAAGCGGGCAATGCCGTGGAAGAGGCGGAGGACGCGAGTGAGTAAGGAAGCTATTGCTATTGCCAGTCTACATGCACGAAACAAGTCCACACAGCGGAAATCCGAGAACTGAAAACTGCAGTCAACGAGAAAGAAACTACGGGGTGACGCTTGGGATACAACAACACGCTGCAGGCCTGTCCGACAGTGTCAGCCCAAGGGTTGTTCACCGCGGGACACTTACATCGATTAAACGGATATCTGGGCAGTGTCGTAACTGTAGGAACATATTTTAGACGGACTTCCGTGCCACCCACCGATGGAAGGAATGTGACGGCATATTGTGCTTCTATTGAGTCTCCTAGATGGTGCCGTACATTGAGAGGCGAAGGCATATTTCACCTTCGTCTCTCAAGTGTGATGGTGTGCACACGCACTATAGGTTGTCTCCTCGCGTGAGGCTACTTAGAGTACCCTCGTATACGCGTGCGCCGGTAAAAAAAAAATTCCCTTCTAACGGTCCAGCATCAATGCATCGCAAAACGTGGCTACTCTTATCGGCTAAAAGGAACATCCTGGTCTTAGCTGCAATAGTGAGACTGCTGCGGACGAAGTCGGCATCACAAGCGTTACCAGTATTCATAAGTGCACCAACAGAAAATGCTGCATTGGTTCTTCTCCCCCCACGTACACCTGACTGCAGCTGTTGTAACACCTGCAGGTGGCCGTTCCCGTGCGGACCCTGGAGATACTGCTGCTCACCCTAAAGCGATTTCAATGTGGATGGTGCTGTACTGCTTGTTGGCAACTCTCCTAGATTCCCAAGGTCGACATACAAGTACTCGTTTGTCTGCGAAATTACCCGTGCAAGGACTCATCTTCGCAAATAGTGCTACCAAACTCTGTAGGCGTGTTGAGTAATTGGAAGCGGCTCCAAGTGGATATATACTGTGGCTGCTGATGAGAACACTACGTGCGACTCCTATCTATTGGCGCTCTTGTCAGCAGCGTATGAAATATCGCGCTCCCCAAGCCTGTGTGAGCCAGCGTGTTGCTGCTACTGCGTTTGGCGCGCTGCCATCCTATGATGCCTGCAGACGCTGCTGGTGCATTGACACACAAGCGCTAATACTCTCGTATCCTGCAGGCGCTGATCATGAAGCGCTGCTAATGCAGCTCCTGCTGCTAGCCTGACCCTATATACCCTAGTCCTGCAGTGACTGGGATGTTTGTGATGCATTTGCGCCTCCTAGTGTGCGACTACCTATGCGAAGGTGGCTGCCACAGTAGACAAAAACTTGTATCTCACAGCCTCGAACGGAGGTGGTTGAAGAAAGTAAAGGGAGTTCGGCAGCCATTGCACGTCACATTCCGTTGTTAAATCTTCAACAAAATGTGGATCGAATTCGGAAGGCATAGACAATGCCGCTTCGCGCTTCTGCGTATGCCGCAGCTCACGTGTTTGTGCACTAGCCGCAGCTGCCTAAAAGGCAGCAGAGGCAACGTACGACTCAAGTGTTACCACGCAACGTCTGCTGCTTTCCTGCTCTACCACAGCCTTCAGCTACAGACGCATTAGTCAATTTCAGCACGTATACGGTTGCAGTGCCTAGGAAACCACAGCCGCAGGGGACTACGAGAAATCAATCATAGCAACAAGAGCTTCGCTACTTCCACGTGAAGTACTCGAAGCAGACTGTTGCTGCAAAGTCAGGTGGTCAAACGAAAAGTAAATGCTGCTACACCTAGCTATCTGTGACCTAGTACTACCGTCGCAGCGGCGAAATCTACTGAGGCTCTGTTACTGTACATACTTGCACCTGTACTCCCTCTTTTTTTCTCCTTCCGCTGGCGTTACAGTTTTCAGAAATTCATGACGCAACGCGGTAGACGTAGTAATGGGGTAACACGTTGTTGTTCGTCGGACACAGTTTTGTTCTAATTCGTTGCTGGCTGCCTCCTTTCCAAAGTTCGCTTTGGTAGGCGTTGTTTTGTACTGAAGCACGTGGCGGCACCTTACAGCTCCAAGGGGCACTAACAACTGCTGCTGTCACGAGTACCTGCCGCCGCGCAGCTCGTGGTATCTGCTCCCACCTTCCCCTCTACATTGTTCAGTGGCATGTTGACGTCCCAGCTGCTCATGTACTGCTGCTGTTGTGAGAGTACAGACCATAGCCCCCAGGC
>KL647337.1:115975-156271 GCA_000727475.1 Sarcocystis neurona
TAGGCTGTATGTTGCTGCAGAGGAACGAGGGAATCTGTCCCCTGTGTGACAGCTTGGAGCTCCTCCTCGTGTACACGATATCCCCTCTCTTACTATCTGCCGTACACTTGCTGTGCCCACATTTTCTTTCGCTGCCCGTCAGTAAATCTAGGCCCCCACTGTTGGTGAGTAGTCGCGTGGATTGAAAAGAGGGCTTTGTATGCGCGTCACAGGCTATCTGACACTTTGTCAAAAAGTGTCATCTCGCATCGCATTGGGCAGGCTATCGCGTTGGCCTATTCGAAAAGAAGTCTCCAGCCGCCAAATGTAGTAGTCATCTAGGTGAGGTGTGCAGTCTACGCTTATGAAAATCAACAGTCATTCAGTGCTTCCCCTCCGTGCTCTTCCGACCCGATACAGGCGTGACGCGTGGCTGCCTTGTCCAGCTGACTGCGTCAACACGGTTGGGAATGTACTTGTAGAGCACTCCTCTGCTTCGTATTTGGCGGGCGATGAGGAGACACAACACGAGAAGGTGCCCTGTAAACGCAGTTTGGGGTGCGCATGCATACGTACCAGAAGGGTGGACAATAACATTCCAGACTTGGCGCCATGCGTTTTTTGCCTGCTCGTAGTACAGGAGAATTGAAATCCTTTGCAACACAGCGTGCATGCGGCATCGACGTATAGGCTTGGCGATATTCTGCCTGTTACATTGGCAACGCGGCGCTGCGACTGAGGTCGTCTTGTCGCCGCTCGCTGTGCATTTTTGTCTCCCTGTTGTCGGACCGTCCTTTCATGTTACGCCTTCGTCATCAGGACTTACACTGGTTTCCTATATGTGGATATAATTCTGGCGACACTGAGGCCTGCAATACAGCTGCATCCGTTTCGGCACGAGCGCCTGACATTAGGACGGCACTTTGTGGCCCAGAGGTTGATCACATGGTGTCCTTTTACCACTAGCTACAGATTCTTCGTGCGCACGTAACTGTCGCTTTTACAGGGCTCAGGAAACTCTCCTTGTCACCATGATATTTGCGGCCGGAGGAACCAACGCTACTGAGACAGGAGAATCATGGAAGAGGCAACTGCAGCGGGATACGCGACAGCACCTCGAGCAGCAACTGCAAGAAGGAGAGCACTTAAAACCGACGCACGATGATTACAGATGTATGACGGGGAGAAGACACGGCAGAACGGTGTGTAGCAGAAACAAGCGGATAGACGCCAGCAGAAGCAGCAGCAGTGCCGAACACCAGACGCAGAACCTGCAAAGGTAGCGACTCCTAACCGCATTACCAATATGTGGCAGAGTGACCGATTTGTGGCAGCCTAAAAACAAAGAGGCACACTGAGTTGGAGCGACGCACCTGTGCTCGAGCAGACAGCTGACAGCAACCAGCAACCTACCATGGCGTGAAATAAGCTGCACACTGAGTTGGAGCGACGCACCTGTGCTCAAGCAGACAGCTGACAGCAACCAGCAACCTACCGTTGCCTGAAATGAGCTGCATCGCGGTTCGACCACGAGTCTATCATTCTAGAACCCTGCAGAAAATCGACCCGGCAAACGAACTCGGAAAGATGCGTAGGGCTTCTCGCGAATCTAGGAAGAAGCAACACGATTGCGAAGTTTTACCAATCAGTTGCGGCTTCCGAGTGGCACAGTTTTTATGGCGCGCCGGAGCGAAGATGCATTTTCTGTCGTCAGTGACAGCGGCAGGCCACTGGGCAGCAGTGCCAGCAGCAGTGTTAGTGCGCCGGACCATTATCCGAGTAATTAAGACCAGCAGAGCGGAAGGAGTTGCGACGGCCCAGGCCCTGTGTAGACGCAAAAACTTATCGAACACGCTGAATTTTGCATGTGTGGCAATACGTTGTACACACGCTGCTGGCGCAGCGGGCGTTGCCACAAGAAGTGAAGCTGACCGTAAGGATGACTCATGCGAACGAACAAACAGCTCGAGGGCAGCGCGCACTATACGATACGCCGAAAATTCGAGGGCTGAAGGGGAATTCACGGGTTGGTTGGATGAACCATTGACCCACATGTTGACGTCTTGATCGTGCACGGACATCCGTGGATTCAGTAGAGCTCCCTGGTACTTGAAGTTCACACTGCCTGTTGTAGCTGCGGTCCTAAAAGCCGGAGATACCCGACGGTGACATCCTAGCTGCAACGGCTCTTCTTGTGTTGTAGGGTGCACTTGAGTGCACCGTGGACTCAGTCCACTTGAGTGGACGACTGCACATTTCAGCAGAAAAGCACACCCCAAGAGTCTCTCTGAACACCACTGTGCTAAGGTATTCAAAGGCAAAATTTTCTCTTTATTTTTTGGTATGGGCCGATGAGGTAGTGGGAGATAAAGTTGTAACTGCTCATTTCCTGACCTGTTCACTCCACCCAGTATTCTAGCAGGCGGCGCAGCTGTCTACTTGTGTTCGGAGAAACTACGTGCGCGTAGGGTACGCGGTGTACACACGTACGCAGGCGTGGAGTTGGCTGCGAGCTAGCACAATGAAATGTCAAATGTGAGTGAACATGCAAGCGTCTACAGACTCCGGCGTACATATAGGAGGACGCTTTCCAATCCCGCCAGGCGCTCGCCGGCGCCGGCGTCCGTGTGTACAAAGAATATGTGAAACACCTATCTTTTGTCCTCCCTTCTATCTGCTCTGACCCGACACAGGGTAGCTTGAGTTTGCACGTGAGAAAAGGCAAGAGCCGCTAGCCTACGGAGGAATGGAGAACTTTAATTACTGAAGAAGGGATGCAGCGAGCCAAACTGAGGGAGGAGCGCTCACGGGACTTACGAACGTGCCGCGTTCGCCTGGTATTGGGCAATTATTACTCGGGCCTGCGAGTCGCTTGTCGGTGCTTCTTCAGCCGTATATGTGCTGCAGCAGAAGCAGCTTAAACACACTCGCCTGCCTGCGGACTTGTATTTCTCTACGTTCGTGTTTGCCGCTTCTGGGAACTGCGACATAATTTGCACTTGTGTGGAGGCATGAGCATGGTTGCCTTACCGTGCTCACGCGTGATTTTTCCCATTGCAGCTCCCCACAGTAATAATAACTTTCTACATGTTAGATGGGGCGGCTTACACGAAGATAATCGAGCGGTCCCTCCTATCGTGGTTGTGCTACTTTGGCAGCTTGAGCTGCATCGTTCCACGTGTATCTACGCGTTCGAGATATTTGTGAACAAGGAGTTAACGATCTAGGTAACACAAGAATGCCTGACGATCAACGGCCTGTCCACCTGCTGGTAGCTTGCTGTGGCGCGTGCTAGTACCGCTAGTGATGCTGCCTCAGAACGTTATCTTGTCGGTGGTGCCCCGCTGTTGCGCGTGTGGCTACCAGTAGTTATGCTGCGTCGGGACGTTGTGTTGGCCGAGATTTTCAAGGAATCTTGTCTGAGAGTCTGTACCACTTGAAGCCCAAGTCAACAGAAGTGGACCAGTGGAGATTTAGCTCTTGAGAGCCTTGGTATGAGGGGGTCAGAAAAAGCATTTCAAGCCTAGCCGACTGAAGTGGACGTGCAGATATTACTTGTTGACAGTCTCAAAATAAGACTCCTTGAGTCCACGCACATATATATGCGTGGAGGGACGGTTGAAAGGAATGCAATATATTGACGGAGGGTTATGCGGTCGAGTTCAGACAAAATTATATGCTCTACGCGAGCTCGTCGTACCCTGCTGCGGCTTTGACCCCAAGTTTGTCTCCGACAAGAAGTGTTGGTTTACTCTGTGTGCTAGTTACGTCGTCCGAGCAGTACCGAACATACACACGTGGCGAAGTGCGCAGACGGGAGACCCACGGCACCGCAGTTTACAACATGCGACACTCAGAAGACCGTGAAGTAAAGCGACTACAGGCACTTCTGGTAGAAAACTCGTACAGTGCGAACAACCAGCAAAATGACAAATGAGTTGGGCGAAGTAGTCGCGCGGGGGAGACGAAGCTCTCGCGGGAGCACTCTGCATTCCATTTGTGACGTTCGATCACTCTGTTAAGACATCAAGTATGTTGGGGCAGCGGCTGGCGAAGCAATTGTGTTACTGTGACGTTGGCGGAAGAAAGTGCGGCTGTGCAACGTCCGCTGAAGCGTTTGCACGGAGGCGAAATTCCCCAGATTCGAGACGGGTAGCGGCCAGCTGTCGGTTCTGTAGGCGTCAGAGCCCCCGTGTGCCTACACGTGCCCGCGTAGAGGACTGCTGAACCACTCACCAGGAGGGCCCTGGCCACGAGGTGGAGTCTAAGGAGCGGCAAGCGCGGCATTACGGATTAAATTGTTTTGCTGCACGAAGACGTCGCCGACCGAAAAAAGCAGTGAAGGACCATTTTTGTGTCCCTGTGACACGGAGTTGATGTCTACGGCAGAGCAGGCTTCAGCGTATGGACCACAGCTCGAAGGGGTCAAAAATAACCAAGAAATGAAAAACGAAGCGAGCGCAGAAGTCGTGCGGTGAAAAAACGCTCTCGCGGGAGCCTTTGCATTCCATTTGTGACGCTCGATCACTGCGTCAAGTCACCAAGTTAGTTGGGGCAGCGGCGGGACAAGCAGGTGTGTTACTGTAACGTTGGCCGACGAAAGTGTGCCTGTGCAATGTCCGCTGAAGTGTTTAAGCCGAATACGCAAATGTGATTCTTACCAGCTTTTCTCGCTCGGCAATATCTTTTCGGAAAAAATAGTTTTTCCGTAATCCCGCGCTTGCCGGTCCTTAACCTCCTCCTGGTGGTCACGGCCCTCCTGGGAAGTAGCTCAACAGTCTTGTGCGCGGAAGAGGAGAATAGGGTACGGATCAGGTTCGCTGTCAACGTGTACATACCCATGCCGCAGGAATTATATTGCTTTGCCGATGGCCGTCGCGGTGTAGAGAGGGCTGCCGCATTATCTATACAACCTACGAATGGGGACACTGACATCTTTTATCGTACACGTATGCTCGTGCTCACTAATCCATTCCTTCGCGGGGTCGCCTTTCTCCTCCGTCCTAATTTGTGTTCCGGGTATATCTGCGGGTTTATGGGTTCAGCTACTCTCCCAACGACTACTATTGGCTTGTCAAAGGGAGTTTGTCCCGAGCTCTTGGTGTAAAAGCATAAAATTACAGTACCTGAGAGGAGACAGGTAAAAGCAGGGGGTAATCCCTCCCGCCTGACTATGAACTCTGTGAACAAGGTGGAAGTTGCAAACATCACGAAGTGAGTAGCCACATATCTCGTGAAGATTGTGGTGTCATTACCTCTGTTCGTGAGCGCACACATGTTTGTTTTTTGTCTTTGCCCGACTCCGTGATGCTGTTGTAGCATCGGTGGCACTGTTGCAAGCTTGCGTTGCTTGTCCGGAAAAGTGGTGGCAGTGTAACGCGACCACGCATACGTCGCTCATGATTTAAAGCGGATACGTGGTGTCACTCTGTTGTCGTGCATGTTGTGCCTGTGTCCATTGTACGTGAATCTACGACTGTGCGGAACCGACGCAGGGCTCCTACCTACTGTCGGCTGCATATTAGTATGAGAGAAGTAAGCAGTTGAGCTCTTTTCCCACTAGGGTTACGGCGACGAACCGAGCGCTGCCATTTGTACTACATCGTCTACGACAGATGGTTGCAGAGGTGAACTACGCGTCAACTAAGATGCTATTGATATGCATCTAGCTCCACACCTACCTGCTGCGATTCAAAATCCGGAATAAGTCACTGGACTACAGGAAGCACCTTACTTCCAAACCCGGTAGGGCTTTTCTCATTTTAACAGGGAAACTAGTCTACAGTGGTAACCTGCGTAACCTACCCTTACCCCTCGTATCGGACTGGTTCATGCGGCCGCTAAGGGAGCCAGAACCCGAGACCTAAAAGGGAAGAGGCAGACATAACAATGTCTCGACTTCGAAGATTTAGGGGTCAGAGTTTATCTTGCGGACCCCACAGCTGTAGGTACGCATATTTCGTCAGTTCTTGATTTGCTTGTTTCGATGTACGCAAACGTACGTCCCGCCGATCTGTCAGTGATACGCTGTTGGGCAGCGCCCCACCATCCCATCCCCTGCATTAGAGGATGGGATTATCGACTACCACAAGCTCAGTGACACGGTTTCCTCCGCACGTTGTGTTGGCGGCGTGTCGCAGCACATGGAATAATACTCGCCATACACACTTATAGAAGAATCCGTGGAAGTTCAATTTCAAATCTACTGAAGTGGACCACCACACTTAATACCCGTTTGAAGAGATGCCCCCTGGCTACGATGACCAAAACTGGCTGACTTCTATGCAAGTCCAGTGGGTATCAGATTGTATGCTTTGGACCTGCCCTTCCCGTCCTGTGTTTCTCATCAGCAATAAGTGTGGCTGCGGCACATCTCTAGAAGAGTTTAAATACGTTATATGCTGCTTACGTCATCCGAGCACTATGGACCGTATACACGTAGCGAAGTGCGATACGAGAGATCCATAGCGCAGCAGGTTCTAGCCTGCACCATACAGAAAACAGCTTAGTGAAGCCCCTGTACACTTGTAGACAGAATTAAGAAGCTGCGGAAAATCAGCTAGTGAAAAGTGATCTGAACGGAGTAGTCGCATGGGCAAAAACATGCTCTGGCGAGAGCGGTCTGCACTTCGCAGGAGACGCCCGAGCAGGGTGGCCGAGTCGTCAACTGTGTCACGGCAGCAGCGGCCGAAGCAAGTGTGTTACTGCAGCAAAGTCGGTCGAATTGTTTACTTCGACACGGAAGGCTTCAGTTTATGACTGTTGTGACGGGGTAGAGGTCGAGATCCACGCCACTCCAGGAGGCTCAATCAGTGAAACTGCCATCTCAGGGTCACGTACCTGGGAGATTCACACCTCTTGGAGTTGTCGCTGATGTGCAGAAGTCTGTCCTGCTTTCGAAGTGAATTCTGTATCCCAGGTACACAAACCTTATCTTTTCCGCATATTTGCAGCGTTGTCTCATATAAAAAAAATTTGATCAGCAATAGAGCGGTTGTTTCTTCTTGACTTCCGCCCGCTGCCCACAGCGCTCCCTGCTTGTCGCTCAAGTCCTACCTATGCGCGGAAGGAAGAACAGAGAGTACAGTCCACGTTCACTGTATACGTGTACAAACCGAAGCGTCAGGCGTCAGGAATTGGACTGCTTTGCCCACGAGAGTCACGGTGTAGCGAGGGCCGCTGAGGAGACAGACATTTCTGATCGTGCTGGTACGTTCGTGGACTACTATAATCCTTCTCGTGGCCGGTTTCCTTCCCTGTCCTCGATGTGTCGATGGCTCAACGAATTCAGCTGCGGTTCTACGGCCGTTCGTTGCCAGCGAAGCCGACAGGGGAACAAATAGCCGGATTCGTAGTTTCAATTACTCTTCTCATGGCTGCAATGACGATGCCTCGTGAAATGGGGACGGACACTGTGCCCTTTTTTCAAGAAGCACCCTCTGTTAACAGCGTGGAATTCACAGGTATCGTGAAGTGACTACCTATATATCTTCATGAGGATCGTGGTATCACAACCTCTGTTAATGTGCATCCACATGTTTGTCGCTTGACTCCGGCGGCACCGCTTGAAATTGCTGTGTCACTGGTGAGAGTGTTACGTAGTTGCCTTGCTTTTGTGGCCCCGTACTCGTGAATCGAAATATCTGCACCACCACTGGCGCTGTACCGCGAACGCGGAGAATTTGCTCAGGGCTTAAAGCGGATACATGGTGTCACTCCGTTGTCGCTCATAGGCCTTGTGTCCAAGTTTTGCGCACAAGTAAACGTACAAGTAACCGAACCAGTGCACAAAACCGAAGACGCTCTCTTTCCTACAGTCGGCTGCAAACTAGTATAGAGAAAGTAAACTCGATGAGCTGCCTCTTCCACTGGAGCTCCGGCGGGGGCTCGTGCGCAGCTATTTGTACTAGGTCGTCTAGCACAGGCGATTGCAGAAGTGAATGAAGTTTCAGCAGAGATGGCTGTGATAACCATCTAGACACATGTCTACCTGCATCAATCCACAGTGACTCTTTGCTAACAAATTGCCCTTATTTCTTCAGGACCGTCGCTACTGTATCCGGTAGAAGTCGCTGAAAACAAAAAACCCCTTTACTGCCAAGGCGCCTAGCACTGTACTCCTTTTAATAGGGACATCAGTCCCCCACAGACCGCAGAGTTTCAGGTAGACGCTAAGGAAAACAGAAGCCGAAGTCTCCAAGGAAAAAAAAAACAAAAATAATATCGAGTGTGGAGATTCGTCTTGATTTGCGTCTTTCGATACACGTGAACGCACGTATCGTCGATCTCTCGGTTGTCTGCTGTTGCGGGTGGTGCTGCCGCTAGTAATGCTGCGTTAGAGTCCGCGATCACTGCCACCTCTGTGGTCCAGCTTTCCCACTGAAAGCTTCTACTACGTTGTATTGACGGGATTTCCAGCGCACACAAACGTGAGAAAGAGTACAAAAACGCGTAGTTTCAACTTCAAGTGGCGTGAACTACGCACACGTACCTGTTAAAAGACGACTGCTTTTGCACTCTGCAGGAAGTTTTCATGTGTAGAGGGACGGCTGAAAAGAAGGAAACATTGACATACCGTTGTGCGTGCCGACTGGTGATTTTCTTTTAACGTGCCCTCGGCATCTTACAGTTCGATGGTGGCCTCTGCCTACGTTCCCGCACACACCTGCACAACCGTGGTTGCGTTCGGTGCTGCTTGCGTCGTGTGACTACGACCAATCACATGCTAACACATAAAAAGTGTGGATTTGGAGTGACAGTAATACGGACAATTTAACTAAGCAACTTGCAGCAGACGATTTCGGAAAGCGCCATGGATATCATTTTTTTGACTAAATCAGTAAGAGGCAAACAACGAGCGATCGAAAGATGAACCGATAGAAGCGTCCTGTGGGGCAAGAGACGCCCGTTGAGGGCTGTTTGGATCGCATAAGGGACCCTCGACTTGGGTGGGCGGGTCGTCAAGTGTTTCACGGCAACGTCGGCCGAAACACTTGTGTAACGGCAACGTTGGCAGAGGTATGCGTGACGGCGCAACGTCGGTTGAATGTTCACATTGGGAGGGAATCCCTCAGTTTATGACTGTTGCGACAGGCAGCGTCCGCGACTCCTGTCGGTTTTGAAAGTTTCAACAGTGGAGGCGCCATAGTGTTTCTCCTGTCTTTTGGAAATAAAGTTTCTCCGAACTGTAGCTGGAGTGCAGATGTCTGTCCTGCTTCAGAGGTCAACTCTGTGTTCCAGGTACAGATATCTGATCTTTCCCTGGTTTTTTTCCTGGCCAACGTCGTCTTGGGGCAAAATAACTTTATCAGCAAGGCCACGCTTGAAGCTGAGGCGTCCTTTGTGCGGATTCGCTGTTTGTGTGTAGAGACGTATCCGAGAGGCATTAAACTGCTTTGGCCATGTTCGTCACGGTGTAGCGACGGCTGCTGTATCATCCGTACGACAAATCAATGCAGCGCGGACCGTACTCGCGCGTTCGTGCTCAGTAGTAAATCCTTCCTGTCACCGTCCTTCTACTCTGTTCGTGTGCTTGCGTGGACTCAGGAACCAACGTCGGCGCCTTAGCTGATCTAGATGCGGATTCAGCGGCGTTGCCGCTGAAATCAACAGGGAAACAAATAGTCAGATTGATTGTCCCGCCTACTTTTCTCATGGCTGCCCTGATGATATCTAGTAGAGCGAGCATGGAGATAAGTTCTTTGTAAAGAAGCGTAACACTATAGGGCTCCAGAGGAGACGGTTGAAGGGAAGGGCGCTGTCCATCAATGTTCCACACAAAAACGGTGAGTAGAGTGCAGCCCTGGCTCACCTTGAAGTGATTACCCATATATCGTGAGGCTTGTGAAGTCACATCCTCTTTCGATGCCCACTCTTGGGTCTGCTCGTACTCCTTGATAGCGCTGTATCACTAGTGACATAAGTCACATATTTGCATTGTTTTGCTGGCCCCGTACTCATATAGTCGAAATTCCTGTACCACCCCTGGCAGTGCACCGTGACGACGAAGGTGTCTCTCAGGAATTAAAGCGGATACGTGGTGTCACTCCGTTGGTGGGCACGCCGTATGTGTCCCAATCCTGTGAGAATCAACGGATGCGCTTTTACAGTCTGCAAGAAACTAGCATGGAAGAAGGAAGCTGTTATTCTGCCTTTCACTGGATGTCCGTTACGAAGGCAGACGTTGCCATCTGTGCTACGTCATCTACCACAGGTGATTGCGGAAGTGGATTACGCACCAACAAACATGGCAGCGACATGCACCTGGTTCCTACACTGCACGTCGCGCTTCAGAATGGCGCTAGTTTTGTTCAGTAATTTTCCGTATTTCTTCTGGACTGTGGCTACGGTGTCCGGCAAAAGTCGCTGCAGTGAAGACAGTGCCTAGATTGCCCAGGCGCGCAGCGCTCTACTCGTTTTAACAGGAACACCAGGGCACGTAGATACGTTTCTCCTCCTCCAAGCAGCAGGTACTTGCGTGGTATGTCTTTCGGTATAGTCATTTCGACAGCTGCAGCACACGTGTAATTGTGAATTCCTTGCATTCACTACATACATGCAGCGCGTCACTGGTTTTCATGTCTGTTACGCATGAAGCACTTGTGCATGCTGTAGTGAGCACGATGTAGCGCCTCCTCACGTGGTTATGTTCCTTTTACAGGACGTTGCGCTTGGGTCTGCGGTTGGTGCCCCACAACTTCTGCTCTCGCAGTTGTGCTTCAGTCTTCTCTCGGTGCTGTCGCCGTCCGTACTTGTGCTGCTGCGGCTGCTGCAACACGACGCGAGTGCTGTTGGTAGGGAGACTGCTCTACGTCGTCTGTTGCTGCCTAGGCGGAACACATATAAGCTGAAAGGCAGCGGTTCCAGCAACTGTGCGAAGGAACATATTCTGCGACGGAGCCTCCTGCTGATATGCTGTAGTCGAGCTGCTGATACTGGATTACAAGCGGCTGTAGATATCGTTGCTTCCCTTGGTGTTCGTGCTTCTGCTGTTACAGCCGCAACAGAGCTCATTCGTGTAGTCGCCACGGGACGGTCCAATGTGGGGCTCCTGTATTCATGCGCAGGTATGTTTTGAGAAAAGTCTTGTGTCTTTTGATAATTGGTATCTCCCCTGCTCTATGTAGGTGGGCTGACTGCGTCCGTACGAAGTCAAGGTGCTGCATGAATGTAAAATCATGCTATCGGTTTCTTCTACCCTTGTGCTTCCTCGAGATATATGTGGACATGTACAGAGACGCACATAGTAACAGGTGCGAATCAAAATGCCTCGCAGGTGGCGCAGATTCTTTGACACCCCTGCCGCCACAGTGCGTTGGTCCAGCGTTGTCATCGCCCAAGCCGTCATCTTCGAGCAGCACGAAGAGCAGATCGGACGACGACTGCAGCAACAAGTAGCACAGCAGCAGCAGCAGCAGCGTCGGACCATTCGCATGCCATCCATAGCAACGACAGCAAGAAGTGCAGACATCAAGCGGCAAATGTGGATATCTTTGTGTCCTGTAGCACTGCAACAGAAAGGAACTAACAGCAGAAACAATGTAGCGGTGACAGCAGTAGTGTGGCCCCCGGCCACAGCATTACTGGCAGCACTTAAGAGGTGGAACAGACAAGCCTGTAGCAGTAAAAGTGGAAAAGACGCAGCGGCTACGGTGTAACTACATGCAGCTTAGTACCCATCAGCAACGGCGTGTGACACAAGTGTTCATCAGCCACACAAGCGGAAAGGTGTTGCAGAGAGGTACCACCAGTACGTACAAGAACTGAATTTGCGGAGCAGCGCTCCAACGCATCGAACAGTAAAAAAGTGGCTTCTTCACACTATTAATTCTGTAGATGAAAAAGACTCCAAGCCAACGGATATACCACGCCTAATAGATGAACTGGAGAACAGCCTACTCAGGCAGTACAGCAGTAGACAAATTGTACCTTCGAAGACGAGCAGTATAGGTGTAGCCTGCACACTTTTCTTCATTAATGCTTCTCATGCGCATTTGAAACTCAGCAACACGACAGTTTTTTTGTATCCGTTTCCATTCCTCGGTCTGCATTCGAATTAACCTGGTAACTGTAGACCCTTGAACAAAAGCAACTGCATAACAAAACTAGTGAGTAATACTATCGACAACGTTTAAACATGTTGACCAGTTGTCAGCAAAATTCAATACTTTCGTGGCACTCCAGTAGATTCGCAAACAACTCTTAATGACTGATACCTTTTGTACACATTAAACAGTGTACGAACATGTAGGCAATGTCTAGCTGGAGATGACAGCTTCCAAGGCACTCAGTTGAATAGGAAAGAACGGAAATGTTGTGCCTATTCTCTCTTTGTATTTAAACAACAGGAAAGAGCTGAGCGAAACAAGAAGGGAAATCTGCCGAACAGCGTCAACTGCGTCCTACCGTTGTGGAAGTCTACAGCCTGGGGTGTCTGGTGATTTGCGTTTGCGTCACGGCGTGAAAATGGCTCAAGAATTTTAATCTATTCGTTCATTCCGACGTTCGGGCAAAGGAAACTGTTGAGCTTCTGTAGTGTTAACCGGAGGTGCGGGGGAGGATTGACAAGCTCAGATAAGAACCTGGGAAAAAATAAAGCCACCCCGTCTGCAAGGAACCACAGGGCCTGCTGCATCGACAAAGACTGATTCTTCGAGGTTAGGACTCAAAATGCAGAAAGGACAGTCCGGAGCGTGCGTACCGCTTATTTTACCCGTTAGTGGATGTTATCAGTGATCGTTCGCTAGAGAACGTGGGGTCGAAAAGGAATTTTTCTTCACAAATGAAACAGGTGCTGATATTGTGTAGCAGAGTGTCTCGAAGCAAGCTTCTCAGTTTAAGCACACTGTGTTTTAGAGCAAGTAGAAGTCGTGAGGAGAGAACAGACTGAAACCTACGCTGAGGCAGGTGGACTATAGCGGACATCATGCAGCAGAGTCTGGATACGAGGCAAACTTCTCAGTCTAAGTACAATGTGCCCTCGAGCAACTAGAAGTCGTAGAAAAGAAAGAACTGAAACCTAAGCTGAGGGAAGCGATCAGATGTGGACTGTAGCGAGTCAACTGCTATTATTTGGAGAGCGACACATAACTAGCCGTCGACGTTTACGAGCAATGCTAGGAGACGTACGCGTCTCGGCAGTCTCGGCAGCTATCAGCCTAAAGCGCGTCCGCATGCTATCTAAGCTAAATTCGTTGAACGAGGCACCATAGATCCACTGCACGAGCGGTAATGTGGCGTAGCCCTAATAACCCCCAGGTTATTGTGTCACCCGGATTCCCTGCGATAAGCAGTTGTGGTGTAGAACAGTTCGGTTTCCTTTCCGGCGGGGCGGAAACCCCAGCGGGGTAATGTCTCGAGGGTGTAGAAAAAGAGAGGATGGAGCTCTGTAGCGAAGAACTGGAGCTGTGTTCTGGTGGCATGCAGTGCTTTAGGAGGCAAACGCAACTGCGGCATTCTGTTTCGGGAGGGAAAGCACGACTTGTAGCAGCTGTTGTTGTGAAGACACCTTAATTGAGCGGAAAGCCTGTGACACACCGAATGCTACGCTCGTGGTCAAGGGAGGGTGGGAGTCGAGTATGCGTTCAGGGACACTCAGAGCTGAAGAAAATCGTGGGGAGCCCTTGCAAGTTTGGATTGGAGAGATGTGAAAAGGCGTTTTGTATACGTCTTAGAATAAGAGCGGTGTGTGCACCCTGTGATCAGATTTCCACATTGATAACACAGCGAGTTAGCGATTGTTCTCCTCCGTCACTTGAACGCATCCGATATAACTGGGCTAGCGACGGTGTACAGCTTCACTGTCAGAGTTTTGTCGTGGGGCGTTGTGTTGTGCAGGAGCTTGTGAGAGTTGCAAGAGTGTCGCTTAGAACGAAACACGGAATATAGGCCCAAAGTACTGCAAAGGGAGGCCACGCGCAGACCGCCTGCTCTTGAACCTGGGCTCTTTCAACACTTTGGTAGGGTTGCGTAGTAGGAAACTTGGTTTCGAAGCAGCATGCGTGAAGGGTATACACCGCACTGTCCTTGCGTTGCAGAACACATCCTTCAACGGCAACAACTGTACCGCTGATCTCTCGAGGGTCTTGAGGGGCATCAACTGAGAAACAGTCCACAATTCGAGTGCAAGTGGAGCTGGACGAAGTGACTGATGTTTACCACCATATGTGAATGGTGGTTGGTCCTCCAGGGAATTCCAGGTGGACGCGGTCGGAAGGTAGCGCTAGCAAGTCCTCATCATTTAGAAAACTATTCTGCAGGACCACACCAGCGGTTCACGCGCATCAGTTTAGAATGTGCTCCTGCGGTGTATCAGTGTCATCCAACAGCCGCTGGTAATCTCTCAAGGTTAGCTTACAGAACGACGAAGCATGGTGCAACGTCTGTGGTAAAAGAACTTGTTGAACGCTTCTCACACAGGACGATATTGCAAACACCATCTGAAAGTTGTGTCACAGGTGGCACTGTGAGTAGCCATAGTGCACTCAAAACATTCAATAACAGAAGATGAGACTTCACAGCATGCATACTTTCCGTACCGGTTGTCCTCCCCTTAGACAGGCCTCCTCATAGTATCAGTGTCAGCGTGACGTCGGTTGAAGAATTTCTCCGACAAGAAGTGCCTCGCTTTATGAATGTTGTGGCACGTAACGGTCGAGATCCAGGCCGGTGCTGGAGTCCCCATCAGACAAATTTACCTTCTCAATCTCGCACATCCGAGAGATTCACACCCCCTGGAGTTGGCACTCACGTGCAGAAGCCTGCCTTGCTTTAGAACTGAAGTCTGTATCACAGGTACACAAATCTTATCATTTCCGCGTATTTTCAGTCTGCAGGGTCGTCGTGTATCAAAAAACTTTAATCAGCAATAGTGCGGTTGTCTCTTCTTGAACCCCTCCTGTTGCCAACAGCCCTAACTACGTGCGGCCCAAGTGTCTTTCGCGCAGAAGGAAGAACAGAGGGTACGAGCCACGTTCACTGTATACGTATACAAACCTATGCGTCAGGAAGTGGATTGTTTTGCTATGAGAGTAACCATGTGGCGAGGGCTGTTGCATTATCTATCCTACCCCACAAGGGGGAACAGACGTTTTCTATCTTACTAGTAAATTCGTGCTCCGAATTGCAGTCTTTCTCCTGGGTGTCCTTCAACCCTGCCCTGATTTGCGTTCCGCTTTGCTCATGTGCTTGTGTGCACTCACGAAGTAATATCCGTAAGAGAACAAGCTCAATGAGTTCGATTGTTTCGGCTACCACTATCATGCCTGCAATAATGGCATTTGGGAAACTAGTGAGAGAAGTGATGTGTTGTCGAGGGACAGAAGACTTCAGCGTTTTAGAGGAGACAACTCAAAGCAGGGGGCTGTCCCTCAAGGTTGCACATCAGCCTTGTGTATATCATCCGAGTTACACCCCTCCTGGAGCCATTACCCGCATACCTCACCATCTCTCTTGACGTGTGCACACGTGTTTATTGCTTGCCTCCTCCCTTAGGCCTTGGCACCGTTGTACCACAGATGACGGCGTTACGAATTTGTGTTGCTTACCTTGGCCCGTAATTACATCATTGAAATTCGTCTACCACCTGTGGCAGTGTAACGCGGTCGTGGAGGGGTTGTTACACGTCAACAATCGTGGTAGTAACATGCGTCTACCTGCATGCCTACCTGCAGCGATTTAGGATCGCGGTGATCCTCGCTCAGTAATTGCCCGTATTCTTTCAGGACAGTGTGTGCTTTATCTGAAAGTAGCCGCTGCATATAGAAGGCACCGCTTTGATTTCGAAGGCTCGCAGAGCTCTAGTCATTTTCACAGAGACACCGGTACACAGAGAGAGCTTCCCTTTTCCCTGAGAGCACAGTACATCAGGTTGTCGCTAAGCAAGGCAGAACTCGAAGAATTCAGAGGAAAAGGCAGAAATAACAAAGTGTCCAATTCGGAGACTCAAAGATCAGCGACCACTCAGCAGCTACCACTGCTGAGAGTACAGATGCTTCCTCGGCTGCTTGAACTGCGTCTTTTCCTGTGCGTGGAGGAATGGACCGCTGCTCGTTCGGTTGTCTGCTGTTGCGCGTGGTCCCAAGCCTAGTGACGCTGCGGTAGAACACGGGATTATCACTCCCTCAGTGATCCCGCTTCCTCAAGAATACTTTTTAATACCTTGTGTTCGTCGGGTTTGACACGGAATCTTTGCCTGACGGGGTAGCAGACGAAGACGTAGAACTTCAATTCCAACACTATTGGCGTGAGCCAACGGATAGCCACTTCGCCGCAGCCCTTAGAATGGAGAGCCCTTCGGCACGCTAGCGGAAATCCTGACGGAGAAACAGCTGAAAGAAAAGTAAAACACTGACAAACTGTCACGCAGGAGGAGTACACATATGATTATACGCGCCCCCATCGTCTTGTTTTCCGGTGTTAGCAACAGGTTGCCGACACAATTCTGGGCTACCTTGGTTGTGTGGTCTGAGCACTACGGAGCGCAAGCATACAACGTAGGGAAGTGTGGATATGAGAGATCTATGGCACTGCCGTTTCTAATCTGCGACCTGCAGGAGACGGTTTAGTGAAGCGCCTCTGCAGCCATTTTCGGGACAAAACAACTATTGTGCTGACAACCGGCGAATAAGAAGTGAATTGAACTGAGTGTTCGCGTGGAGAAGGAGACCCTATCGCAAAAGCACTTTCTATTCAATTAGGCGCGTTCGACGGGGGTTGTTCCGAGTTGTCAAGTGTGTTTCGGCAGGGGGGCCGAGGCAAGTGTATTGCTGCAACGTCGGCCGAAGTAACTGTGTCAGTGCATCGTCGGCTGAATTTTTCACAGTGAGACGAAATGCCTCAATTTCTGACAGTTGAAACGAGTGGCGGTCGGGAGTCCTTCAGACTCTTCAAGGCTCCAACAGCGAAATTGTCTCGTTTTCCGTTTTCAGGTTTTACTCCTCTTCCCATTGCAGCTCAACTGCGGCAGTCTAGTCTGCTTTAGAAGCCAACTCTGTATCCCAGGTACGGAAGTGTCATGTTCCCTTGCTTTGTTTCCGCTCGGGAGCGTTGCCACTTTTCAACCTCCTCCGCGTGGTCACGGCTCAATCGTCTTGCGTGCGGATGACCGAAAAGAGGGTATGAGTCAACTTCACTGCCTACGTGTACAAAGCTGTGCGGTCGTTGCCCATGATCCTCAAGATGTGGTAGGTGCTGTTGCATTAATTTATGCGACGGAGCAGTGTGGACACGGACATTTTCTTTCGCGCTCGTGCGTTCGTGCTCAATACCACAGTTTTCGCGTGGGTATACTTATACTCTGCCGGTACTGCGTTCCCCTTTGTTCGTGTCTGCGGATACACCTGCGGCTTGAACGCCGTTTGCGGCGAAGCAAACTTGGAAACAGCTAGTGAGTTTGATTGTTTCGACTACTTTTATCGTGGCTGCACTAGTGATGTTTAAGGAAGAGTCGATGCAGCTGCCGCCTTTACAAGGGGGCTTAAAATTAGAGTGCTTGAGAGGCGACAGACCACGGGAGCCGGGCTTCAAGCCTGCGTACGAACACTGTGAATAGAATGCAATTCGAAGACACGTTGAAGTGGTCACCCAGAAATCTCATGAAGACTCTGCCGTCGCCACCTCTGCTTACGTGCATACACATATTTGTGGCTTGGCTCTGCGCGAACCGTTTGATGTTTTATCATCGATGACAGTGTCACAAATTTGGGTAGCTCGTCTGACCCGTACTCATGTAGTCGACATCCCTGTACAAGCGGTGGCAATGCCACACGGCCGTGCAGACGCTGCCCAGAATTTCGAGCAAATGGGCCCTCTCACACCGTTGTCCAGTTCCCTGTGTGTTTGCCTGTTGTGCTTAAGTCAGCGACTGTAGAAGCTGATGAAACGCTCTTACCCGCAGTCGTCTGCACATCAATGTAGGACAAGTAAGTCGTTGAACTGCGCTTCGCACCGGAGATCCAGTGGGGGCAAGTGAGCTGCTGTTTGTGAATTAAGCGTCTAGTTAGCTGGCGCCACTCATCCCCAGAAAACTGCACCTACTGCGCTTCACGACCGCGTCTTCTGTATCCGAAAGGAGTAGCTAGACTAAAGGCAGAAAATTTACTGCGACGGCAAGCAGTGTTTTACTCATTTTAACAGGAAAATGATTCCAGATAGAAGCCCACCAGCTTTTGGATTAGCGTAAACGGTATCTTTTTTTGCATAATGTGCTGTGACGGGAGCAAGAAATCCTGTGGCGTCTTCAAACAACACATGGAGACGTCTCTGTGTTATGCCCCACAGCAAGGGGGGAGGAACAAATATCGGCAGAAGGAAAGTAGCGGTGACATAAGTAGCCAGCGGCGGCAGCACCAGAGGCGACACTGGAGGGGAGGGATGCCTGTGAAAATAAAAATGAAAATGATGCACAAGCTACAGTGTAAGCTACCGACAGTTTAGCAAGCGCCAGCAACAGCGTGTAATACAAGCGTCCATCAAGCACAATACTCACACGGCAAATGTGCAGCAGGCAAGTACCACAAGTATCTACAAGAGAACTGAAATTGCAGTATGATTCCCTAGAACTCAGTGCAGCGTTTTCGTTTCAAGCGAGAAGCGCGTTTACAGTTTCTGGACGTGTTTAGCAGCCCAGAAGGAGTACCGCTGCCACAGCCTCGGCAACAAACAATACAAAGAGACATCCTTGGGTGAAGCTTTCTTCACATGAGAAAGCTTTCATGCCGACGCACACGCCGTGCCTAAGAGTAGCCGCAGCCCCAGCGAGATTCGTACCTCTCTATGAGATGCTGCATCAGTATCTGCTGTTGAGTGGAAGAGACTGCCAGCACCAACAGCGACGGCATCGCGCACCTTCCTCATCAGCATTTGGTTATGCTTCCTGTAGAGTGCACGTTTTTTAGTTGTACGAAGAGCTTCGAGAACCACTGGAACACAAGCTGTAATGCGTGAACTCATATTCGTTAGCCTTAGCGGACGATGAGGTGTTGACCGAAATTTTTAGTACCCACGTGTGGAACCATTGCTGGTTTTAGAGTTCGCCTGATGGACGCAGAGTTGTAACCCCGCGAGGGTGACTGAAGTGCCCTACTAGGGTGAATGGGTTCATGGACAGACTGGGCAGACTCGCCGATAACATCGATTTTGACATTTTAAAATCTGACTGTTCTAATATATGAGGGTCAGGTAGTGCTAGGAGGTTTTCCAACTAGGAGTGCGTAACCGCGCACAAAAAATGCACAGAATGCTTTTTCTTTTTTGAGTGTCGAAAGAATCTGTATACCGTTCCACTCTACTAGAAATCTTTGTCTCCACTGGTGACATAAGCACGCGCCGACGATTCGACACAATACCCCAGAAAGCAACAGACAGGATGTAGCGCTAACGTTTGTACCCCAGAGTGTCCATCCGTGAATACTTTTGCACTTTTGCATTGACGGACTTCGTTCAGCAGTACTTCGCCATGCTCCGTAATCAATATCAATTGACTAAAGACACTGTATTCAAAGTTGAGAATGTTCTTCAACGTGGCCTACGCATTCAAAGATTAACTATGAAAGCTGTGCCGGGACACAACAAAATTTAACGGGTCTGCGTTGCGAATGGGGAAGACAACGCGAGGTTTACGATACAGCAAAGTACAGTGCCACATGAGGCAGGATCTCGAATTTCTCGGCTAGATGCTTTAGCCCGCTTTCGTTACCTTCAGCTAAGGGTCATAGCAATTGCAAAACGTTTTCGAAGGAAGACATGCCTGCTCAGAAAATCTGTATGTACGGTTGACATGCCTGAGTTGTGGCGCGTTGTTCTTTGTTTTGAGTGTCTCTGAGCCGCCATCTCCTCCGTTGCCACAAGAAGTGAAGCTGACCGTCAAGAGGGCTCACGCGAACGAACAGCGCTAGCGCACCGCGCGCTATACGATATTCCGAAAATTCGAGCCCTGGAGTGGAACTCAGAGAAACCAGTGACCTGCACGGACATCCAGTAGAGCACCTGAATACGTGAGTCTCACACTGCATGCTGCCGTCGTGGATCACGCCGACATCGTCAAAGGCGTATATATCCGAAACTTACGACCTAGCTAGTCCTGTCCTCCTTTTATCATAAGGTGCACTTTTGTGCACGACTGCACACTTCAGCAGAATAGCACAACTTAAGAGCCTCTCTAGGCAATACTGTGCTAAGGTGCTCAAAGGTCAAGGTTTTTTTTTACTTGACCTTGTCGTCGTCGTCGGCTATAGGCCGACGATAACGTGTCAGCTACCAGCGCGTTTGAAGACCGGGGCGCAGCTGCACACTTGTGTTCGCACACACTGCGTGCGCCTGTGCGCGCGCGGCACACACAAGTACGCAGGCATGCAGATGGATGTGAACAAGCACGTCCAAACGTCGCATATGAGTGAAAGTGTCTGTGAGCATGCAAGCGTTTACAGATCGTGCAGTACGTATGCGACGATGCTTTCCAATCCCACCAGGCACTCGCGGGCTTCCGTGTGTGCATTGAATATGGGAAACACCGACGTCTTCACTTCCTTGTACCTGCTTTGACGTGACGCACACGGTACCTTCCACGGAAGGAAAGGCAAGAACCACTAGCCTACGGAGGAATTTAGCTCTCTGATTCTTGTGGAAGGGTAGCGACGAGCTAATCTGCGGGAGGAAAATTCACTTTCAAATGTGGCGTCGGATCTAATCAAATATATATGCGACTTACCTGCGTGCCACGTTCGCGTGGAGTGCAGCATTTACTACGTCCGCCTGCAAGTCGCTGGTTGATGCTTCTTCAGGCGTTTACGTGCTGCGGGAGAAGCAGCTTAAACACTCGTGTCTGCGTGCGGACGTGAGCTTCCTTGCATTCATGTTTTCTGTTCCTGAGAACGACAACATAAGTACCCATTCCTGAAGAGGCACGCACAGTGGTCAGGTCTTCGTGCTCGTGCGTAATCCTTTTCAGAGCAGCTCGTCAGAGTGACAGCCACTGGCTACGAGCCAGACAGACCCTACATGTGGGGCGGCTGACACGGAGATGATCCAGCAGCCGCAACTCCTATCAGTAGGTGCATTTTCTGGGCACCTTGAGCTGCGTCACTCCACGTGTATGGACACGTTTGTGAACAAGGTATTAACAATACGTGTCTCACGACAATGCTTGACAACTGACCACCCGCCCAGCTGTTGGTAGTCTGCTGTTGCGTGTGGTGCAACCGCTAGGGATGCTGCATCAGAACACGGGATTGTCACTACCTTGGCGATCTCGCTTTCCCACCAAGAGTTGCTAATGCATTCTGTGGGCTGAGATTTGCAAGTTACTCGTTGCATGACAGAGCAACAGGAGGAACTACAGCAGCTCAATCCCAAATAGAGAGGATATCAGATTATATGCTCAAAACCCTCCCTCATCGTCTTATATCTCAACACAGATCTAGAAGAGTTTGATTACGCTATATGCTGCTGACGTCGTCTGAGTAATGCCGACCATATACAGGTAGCGAAGGCCGCATACGAGACACCCACGGCCCCGCAGTTTCTAACATGAGGCTTCCAGAAGACAGTTTAGAGAAGCGCCTCTGCCGTCATTTTTGGGAGAAAATTCCTAAGTTGCGTTGAAAGGTGAAGTTACCGAAGCAGTCACTTCGGGATAGAGACGCTCTGCCGAGAGTACTTTGCATTCCCCTTAAGACGCTCGATGAGCGTGTCGTGTCGTCCAGTATGTTACGGCAGCGACGGCCAAAACCAATTGTGTTACTGCGAAGTAAATGTGTCGGTGCAACATCGGTTGAAGTGCTTACACTGAGACGAACCGTCTCTCCTTATGACTTTTAAGACGGGCAGCGCCCGGGGCTCGTGTGTGTTTCTGTAGTCTCCAAAACTGAAATTGCCACCAGACTTTTGTGTATCTGACAGATTCACGGCTCTTCGAGTTGTCGCTCAAATGCGAAAATCACTTCTGCACTAGATAGCCACTTTACGTCTCAGGTATGCAAATCTTATCCCTTCCGGCGTTTTCCGCTCGGCGACGCCTTCGTACAGGGAAACAATTTTATCAGTAATGCCGCGCTTGCCGCTCGTCAACCTCCTCCTTGTCGCCAGGTTCAGCGTGTGCTAACACATGCGGCAGGAATCAAATTGCCCTCCCCATGACGGTCACAGTGTAGCGAGTGCTGCTGCATTATTTATGGGACGAACCAATATGGAAACGGATATTTGTTAGCGTACTCGTACGTTCGTGCCTAGTATTAGAGTCCTTCGCGTGGCCGTCCTTCTCTTGCGTCATGATATGCGTCCAGTTTTGTTCGTGTGCTTGCGTGGACTCATGAACCAATGTCGATGTCTCAAGGACCTAACGCGGATTTAGCGGGGTCGCTGGTGAAGTCAACAGAAGAAAAGCAAATAATGAGATTGATTGGCTCGGTTACTCTTCTTATGTCTGAACTAATAGTGGCTTCCAAACAAAAGGGGGAAGTGCTGGCGTCATGAGAAGCATAAAATTACAGCGATTGAGAGGAGCAACTGAAAGCAGGGGGGCAATCCCTCAAGGCTGAATAAGGACATTGTGAATGGGGGGGGGGGGATTTCACAGAGATCATAGAGTGATTTTCGCTATATCCCATAAATATTGAGGCTTCACACCCTCTGTTCATGTCGACTCACGTGTTTGTTTCTTGGTTCTACCCGTACTCCTTGATGCTGTAGCCCCATCGGTAGGAGTGTTGCAAATTTGCGTTTCTCGTCCGGGCGCCTACACATATAATCGGGATTCCTGGAGAAGCGGTGGCTGTGTAATGCGACCGGGGATGTGTCGCTCAGGACTTAAAGCGGATACATGGTGTCACTCTGTTCTCGCACATGGCGTATGTGTGCCAGTTGTATATGCGAATTTGCCAAACCAATGCAGTGCCCCTACCTAGGGTCGGTTGCATACTAGTACGAGTGAAGTAAGCCTTTGATACGCTTTTCCCACTAGAGCTACGGCGGGGAGCCTAGCGCTGCTACTTGTGCTAAATCGTCCAAGACAAGTGATTGCAGAAGTGAATGACGCGTCAACTAAGACGCTAGTAATACGCATCTAGGTCCGCGCCTCCGTGGAGTCCTTCAGGATCGGGAATAAATTCCTAAAAAACAGAGTGCGCCGTTCTACCAAGTCACGGACGGCGCTGCTCATTTTAACGGGGACAACAGCCCACATTGATAGCATCCCCTTACTTTCACATACCAGTGTTTCAGGTGGTCGCTCAGGAAGGCAGAACTCGTGGCCTCCAAAGCAAACTGCAGAAGTAACAGTGTTCTGACTTCGGAAATTCAAAGCTCAAGGTGCATCCAGCAGCCTCAAATGCTGCGGGTATACGCACTTCCTCGGCCGCTTGACTTGCGTCGTTCGGTGTAAGTGAACGCGTGGACCGCTGATCTGTCAGTCTTGTTGCACATGGCGCTATTCCTAGTGATGCTGTGTTAGCGCGGGATTACAATTCGGATGGGGGGATTCAGCTACACTTTTCCCCTGAAAAGTCGCCCAGGGGAAGTCCTCTCAATACAGATCTGAAGCAAAACGTAGTCGCAGGTGATGCAGGTTCTTTGACGTCCTTGCCGGCGGCTGTCGCCCAGCGAGTTGCTGCAGCGCTGTGGTCCCCTAAACAGTCATCGTCCTCCGGCAGCGAGAACAAACCGGACGAGGACTGCAGTAGCAAGCAGCACAGCAACAGCAGCAGGGGCAGTGTGGGAGGTTTCGCCTGTCATCGATGGCAGCGGTAGCTGAAAATTATCTAGCGACTCCACACGACATCTGTGGACCTCCCTGCAGAAGCAGCATCACTTATCTTCGGACGCCGCATCCCTTGTTCTGCAGCACTGCAGCAGAAGGCAACGAATATCCACAGAAGCAAAGAATCGATGACAGCAGTGCAGTAGCCACTGGCCAGAGCACTAGTGACGAGACTGAAGAGAATGTGATGGAGGATATAAAAAGCTAAGGGGTAGGGGAGAGGAGACGAGGGATGCCTGTGACAATAAAATTGAAGAGGAACTATAAGCTGCAGCGTAACCTACAGGCAGCTTCGTAGGCAGCAGCGACCACGAGTCACATAAATGTCCATTAGAGGAGAGAGATGCTTGCGACAATAGAAATGACGACGATGCGCAGGCTACAGTGTAAGCTACAGACAGCTGATAAGCAACATCAACGGCGTGTGACACAAGTGTGTCCACGAGAAACAAAGGTCGAGGTGCAAAGGTGCCGCAGAGAGGTACCAGCGGTATATACAACGGGCACTGAAATTGAATCGCGGCTGCTTTGGACGCGGAGGGGCGCTTCAAGAGAGCGGCAGGCTACCACAGAGAACGGTTTTTGTAGAGTAACAGTACAAAGTAATGGGCATGTTTACAAGGAGTTTTCTTCACAGGATAAGGACTTCAAGCGGACGCCCGCGCCATGTCTAACAGCAGCCGCCGGCGCGGCCGCAGCAAGAGTCCTAGCCCTCCACGAAATGCTGCATCAGTTTCCATTGTATGTGCTGATACGAACGGCGCCAGTACCAACGGTGTCGCGCAATGAGCGTGTTGTTGTTCCGGGGGACGGTGTGAAATCACACGAGTCCTTCAACGGACTCGTGTTTTCTCGAGCAGAGGCACATAGAACGCTCTTCAGGGTTCATCACGCTATACAACGTGAACAGACTTCCGGCAGCGGTGTTGCCATTGCTGCGTTATCAGCTGTGATCCTGACGTGGGAGCACCTTTTAAAGCACCGTACAGCTGTGCGGCAGCGGAGGGCGCTGGAAAAAAGATAATGCTCTTGAGTTGCCTTCTTCGGCGTGGAAAACCTTATTTGGATGCTGTGTTGTTTTTTGTGTTCCTCACACTCGACATATATATATATATATATATGTACATCACGAACTTCGTTGCACACTTGCATGCATGCACACTAAAGAGCTCCACACACGCTAATGACGTTGTCGCCCGAAACTTCCTAATCGACTCAATAGGCCGTCGAAATAACAACCGACAGCCGCGACAGGCTTCAGGAGTGACGGTACGGGTGTGCGGGCATTCAAGAGAAACGGATTTCCGGAAGGCGACCTTTTCCTGGGGGCTATGGCCTGTACTCTCACAACAGCAGCAGTACATGAGCAGCTGAGACGTCAACATGCCACTGAACAAGGTAAAGGGGAAGATGGGAGCAGATATCGCGAGCTGCGTGGCGGCAGGCACTCGTGACAGCAGCAGCCGTTAGTGTCCCTTGGAGCTGTAAGGTGCCGCCACGTGCTTCATCATAAAACAACACGTACCAAAGAATCTGTGTAGTCCGACAATAATTGCAATGCGAGTATAAGCGAAGTTTGGAAAGGACGCAGCCAGCAACGAACTAGAACAACAACTTTGTCCAACGAGCAACAACATGTTACCACATTACTGCGTCTACCGCGTTGCGTCATGAATTTCTGAAAACTGTAACGCCAGCGGAAGCAGAAAAAAAGAGGGAGTACAGCTGCAAGTATGTACAGTAACAGAGCCTCAGTAGATTTCGCCGCTGCGACGGTAGTCCTAGGTCACAGATAGCTAGGTGTAGCAGCATTTACTTTTCGTTTCACCACCTGACTTTGCAGCAACTGTCTGCTTCGAGTACTTCACGTGGAAGTAGCGAAGTTCTTATTGCTATGATTGATTTCTCGTAATCCGCTGCGGCTGTGGTATCCTAGGCAGTGCAACAGTATACGTGCTGGAATTGACTAATGCTTGTGTAGCTGAAGGCTGTGGTAGGGCAGCAAAGCAGCAGACGTTGCGTGGTAACACTTGAGTCGTACTTTGCTTGTGCTGCCTTTTAGGCACTTGCGGCTACTGCACAAACACGTGAGCTGTGACATACACAGAAGCGCCAAGGGGCAGTAGTTATGCCTTCCGAATTCGAACCCCCTTTATTTTCTTCAACTACCTCCCTTCGACGCTGTGAGATATAAGTTTTGTCTACTGTGGTAGCCAACTCCGCATAGGTAGTCGCACACTAGGAGGCGCGAATGCGTCACAAACAACCCAATCACTGCAGCACTAGGGTATATAGGGTCAGGCTAGCAGCAGGAGCGGTACTAGCAGTGCTTTTCTCGTAATCAGCTCCTGCAGGATACGAGAGTATTAGCGCTGGTGTGGCAATGCACCAGCAGCGTCTACAGGCATCAAAGGATGGCAGCCCGCCAAACGCAGTAGCAGCAACAAGCTGGCTCACACAGTCTGGTATTGAAATAGCGAACAACTCGACGGCATCTGGAAAGCAGGCTTGGGGCGCCGATATTTCATACACTGCTGACAAGGTCACGAATAGAGAGGAGTCGCAGGTAGTGTTCTCATCACCAGCCACAGTATATATCCACTTGGAGCCGCTTCCAATTGCTCAACGCTCCTACAGAGTTTGTTAGCCCTATTTGAGAGGATGAGCTCTTGCACGGGTAATTTCGCAGACAAACGAGTACTTGTATGTCGACCTTGGGAATCTAGGAGAGTTGCCAACAAGCAGTACAGCACCATCCACATTGAAATCGCTTTAGGGTGAGCAGCAGTAGCTCCAGGGTCCACACGGGAACCACCACCTGCAGGTGTTACAAGAGCTGCAGTCACGTGTACGTGGGGGGAGAAGAACCAATGCAGCATTTTCTATTGGTGCATTTATGACTACTGGTAACGCTTGTGATGCCGAGTTCGTCAGCAGCAGTCTCACCATTGCAGCTAAGGCCAGGATGTCCCTTTTAGCAGATAAGGGCAGCCAAGTTTTGCGATGCATTGATGCTGGACCGTGGAAAGTGAATTTTTTTTTAACCGGCGCACGCGTATACGTGGGTACGCTAAGTAGCCTCATGCGAGGAGAGAACCTATAGTGCGTGTGCACACCATCACACTTGAGAGACGAAGGTGAAATATGCGTTCGCCTCTCAAAATACGTCACTACCTAGGAGACTCAATAGAAGTACAATATTCCATCACATTCCTTCCAGCCTACTGTTCAACTCTTTATCGGTGGGTGGCAGGAAAGTGCGTCTGAAACATGTCCCTACAGTTACGACACTGCTCAGATATCCGTTCAGTCGATGTAAATGTTCTGCGGTGAACAACCCTTGGGCTGACACTGTCGGACAGGCCTGCAGCGTGTTGCAGTATCCGAAGCATCACCCCGCTGGTAGTTTCTTTCTCGTTGGCTGCAGTTTTCAGTTCTCGGACTTCCGCTGTGTAGACTTGTTTCGTGCGTGTAGAGTGGCAATAGTAATAGCTTCCTTACTCACTCGCGTCCTCAGAACTCATAGAAAAGTTTAGGGCGTGCGGCATTAGTGTTTAGTGTTTAATTGTTTCTCTCGAGAGTTAGAGTATTCACTTTCCCAGATCTCACTTTTTGTTTCCTCCGCCTCTTCCACCGCATTGCCCGTCTCCTCCACTTTCTGCATCGTCGAGCAGACGACACTCCTCCTCTGGTCCAAGATCAACGTGCTCTTCGACAAAAAAGAAGAATACACCAATGCGCGTGGGTACGAGCCTTCAGAAACGCAGTAAACGAGTTGATTCCTTTGACATACAGACCTTCGTGATGCGCCGCCGTGCTTCGAGGGCTGGTGAGGAACACGGGGCAACAGGGACAATAGCGCAGTTGAACAGGAGACGCAGCGCAATAGCCAGCATCTGCACCTGTAGCACAAACCACAGCAGCCCACACTGCGGCAGTGGCAGGACGACAAGGTGTCAGCACGTAGTTGAATACGATGGTTTCTGTTTCAGTAGCCGCAACATGCTTCGGCTGTGCGATGGAGCCATGTGCGAATGTGAAGAAGCAGATGCTTGCTGCAGAGGATCGCTTCCCCCTAATGGGTTTCACATCAAAGTATCCGAAATATTTACGAGTTCTGACGGGAAGCGCGCGTGTGTTTACACGCGTAGGCGTGCGCCTCTATTAAGCACTTCTCTGTGCCAACATTTGCAGGTACGCGGAGGTCCTCTCAGCAATTTTGGTAGACGGAAAAGTAGATGCTCCTGGGTGCATAGTGCGGTGCGTGTATATATATATATATATAATTTCTAGTGAGGTACGCCAAGGGGTGTAGATGTGAATACTTTTTGTTTATGTACTTGTGTATAAGTGTGTGTGTCTCTTGGCATGCAGACACACAATGAACATATGGCATAGCCATGTACGCGTAGCCCGTGCGTGCACTGGAAGTTGCCTTTGCTTGCACGTGTTCACCTCGGTTGCCCACTAGCCCAAAAGTAACGTACCGTGTACCGATTGAAAAATAAGGCGCCTAACGTATGTGTATTACACCCGCTGCAGCGGGCTATTAAAGGCTCGCTGCTTGCTGACACAACATTTGCAGCTGCGAACAGAATCCTCTATGCTTCAGACATACATGAGAAAACGAGTGTGCACGCCTGGGGCCACCTACAGGTGAGGCATATATACGGGTCTCAAGATAAAAGTTGCTTTGAAGGTGGCTATGTGTCTGTGCAGCTTGTGGATACCACAGAACTGTCAAAGAAAACGAGAGACACCGAGTGCAAAGTGTCATGTTTTCGGTGACTGTACGCCCGCGGCGTCGGTCCACGGGCACAAGCCTCCAAATCACAGACGAATATTAGCACCGATGCAGGCGTAGGTGAATCCAGTCAAATCGACAGAGCCAGATCGCAGGTCCACTTCCCACAAAGAGGGTGGCGGCTACTCTGGTGAAAAATTTGCAACTGTGCAGTCCTGTAAGCAGAGCGAGGCACTTCTGTCAGCGCGCGAATGTCAACGCTGAAAGTGTTCTAATATTTTGCAAATGCATTTGAAGTGCCTCACATACCAAGTGCGCGGTGTAAACGACACGTAAAACCGAGCCCTTCTTTCTCAAGTAAAACATGTGGCGTCTCTCAGTTCTCAACGGATCTGACAAGTACGCACTAGCGCAGTACTTCAGTTGTTGAGCTCATTTAAACCAAGCTCATAAGGGAGTGCGTTATCTTCGATCTGCTGCGGGGATTTTCTCCGGGCACGAACAGCGTGTCCTTAATACCCTCCTGAAAACCCTCTCGCAGCGTTTCTAAAGTGGTTCAGGTCAGGATGCCGCGTAGCCTGCGACCGGATATAGTATGTGTCTGTGTTATAGCGAAGCAAGTGTACGTGGCGTTGTTGATGTGAAGACTTTGAAGCCTTGAGTCATGGCCTACAGGGAACGGAACACATTTTGAGCATTTCAATCAGTAACAACCCTAGTGCCAACCTGCTTGAGGTCAGAGTGTTGAGGCGTATCTCACCTCGAGCACTCAGCAATTACCTCCGGTTGGTCGCACATAATGCGACGAGGGGAGACATGGAAGGCGGGTGCCACGTGGCCTTTTTCTCCTAGCGATCCCCGGCGAAGAATCACTTATCCTAGATACTCACACTGCTTGACGTCCCTCTGCATTGCTTTCTCCTACTCCAGCGCAGCACTTAATGCAATTTCATCGAAGGGACGGAACTGGTGATATCCACGCACGTGCTCACACCTGGGAATTCCTGCTTCGCTTTTGGGCGTATTGTGGAGGAACCGGGCGGGCTAACTTCTTCGAAAACCTGAGGTAAACGACCGCTGCATACATAGAAATTTCGTGTTCGTCAAAGTAGAGTCACAGGGGCTCACGGGTTAGAGAGGGTTTAACCGAGACATATGGAACAGAACACGAAAGCAACACGCTACTTTCCACGTGGTAAACGTGGACTCCACAGGTGGTGGCTCTACAACTGCGTTCCGTCACCCGATGAAAGAAGTGCGCCGCGGGCTCGAATTGCGTAGCTGGACTGCACGGGGTGGTCCCCCGACTTCACACAAAACGGAGTAGTGTCAATTCCAGTTACGCGCCAGGCTGGCTGCGGTTTGACAGACTTCAGCCTTCTACACTGTGAAGAAAAAGCAAGCACGACATTAGCACAGGAGATAGAAAGGGATACGACCTTAAGGTGCGGCTTGCCTACAGAATTAAATAGGCGCCAGGCATAATTCATGCGAAGGGTCTACAAGCGGGGCAACACTATCGCCTGTGTCCGGTAGTGTCCGGGTGGAAGAATAAGGCCCTCGACAGAAAACAGCAGAGGCGCGCAAGCTGAATGCAGGCGTGTTCTGGAGGTTCTTTTGTAATGGTGAAAAATCCACAATCAATCAAGCAGATCACATATCATTGTGTCCGTAGACAGAAGCCTTACGTGTGCGAGGTAGGACGCTGGTATATCTAAAATTACGGCATTGGACACCGTGTACGACTGCCAGCTGGGTCATCTTTTCAACGATGCGTAGCTGTGTCGTCGCACAGCAGGAATGTTGGTTAGACATCTGGAACTCGAGAGCGAAGCCGTTTTAAAACGGGAGTAATCGGTTTGAAACCGGGACATCACAGTCCCATATACGTAAGAAATACGTGTGTATCACTGTGTGATCTTTGAGTTTCTGGTGAAGAGGAAGATGCGGCACGGCCCCTTTTAGCTGCTAACTAGGCGCTGAAGGTAATACGGACCGAGTGTGCAGAAATAGACTGTTATTGTCGGAACGTGAACACTGTCTTCGCAAACACTAGGCGCTGCGTCTGCTTCTGCCACGGATTTTAGTTACTACGGAGTGGAATCTTTCAAAAGAGCATAAAAACGTTTGAAGGCGGCGTCGGTAGGCCTGCCTGCTCCGTTTTAGCTTCTCAGGGGGCTCTCACCCACCAATTTTTTCTGGTCACTCGCACCACATTGCCACCAGACTGCGTCGTTTCAACTTGCCGTGCCGACTGGGAGAATGCCATCGCTCCTTACCGACTCTTGCAGCCTTGAACCAGCTCTTGTCAGGACAGTACAGATACGTACAGTGTACTGGACGGCGAAGCCCATTCGTCCTTTCATCACAATCAAACCATGCATCCAAAGAATAAAGCGCTGTGGTACGTCCCGTGCGCCGTTGCCGAAAATGCGGTGCAACGTCTACCCTGAACACGAGCCTCATAGAAATAAGGGCCATACCCGAAAGACAGAAAGCACAGCTGGGGAAGCGTAGGTTTCAGTCGACACGTTTCACTGTTGTTGTTGACGTGCTCCATCCTGAACCACAGACAAGTTGCCACCAGGTCGCCCCTTCCTGCAGCAGCGTGACTGAACCATTGTCACAAACCAATCGCACTCGGTAGCAGTTACCGCAAAAGTGCATGGAGCGTACTCTTCCACGTGACAATTTATGCCCCTTTCCCATCAACAGCATCGTCTACAACTCAACACGTAGTACGATCCGTCAATATTTCTTTTCAAGCCAACAAGAGTCACTCACGTACACAAAAAAATTTTTTGGAGCAGAAAGGCAGTGCGCGCAACCACCCCGGAGTGTTGATGTTTTCTTCTGTGTGCAGTGCGCGTCATCGCCTAAGCCATAAGGAGTGTCTCGTTGCACACTGTCAATCTCTGCTTTCTGCAGCGTCGCTGCTCTCTCGAAAAGATGCCGCAGAGAAGGTATAATACACTGCAGTGCTTTCGCAGTAAACCTCTGTGGCAGATGGGTCCGCATGCCGACCCTTTATGCCCTGGGATGCACGAACCAGTCCTTGCATTGTACATCTGTGTGAGCAGCGTCCACGCAAAACCACTCTTGACTCCCAAAGGATGACTTCTACTGTTCGTGTGCGAGACGACAAGATCCGCTACCCTATACAAATTCGGTAATCTAGCTTTCGTCGCTACCAATAGCCGTATTCTTCTGCTCGCCAACGTCCCTCACTGAGAGCCGGAGGGACACTGCGCTACACAGTATCTGAATTCATTTACTTGCAAAAGCAAATGTTCCGGTGGTGTTCCCAACAATGGCAGTTCAGTCGCGGAGAGTACGCTCTGGTTTTCGTAGCCAACAAGACACTCCAGCAATAGATCAGTCCCACACGCATGACAAAGGATACCTCGTGCACCGCGATGCAAACGTAGTTTGCAGGCCTACCCGAACTACTCTTGCAGGAGGCACGGCATCGGTCATTGCTGACGCACTGGGCGGGACAGCCCTTTTTGTAGGAAACGTGACTACCGGCTATATGCAGTAACAAAATCAGTATCTCAGAACCAGCCACGTCGTCCTGGATGCCAACGCGGTCTTTGAGTCTTAAGAATCACTCGGCATGGTACCTACGTGTGCGAAGGTCGTCACGGACATTTAAGCATTGCCCCCGTGTCCAACTGAAAAGTCTAACTTTTGTTTCTGTCGGTTTCGAGTCCACCGAGGCCCGTTAGTTCCCCTTCTGTCATGCTGTACCTCTGTTTCGTGTACCCGTCCTTACAATACGCGCACGTAGACTATGCGGTCTTCTCCTCTCCCTTGAGGGAAAAAGTGCGGGAAGCGGCTTCCTGATTGTTCTCCTTCTCGGCCACGAGTGTGCGCATAGAAGTATGATAGAAGGCTCCGTTCTATAAACTCGTCGCTGCGCGCTGTGCGTGTCGTACAAAACGTGGCCACTAGAGCCTGGTTCTGTCATCCCGAGTAAACAGCATGGGTTTAAGATAATAGCTATCTCGTCAAAGACATTATCGTTCAACTGTGTCTTGCTCATTACTACCATTTTCAGCCCTCGACCCAACTAAGTCTCATCGCGACTCTCCCTACACAACGGTGACCCAAAGCGGCCAGGCTTCTTCCAGCGATTCGCTTGAAAACTCCAATGGATTCACGCCGTCTCCCATAGAGTAAAGGCTGGCGGAGGCATGCGTTTACCTCTCCTCTCTACTCTAGCTTCAAAACGAGTCCTCATCCGCCTGGCCCTGAAACAGGAACTGGGAGACGCAGCAACATGTTCCGGCCAGAGGAGAGCAGCACAGGCCAGCTAGTGCTCGTTTGGTAAAGCCAGCTGCGCAAGGCACGTATCTGCTTGCAACTACTATGGTATCGAAAGCACTGCAGCCAGGGCAAATTACGACGTTGTTAATCAGTGCGCCCTGGGGGCCTTGACGGTGTTCGTCCAGACACACACGCGTACAAGAGCAGTTTTGTTCGGCAGTAAGTTCAAGGATATGTAGGCCACGTCCACTACAGAGAGAGAGGAAACAAGTTTGGTGAGCCAATTGCGACTACGCAGAACTGTGCGCAGAACCAACTGATTTCTTCCATGCGCAAAAGCCTTCATCGTAGGGCTCCAGTATTTTGCGAAACCATCAAGCTCGTCTCAGATATCAATTGCATGGTGTGAAATATGCGTTGACTGCCGCCGTTCTACAGTCTGTGTCTGAAGACTTTTGCTCACCTAACGAACCTGCTGCAAGGGCACAGCAGCGCACTACTTCCCTGATTGGAGCCCCTTCTCCAAGAGCAAAAAACAATGCTGGTCATTTTCATTTGGACCCGCAGCATTTCCCGAGTTCGGTTGCCCTTTACTTTACGGACTGCAGAAGATCCTTTGGCGGCATCTAACAGATGGCACAGGCGCGGCTGCAGTTCTTTTTGCCAGTGGAGATGATATCGGTCTGCACTGCAGCGATGCGTGTGTGAAGCGTGTGTACGAGGTGTTGTTGAAGTGAGGTGTTTGGAGGCCACTGGTCGTGGCCTCCAGAGAAGTTGCTGAATCGCGATCCTTTCTAAGGTTGGCCGTGAAGGCCAGGGTGCATCAGCGCATTGTTGAGGAAGCTCTCTCTACCGTGTGAACTAGGGTCTGCCTCAACGGTCGATCGTGTTCCTACTCATTGTCCGCCGTCAATCGAGGAGACCACTCAGCGACCAACTAATACTTTGCTCGGCCGTACACAGTGCCCCAAGGTGCACAGCTACCGAGACATTGTTTTCTGTCAGTTCCTCAGACGGTTTGACGCGCACTGCATTTCGAAGCCGCAGTGCGTGACACGGTGTGTCGGGAGCGGACACCAGCACAGCATCTAATTCAGTGGGTGAGGTGTGACCACGTGAGGTTTGCCTGTACTAGAGTATCTTGCATGATACTGCACGGCAAACGGTTGCGCAGCCAACGGAGTCTTTACGTCAACGCTTTTTTACGTCACGCAGTCGACTCCCGACACGTGTCCAACGTGGCGTATGCCGCGTGGTTCGCGACTCGATTTTACCTCACAACTTCTTGATGCTGCAGTGATTTTGCCAAAACTGGGGGTTGTGAGCCCGTGCCGCAGTGCCGCAGCGTGCATTCATCAAAATGCAGCTTTTTTCTGGTCTTGTACTGCATCGGTCTGTTCCCGTTTTTGCCACATGGTACAATAAACTGCAAGGTGTGGAAGACATCTACATATAACTCGGTGTCTGAGCGACACGGTGGTAAACCCACTTCTGTAAGAGATCGATTGCTCTGGTGTAGAGAACGTCACTCGCGGTCACCGTAGAGCTGAGCAGGCATGGTTGCTTCAGAAGAATGGCCGTGCGGCAATGAAGACGTCTCCGGAAGTATTTCTCGCGGACGCGCAGTTTTCTAATGATCTGTGCTCTCAGGTGTTGAGTGTGAATTGTATCCTGCGGTTCGCAGCGTTGGAGATCACATTGAGTGTTGCAACCTGCAGAGGTCCAAAAGAACGTTGTGCAGCATTTGTCACGTACCATGTTCAACTTATTAGGGGAAGGACAGCCACGCTGTCGCTTCGGACAGCGAAGACCGGGTGTCACGCAATTACGCAATTACTTATAGGGCTACGACAAGTGTACTCAAGTCCGGAAAACGCCATTAGCTGACACGTTCGCTTCATGTGCAGGCAACCCATGTGTCACTGTTGACCTTGTCCGTGACGGTGCTGCGCACTTATCAAGCACGTGCCCTCATAATCTTCGTTACATGTGGATCCACGCTTTGTGGTGTCACTTCAAGCAGTGTGCACCCCGTTTTATAATTGTACTTCGATGTTGTCTCCTGTTGCCCATGAAAGCAGGCTGGTGGTATGACGTGTCGCATGTCTTCAATCCTTGTGCGTCAAGTGTTAGCTACTTCACGAGTGGTGACACGACGGCCGGCCTTGATAAGGACGAGCACAATTTGTGTTATCTAATGTGGCTTTTCCATATGTGGGGATGTAACGTAGAGGTTCCGCATATATGCGTTGAGACAACGGCAGCACACTGCAACAAGAAACGCCTAATTTCATTAGCTCGGTGAATGAGCACCACTCCACGCGACTTCCCTCGGTGGCCAGTTACGCCAAAGTGGCCGTGCAGCTATCTACACCCGATCCGTGATGCGTGAAACGCATGATGGGCTGAGGCAGAACTGCTCGTGGTCAGTGTATGTGGCACGCATAATGAGACGGCTTGAAAAACGTTTGTGCGCTGCAGATGGGAACTTCGATAGCGGCACGTAAGGTAAGTTGAGACAAAACTGCGGGAATTCCTTTTTATGTAGGCAAAGGAGCAGAAAATCTCTTACGACCAAATGTTTGTTGTAATCGTTGCACACTCGTAGTGGGATCTTACTTCGCAGGGGCTGACTACCTTAGACAAGAGGAACGATTGGGACGCTTGTCGTGCAACCGAAGTGCAAATTGTGCCTCCCTGCTGTCATGTCGTTGGACGTTTTCTGCGGTTCCAAAGACGCTGCTGACAGTCTGAATTGCGTGGCTGTTCCACAGAAGGTATTTCACGAAGTGAGCAAAAAATAAAATATTGGTTTATCATGGAAGCAGGTCCCACGGCCTGATTAACAATACGTTGCTTTCTGAGGAAAGAAGGCAGTGTGGAGACGAACGTAGAGTAGGTAGAGGAGTAGCTATGGCGGCCCAGACCGCTAACGTGAGACGTTAATAGGGGGGTTCATTGTGCAGAAAGTCTGGCAATACTGTTGAATTGCAAAGACTCAGAATTTTATGGAGTGGAAACCTTGTGTGGAACAGAAAGTGGTCGCTACGCGCACGTGGACGTCTGCGGCAGGCCGGTGTCAGTGAGGCAAAGCGGAAAGGTGCGGAGGCAGACTGAGGCAACCACCTGAACCTGGACTCAATTGTGGCATGACCACAATCCGTTTGAAGCCGACGTTGGGTACTTAATGAATTGGCAGTATCTTGTTACAAGTAGTAGAAGCGTGGCAGGGGACGCGCTTAAGTACGCGATTAACAGGATGGACGCTGCGTCTCTGCTGCAGATGTTACAGGTTCTAAACACAGCAGTGTCCTTGGAGGTTGCGAGGGCGAGAACTCGCCCGGATCGTGGAGCAGTAGCGTAGGGTTACTTGTGAACGAGACTGTAGCAGCATGTATTGGGTTGTCGCGCTGATTTGCTGGGGGACCGCTTTAGGGCTAGAAAACGTCTCCTTCGTCTCGTTTTTGCCGCCCAAGCAGGGCAATGCTGCCCTGCAATGACCGAAAGCGAGAGATTATCACCGAAAGGGAAAGAAACGCCGCTGCGCTCAGTCTTCGTGGCAGCTTCTTTGAATGTAGAAACGAGAGATGTGTCTGCATATCTGCAGACTGGAGAATGCAAATCAACTCGACAGTGAGTGTCCATTTACGGAAAAGAACTGATGTGAACGATGCGGGAGAACTTTTTTTGGATACAAAACCAGATCTTCAGAATGAAAAGAAAGTCAATTCGAAAGTAAACGTGTTCCACTGATTCATTCGCTGTGTTTGAATTAACGTATTATAATGTTGTAACACCAAGAAAAGTTCTCGGGTCACAGACGATTCACCGTGGACATGCACAACGGTGGATTCCAGTCCACGTAGTTCTTGTTTATGTACAAGCAAAGGAAACACCTGAGCTTGAACCAGACCCGCGGAGTGCCTCACACTGCAGTCGGTGCAGTATCGTTGCTGGAACGATTTGTTTGTAGTATCCCTTTCGAGACAGTACCGACTCTGGAGAAAGGCGCCATGTTAAGCGTCGAAGTCAACACGGGATGGACGCCTGTATCGAGTAGGAGAGCGTGACTTCTCAAGGTAGGACATGAGCCTTGACGCTGCGCGGAATGGCTGGGACACCCTTTTTTGCACGTGCATGTCTTCGCGGCCGCACCTATTACGGTTGCAAGAATAAAAGTGAATATAGATGCAACCGTGTCAGGAGCGAAATACGGGAATACAGTGCGCTGAAAAGGGATGCTGAAACGTTAGAGGGGAAGCGAGAGCTCCGTACAGGGAGCACAAAGTATCAGGTTTCACCTTACACCGCAGTCACAGACGATTACGTGCAAGGAAACTACCTGATTTTCACAGGTGTTTCACTATAAAAACAGGGCAAAAGTGTCAACTTCGCAGTCTGTGTTGCCCCGACACTGCGGGCGGCACCTCCAGTGGAAAATTCAAATTTTACCTGATTATGTGTGTCAGGGGCTGACATTTTAGGGCCTGCGCACTGCCTGGGGAGAAAACAAGCCACGGCAGCAAATTTCCCCGGTGGAAACAGATGTGATGCTAACGGTATCAAGGGCTGTGGAAGGGTTTTCCAGCGTACTACCTCTACACTTGTTCACGTCGGTGCAGACAGGACTGAATTGGAGCGTACACAGATTCCGGTGAAGCGCTCGAAGTATGTTTGCGACGACAGGTAGTGCACTTGAATCATCCAAACAACCAGTGTGTGAACCAGCGGCAACTCCAAAAAAACAGGTGCATGAAAATTTGGCCGCAAAACGTATACATATTTTGTGCGTCCAATTACGAAGAGATGTCGTACCTACCCATGTAGCTATATTTTGTCAATGTTTTCCACGTACATCCAGAGAGGTACTCAGTGTTGGCGAGGAGTGACGCGCCTTCGTTTGCGGACGCTGACACGTTCGATTGCAAAGGTCATACTTTCGGGAACCCTCGGATATGCGCACTTTCAGCATCCACACCGACACAGATCCGGCTGTGGAGCTACACGGCCGTTGCGTCGTTCGTGCACTCACAGCTGGCGCATTTTGTTCTACAACAAGCAGTGCAGCACAGTTGAGGTTCGCCTACGATAAGGAGAGAGCGACATTCCGTGCAGGGAAGTTCTGCAGTAGTACTGAACCCGAAAAATTGCATGACGCCTACAAGCAGCCCTGCTGTTCTTGCAGTAAAGGAGTCACACGCGCCAGTCCACAGTGTGCGCATACAAGGAAAAGTGTAGGCGACGTGGATCTGACTGTCTGTCCATTGAGTATCAGCCAGCGTCAGGCGACATTTCCCGCAGGAGAGACAGGGAACTGCCTGAACAGCGTATTTGACAGGTCGGATCTCACTACGAACGCAGAACTTGTGTGGGTCTTCTACATGGATTACTTGTCAGCGCCACGCTCGTAAGAAATGTCTGGTCGCATTGAGGTGGGACGGTACACGTTTTGTAAGCGTCATGTTGTGGCCGTCGCAAGACAGCAACTTGGATACACGTGGTCAAAAACAGGGATCAGTGTGGCATGTGGCTCATTGACGTACTTTAGTCGTGGTCTAGTTGAGGAGAGTGTGATTGGAGTTGACTGCAGATTTCTCAAAGATCTCTTCTTTGGGAAATCTGCGAGACACTTTCTGCAATTGCGGCATTGTGACGAACCGTGAGGACAAGTCGTCCGTGAGTATGATAACTATGATGGAAGACGTCACCTTCAGCACGGTGACCCCCTATAGTATGTGGTAGTGAAGAGACGAGGAATGAAAGTTGTTGACGACCAGAGTTCAAGAAATGCATGCTGCTGCCTCCGCCGCTCCGTGCGTTGAGAGGGGTTGAACGGCTGCCGCTACTCTTTCCCCCAGCCCTCATAGCAAAAGCAGTATTATTCGATGAGCGCGCAGTGCCGGCTTTGGGATTTCGGGGAAAAGTGTTTGTCGTATTCACTGCAGCGGTGTAATGAAACTGTGGCGTCGAATTGCTCCCTCACCGCAGCGCGGTTTCCAAATGCTAGCTGCTCATCTACAGAAGACATACGGGAATATGACATATTCGCAGATATATATATATATATATAGACTTATGTATCTACACAATATGGATACGCCCTGTCGCGCGTACGCACACTTGTTCTCACGAACATGCATGGGGCTTCAGGGAACTCGAGAGGAGATGCTAATACTACGTTGTTCGCAGTTACACACGGTCACTGGGCCGCTTACCTGTGTCCTTGACATTCGCGCTGATGGTTCGTGTGCACCGGCACAAGATCGACGAATGCCTCCTGCTGCTACAGCGCAAACGCTTGGAACGTTGTACCTTCCAGTTTAGGTGGACGGGGGCTACCGCAGGCAGACGCAACTATCCGAGCGCGTGTACACGCATTTCTGCTTCCATATGCTACGATGCAAGCTCCGACAGATCTACTGCGGAGAGCCTGTACACTCAGAAGCCGTTATGCGTAATTCAGGAACAAAAAAACTATATACACACGCTTAGTTTTACGGAACTGTATGCATTTCTGCTGGTTGGCGGACCTCGGTACAAGTGTTAAGATGCATATATATTAAAAAAACATACATGCGTATACGAATGAAAAAAAAGGGCACTTGGGTCTGCTCTAATACGCGCGTACACGATCGCTTTATAGGGGCGTACGCCCATCGACATCTATAGATGGATGCACTCTCCACCAAACCGCATGCATAAATATATATATATATACACATATTACATATATGTGTATATAGATATATACTCACTAATCGTGGCACATTCTCTCTCCACCACACATTCGTTTATTCACGTTCATACTAGTGTTTCACCACGCAGCACTAAACGTATGCAATCACTGCGACCGGAAGCATTACATTCAACCCTTTGCTGGCACCTGCTCCTGCTGCTGTTGCTGTTTGCTCAGGTGTTGCTTGTGCTCCAGAAGCTCATCCTTTTACGCAGGTGCTGCTTATTGCGCTGCTGCTGCTCCTTGCGCCCTCACACCTGATGGGCAGTCACATTCGTATTGCAATCGATGTTAATTATCCTGCTCCTCCACGTGTTGTGTAGCCGTCTCTCGTCCCCCCGCTGCGGCTTCTTGTGCTGCTGCTGCGCCTTTGTAAAGTGCAGCCCCTTCTTGTCTGACTGAGGATGCCTCGCTGCAGCGCTGCTGCCGCTCTTGTCTCTGGTGCTTGGCGTGTTGCCTTTTGTTGGGGCTTGTTCACGTGCGACTGCACGTTGTTGATCTGCTTTTGCCTTGTATTATGTGCTTCTGCTACTTTCACAAGTTGTACCGGTGCAGTTACTTTGCCGCTGCTGCTTGCGTTCTTTTCACTGCTGAGCTTTTCGTGCTGCTTTTCCCATTGCGTCTTTGCCCTTAGGACTCTGCACCCTGGTGCTGTTGTCGTCGTTTTGCCCTGCTGCTGCTCGTGCCTCTTATCCCCTTGCTGTTTTGTTTCTCCTGCCCGTCCACGTACACCTGTTATTGCGAGTTCAACTGTTTCGTTTTCTTGTGGTGCTGTTGCGCTCCTCTGCTTCTAGTTTTGTTGTTCTTCTACCCCAG
>KL647337.1:204089-225091 GCA_000727475.1 Sarcocystis neurona
TATATATATATATATATATATATATATATAGTAAGCGGATGAAACACGAAAGGCAACACAGCATCCGAACACGGAGGGAAACGAAACCCAACAGCTGTACTCCATTTTGTAGAGCCTTGCGCTGCCGCACGCCTGCGCGATGCTTCAAAAAGTGCGGCTACATCGCTAGTGCTCTACGCGTGGAACCCCTGTACCTGCCGTATAGCCTGATGAACCTTCCAGAACACTTTACGATCTGCGTCCGACGTCGCACCTGTTATTACGTCGCACAACCTGGAATATGCAGCAACAATGTTGAAGAACTCACATGGTTTCACGCAGCCGCACAGAGCAATAGCACGATAACTGCGCCATCCCGTTGGCGCCGGCGCCCTTCTTGTCTCACAGCGAGCAACAGATGATGATGCAGCAATTCATTTGGAGTTACGACTTTTGCTGCGTGTGCGACTGCTGTTAGGCGTGGTGTATCCGCCGGCTTGGATTCTTTTTCCTCTGGAAAGCCATGTAAAGAACTCATTTTTACTACACGTTCTTTTGAACGCCCTAGGAAGTCACGCTGCAATTTCAGCCCTTGTATATACTGCTGGAACCTCTCTGCTACACCTTTGCATTTTTGTGGCTGGTGGACACTGGTGTCACACGCCGTTGCCGCTGCGTACTAAGCCGGGTGTAGCTTGCACCTGAGCCTCTGCTTCTTTTCCATTTTTATTGTCACAGAAGCGGCTCTCCCTCTCCTCCTCCTCTCCATCCCCTTAGCTTTAAATCTTCCCCGGCCCACTTCTTCAGTGCCGCGCCTCGTGCTGTGGCCCGTGGGTACTCTACTGCTGTCACCACTACATTGCTCCTGCTGCTAGTGGCTGCTTTCTGTTGTAGTGCTGCAGAACACAAAGAGATGTACACTCCCCGCGTGAAGTCGCCACACCCCCCTTTCTTGCTCTCGTTGCTGTAGATGGCAGGCGAGCGTTCCGACGCTGCTGCTGCTGCTGTGCTACTTGTTGCTGCAGTCGTCGTCCGATCTAATCTTCGTGGTGGTTGAAGGTGACTGCTTGGGCGGTCAAAGGATCTGCGCCACCTGCGAGGCATTTTGATTCACACCTGTTTACTACGCGCGCATCTATACATGTCCACATATATTTTCAAGGAAGTACAAGGGCACAGGAAACCGGTAGTATTATTTTACAGGCACCGCAGCAACTTGACTTCGTGCGCAAGCACTAACTGGCCTTTATAGAGCAGGGGATAAACAAATCACCAGAAGGCAAAAGATAGTTCTCAAGACACATTTACACAGGTAGACAAAAGCACCAGCGTGGACCGCCCCGTTGCGACTGCGCGAACGATCCCTGTTGCAGCTGTAGCAGCAGAGACGCGAACAGCCAGCAGTGATACATACAGCTGCTTGTATCCAGTGCCAGAAGCTTGGCTACAGTATATCAACAGGAGGCTCCGTCGAGGTATGTGTTTGTACAAGCAGATGCAGCAAGCGCTGCTTTCCAGCTTGCAGGCATACTGTTAAGTCAGCAACAGATCACGTAGAACAGTCTGCTACCAACAATACTCGTATCTTGTTGCTGCAGCCGCAGCAGCACAGCTATGGAACAGTGACAGTACCGAGAGAAGATTGAACACAACTGCCAGAGCAGAAAGCTGTCGGACACCAGCGGCAGACCGAAGCGCCCTCCTGTAAATCGAACATATCTATTTGAGGAGGCGCTGCATCGGACTCACGGTAGGAACCACAAGTGATTCATGCGTGACAGATATGAAAGCCAGTGACGACCTGCACGTATATAGTGAATGCAAGGGATTCACAACTACACATTTGCTGCATCTGCAGAACCGACTATCCCGAAAAACATACCACGCAAGCGCATGCTGCTGAGAGGAAGAGGAAGCTATCTACGTGCCCTGTTGTTCTGTTAAATTGAGTAGAGCGCCCCGCGCCTTGGCACTGAAGGCGCTCTTCACTGCAGCGACTTTTGCCCAACACAGGAGACACAGTCCACGGAAGATGTGAACAATTACTGAGCAAAGACTGGCGCCACTCTGAAATGCTGCATATAGTACTGGAACCAGATGCGTTTCGCTACGATCTAAGTTGACGCGTAATCCACTTCTGCAATCACCTGCGGTAGATGGCGTAGTACAGATGGCAGCGCCCGCGTTCCTAACGGACACGCAGTGGAAATGCAGTTCAACGACTTTTTTTTTTCTATACTCATTAGAAGCCAACCGTGAGAAAGAGGATTTCACCGGTTTTGTGCATTCGTTGATTCAAGCACGCTTGGAATATATTCCCCACGCGCGACAACGGAGGGTCAACACGTATCCGCTCTATGTCCTGCGAGACACCTTCGTCGTCATGGTGCACTGCCAGGGGTGGTATAGGATTTCGATTACATGAGCACGAGACCACCAAAGCAATGCAAATATGTACCAGCGTCACAAGTGATACAGCGATATCAATAAGTACGAACAGCCCCAAGCGACAAACATCCATGTGGACATCGACAGAGCGTGTGACTTCTCATACCTCACGATATATGTGTAATCACTTCAAGGTGTGTGAGAGTTGCACTCCATTCACTGTGTTCGCCTGAAACAATGAGGAACAGCGCACCATCGTAGCTCTCTCCACTCAAGCATCATAATTTTGTAATTTTTAACAAAGGGTCCATCTTCAGTTCATCGCTACTAGTTATCATCAGGACCGCCATGAGAACAGCAGCCGAAACCACCAATCCGACTATTTGCTTCCTTGTCCACTTAGCCGGCAACGGTGCTGGATCCGCAGCTAGAGCCGTTAAGCCATCCTTTTCGACATCTAAGTCCACGGAAACATACGTACAAAGCGGAACGCAAGCCACGACAGTGTAGATGGTAGCACGAAGGAATTACTACTGATGACGAACATGCGAGTACAAAAAAAAATGTCCTTGCGCGCACTGATCCGTCGTGCTGACCCTACGGCAGCTGTTGCTACACCGCGACGGTCATGGTCAAAGCAATTTCATCCCTGCCGCATACGTCTCCACACGAAAACAGCGAACTTGTTTCGTACCCTCTCTTCCTTCCTCCGCGCACGTGACACTAGAGCCACCCGCAAGGAGGGCCGTGGCTACCAGGAGGAGGTTAAGAAGCGTTAAGCGCGACATTGGTGGTAATACGACTTTGTTGCGGGACGAGGTCGTCCAGGGAGAAAGGCCGGTAAGGAATAGATTTGTGCACCTGCGACACAGCTGTGTCTTGTCAAGGAGAGCAGGTTTCCTCACTTGAGCGACAACTCCGAGAAGTGTGATTCTCTAAGAAACGTGACGAACCTGACGACGATATCAATGCTGGAGCCCCCACGACTGGTTGAGGTCTCGGACGCCACGCATCACATCAGTAATAATCTGAGGCATTTCGTCTCATTGTGGGCACTTCGCGAGACGTTGCACTGAAGCACCTAGTTGTGCCAACCTTGCATTAGCACACTTGCTTCAGCCGACGCCACCGTAACGCAGTTGGTGACTGGACCACCCTTGTGGAGTGTGCCTTGTGTGTTGCAAACAGCTCTCGGCGAAGTGTCTCTTTTCCTACGCGACTGCTTCGCTCAGTTCATTTTTCATTTGCTTATTCTTCGCACCTTACGTCCCAAAAATAATTTTGAAGACGTCTCGCCATATATCGTCTTTTTGAAGCTGCCTATTTATAAGGTTGGTACCATTGACACTTCACATCCACGCATCGGTACTTGTTTACTTGTGCTCTGTCGCGGTAACACGACGCAAGCCGCATAAAAAGCAACCTATCTGGGAACCAACGTAGTGGTCGAAATTTTACATGTCCTGGGCACGTCAGAGGCGAATTACCACTCCGCTGCACAACAGTCTGTCAAGGTTCCCACTTTTTGAGTTGACCCTCCACGCACATGATACCTTCCGGTAGCGTACTAACGCTAACGCCCTCGCCTTTCAAGAAATAAATGTCCTCTGCTTCACGGCACTTGATGTGGAATTGAAGTGCAACATTGCTGTATTCTGTGGCCCAAGTATTCCAGTACTGGACCAATACCAGTACTGGTGAGAAAGCGGGATCACCAAGATACTCCCGAAGCGGCGCGGTTCTTAACGCTGCACCACTAGTGATTGAGCCACCCTCAACAACAGGTCACCCACAGATCGGCGGTCTCTGAATTCAGGGACATTCAAGGACACAAATCAGGCAACCGAGAAAACGTTTGTACCCACAGCAATGGGGGATATTGAATGTCCTCTGATCTATGAATCTCCGACTTTGTCACCCATATATATATATCTGTTTGCCTTTGGATTCCTCGAGTTTTATCTTCCTTAGCGACCACCTTGGAGTGTGAGAGGTAGGGTAAGTTATACATGTGACCTCGTCGCACTGTTAAAATTAGTAGACCGCGCCTTGGCAGTGAAGGCTCTGCCTTTATTGCAACGATTTCCTCCGGATACACTGGACAGGGTGCTGAAGGAGTTTTTTCCGAGCGAAGACTACCGCGACTCGGAACCGCTGCAGGTAGGCATGGAGCTGGAAGCACGTTACTGCCATCGCAGTTGATGCTTAATTTACTTTTGTAATCACCTACCGTAGACGGCGTAGTACAATTACAGCGCACGCGCACCCACCGAGCCTCCAGTGCAAACTTTTCGGGTCTTAAAATGCAGCTCAGTGCAGAAAAGCGCGCCTCATCGGTTTTGTACACTCGTTGATTCAGGCAAAGCTGGCACACGTACAGCACGTGCTCGACGCCTCCATGGTCGAGGTACGCTGGGAGCGGTGGTATAGGAAGCTCGGTTACGAATCAAGGCAAATATGTGACTGTAACACTTCACCGATGATAGAACATTTTAATCCACTGCCGGCGGAGCCAAGCGAGAGACGTGTGTACGCATGTCAACAGAGATTGCGAGATAACCCACTTCAACGTGTCGGCTCCTTCCGCCCTATTCACAGAGTCCATGTGCAGCCTTGAGGGAGAGGCCCCCGGCTTTTTGCTGTCTTCTGCTAAACACTGTAACTCTATCCTCATTCAGGCGTCTCCTCCATTGTCTCTTATATGTCCTTATTGCAGCCATGAGAAACGTTGCCTCAATAAGCCATCTGACACGGTGATTTCCTATCAACTTCGCCGGCAACGGCGCTGGACCCGCAAGTATATCGGCTAAGACATGGAGATCCTTTCCTGAACCCACGCAAGCACACGGACACAAGGGATGGCAGAGCCGGACAGAGTAGGAGGACAGTCACATGAAGGGCTATACTACTGAGCATGAACTTGCGACTCCGATAAAAAATGTCCGTGTCCCTACCGTTCTGTCATACACACAAAGCAACAGCAGTCGTTACAGCGTGAGAGTCACGAACAACGCAATTTAATCTCGGCCGCATATGTTCGTACACGTATACAGTGAACTTGGTTCCCACCTTCTCTTCCTCCCTTCTCGCACAGGACGCTTGAGCCACCTGCAAGTGAGGGCCGTGACGACCAGTAGGAGGTTAAGTACCGGCAATGGTGGTACTGCTGCAAAAATTGTTTTCAGGCAGAACGACGTTGCCCAGCGGGGAGAAACGGAAGGTCCAAGTTTCAGTATTTGGGACAGAGAATTGACATGTCAACGAGAGCAGAGTTCCGCATTCGAACGACAACTCGAAGAAGTGTGAATCTCTAAGAAACGTCCTCACATGATGGCGTTTTTGCTTTTTGAGCCTGGAGGACTGACAGGAGTTTTGGACTCTATGGGTCACGACAGTCATAACCATAGAAATTTCCTCTCACTGTAAACACTTCCATCGACATTGCACTGGCACCGTTTCCTCGGCCAAAGTTGCCTTAACACATTTGCTTCGGCCGACGCTGTCGTAACATGTTTGACGATTCCACCCTCTCTAATGAAGTGCAGGCCGGTTTGCGCCTGTTTCCCCACATGACCTCCTCGCTCAGTCCTTCTCAATTTGTGGCTGCCTGTATGCCACGAATGCTGTCCCAAGAATATTGGTGGCGCTTCTCTGGATTGCAGTTGACGCTTAATTCACTTCTCTAATCACCTGTCGTAGGCGACGTAGTACAAATTGCAGCTCACGCGCACCCACCGAGTCTCCACATTACAGCGATTTACTTTCCCCGTAAAAAATTCACTTGTATGGTCATCTGCCGTAGTAGACGACGTAGTGCACATTGCAGCGCAAGGGCACCCACGGAGTCTCCAGTGCAAAAAGCACTACAGCGACTTACTTTCCTCTGCAAAAATTCACTTCTCTGATTATCTGTCGTAGTAGGGGACGTAGTACAAATAGCAGTGAATGCGCAACCCAACGACTCTTCGGTGCAAAAAGCACCTCAGCAACTTACTTTCCCAGCCCACTGTAGGTAAGAGCGCTTCGTCGATTCTGTACACTCCTTGATCCAGGCAGAACTCTCACGCCTCCTGCTCAGGCGCGATAACAGACAACCTCCGCCTATCCGTTTGAAATTCTGAGCGACACTTCCTTGATCGCGAGGGTGGTAGAGAGATTTCGATTACAGTATTGCGGGACCAGGCAAAGAAAGCAAATATGTAACAAGCGACGTGTGTGTGCACATCAAGAAGGATAAGGATGCCAGAATCGTCATGAGAAATACGGGTAACCACTTCAAAATATCCGCGAATTCCACTCTACCTACGATGTTCACGGGCAGTCTTGAGGCAGCCCAACTGCGTTCAGCTGTCTCCCCTCAAGCGCTCTAATTCGGTGCTTCTTCAGACAGGCTCAGCTTTCATCATCACATTAATCCCCATTAGTGCAAGCATGAGAAACGTAGTCGAAACGACCATCACATGATTGGATTCCCTGCTGATTTCGCCCGCGGTGGCGCTGGGCCCGCATGTGTACCGTTAAGTCATTGAGATTGGTTTCCGAGTCCACACAAACCGGACGAAGTCGCGAAAAGGAATACACTATCGAGCACCAATCTGCGAGCTCGACAAAAAATGTCCGTGTCTTCATCACTCCGTTGTATACGTAAGGCAACAGCCGTCGCTACACGGTGACTGTCATGGGCAAACCAATTTAATCCCTGCCGCGTAGGTTTGTACACGTATGCAGTGAACGGGATTCGTACCCCCTCTTCCCTCCTCCTCGCACTCAACGCTATAGCCACCCCGCAAGGGGGGCCGCGACCACAGTCCATGTCTCCACACTACTTAGTTGTGTTATAATTTTTTTTCACAGTGGAGAGAAATGCAAAGAAGTACGCGTCTGCACGAAAACAAGTGGGTTTATCATGAAACTATAGTTGCACACAGACGCGTGAAGTAACACCGACAGAGGACTCACACGCGGGAATCGCACTTGCTGCACACCGTCCGACGTGGGGCCTTCGTACGTCTCAATTACATTTCTCTACTGCTGGCACCTCCGAAAGTGACTTTCGCTCCCGCAGAATCGCTCGCTGATTCCCCACTACGCAAACCAAAGACCTCCATTCCTCGGGAGATTAGTGACCGTTGCCCTTTCTCAAATGCTTCCATGTCTCACCCATACAGTGCATACAAGGACAGCGACGAGTGCTTGATGAACACGAAAGACTTCTTCTTATAAGTACGCGAGGATCTGTAGATGTCTGCATGTTCACGGATACTTTTCTCACATAGGACTGTTCGGCGTGCTTTTTCACAGTCGTCTCCACGTCTACGTGGGCACGCCTCGGGCGCACGCATAGGCACACCCGTGTGCCTACGCACGCACACGTGTGGCGTTCCTGTCTTCAAATGCACTGGTAGAACACTGGCTGGAATGGACAGGTCTTGAAATGAGTCGTTACAACCTTATTTTCAACTGAATCGTCCGCGCGTAACAAAAAACAAATATAAATTTCAGCTTTGGACATCTTAGCGTAGTGATGTCCGGGGGACATTTGGACTGTGGTTTTCGGCTGGTATCTACAGAAGCTCAGCAAAATGCGCTTTACAACAGAAGAAGAGCCGGAGCTGCAGGATTGTCAGTGTCGTACATGTACGCCTCTGAGGGTGTGGGCGTGCAATACAGTGTCAACAGACAGTGTGAGCTTTGGGTACGCGAAGACTCTGCTGAATGCGCCGATTCCCCTGCACGATCAAGAAGTCAACACGCGGTTCATTCACCCAAGCCTGAGCTGTCGGTGCATCCGCACCCACAGCTCGAAGTTTCGAAGGGTCGTATCCTGCATCCTGCGTTCCAGCTGTTTGTACGTGTGCATGCGTCGCCTCTTTAGGCAACTTCACTTCTTGTTGCAGCACCGGCAACGTGACCGTGGCGGGTCACGACAAGGCCTGTGTGTGCCTGGCGTTTGAGAATTTTCAGCTAAAAATGTCTAGACCGCACACGCGAAAACGAGGGTGCGCACTAACCTAGTTTCTGAGTCTACACAGGAGTAGAGTCGCAGCCGCATTCTCTTCTGTTTGATACACCTTACCCTACTCGTAAGAGGGAACACTTTTATCCACACTTATGTAACATCCTGCAATCCAGGGCGTCGGGCACAAGTACCAACGCAGGTGCAGTTGCATGCACTGGTGTCCTCCTGTAGCGAAACATGCGCATGTGGGAATAATTTTTTGTTCCACTGTAAATCATAGTCAAGGTGGGTGGTGGGGAAGAACCGTTCGACAGAGCAGAGATAAGCGGTGCAGCCAGGGGCAATAAAGTAACGTACACAAGCGGCACTGCACGAAGCTAGGACGGACGCAGAGGACATCGACAAGCTTTTAGTTCAATGCATTGTGCCTGATTTATCGTGTGTGCATGCGCAGAGACAGTTGCTTCCACGAGATGCGTTTTCATGCTGCGTCTTCTGGTACGGTGCCATTCATCTTGCAGCGGAGAGTCTGTGCTGTACGGGTATGATTCCAATCACTTTGATGCAGCCACCAGGATGAAGCAGGCACGAGTGTCGCAGCTCTGGACAGCGATAAGAAAGAGCACTCAACAACTTCTGCTTTGCACAGGCATAGACGACGATGTGCTGTATACGTACGTTTCCAATCACGTTGACGCAGTCAGCAGGAGTAAGCAGCCGCGAATGCGGCATCCTGGAACAGCAAGGAGGAACAGCATTCACCAGCTGCTGCTTTGCACAGCCAGAGAAGAAGTTCCTGGTTGTTCTCTACCCTACGTGGCTGTAAACTCCCGCAGGGGCAGAGTCAACGCGACGATGTGCTTCCTGCGATTCTTGCGAAGTTGACGCAACAGGAGGACATTGTGACACTGCCTGTGACAGACAGGCAACACCCTCCTGCAAGTTATAGAATTTAAGGGCTTCTTTTGAATCAAACGAGCTAGTCCTTCTCTTCCGAATCTGTGCGTTTCAGCAAATCACCTACTGAAGAGGTAATCTCTTTTCATGGGCAGATCAGTCCACTGCCGTAAGGCGCATCGAGACAATCTATTTTGTATGAACTGCGTAATTCATACAACAGGTATTTCCTCAAGAATTCTATTGATACGAAGGATTCCGTGTACCAAAATAAGATGTGACATGAGTTTATAAGGTAGACTCCTTTGTAGTAGAACTGCCTAGCTGGTGGCTCTGCATGACGCCGTCCTCAAGAATCTGGTAGCTAGTACGTTTTAGCTGGTCAGAGGTATGTAACCCACCACTCTGCGTGAAGAGGTATAACAAAGCTCTCGTCTCACCTGCCTACAAAAGCACTTGGTAACAAGTTTACGAGCGGTTCACGTAACGTCGTGTGGGACGTAACGGTGGTACACTACTATACGAGACGCGAGCGAGAACTGGGTAACACCGCGCCTGCACCGCAGAGCTCACGAAGGAACAGTATATCCGCGTACAGGAACGCTCATACCGGAAGGCTATGACATGCGAGGTGGTCACTTGTACACACTAATTCAGCGAAGTCACCCAGATAGGAGAGAGGATGTGAAGTCAGTCGGGGCGTTCATACATAGCGAAGAAGTATAGAGATGGGGAAGTCATGCACAAAAACGCCCACCACCAGAGAGGATTGCGACACAAACCACAAACCTAGCAGCCCTGAATTCGAAAGTGTGGAACCCTAAAACACAAAAAGCCTTTAAGAACTACCAGGTCCCAAAAACTCGAACACGCCAAAGGCCTAAACTCTGAAATCCCCAACCCCTAAATCTTAACCCTTAAAATCTAAAGAGTAAAATCTACATCCCACTGTCTGCATACTGCAAGGGAGAGACCACTATAAGCAGCAACCTGCAGAGTGCGCAGTCAGACACCACTTATAACAGACCTTGCGGTAGAGACACAGCATAAAGGAGAAAAACCCACTGGGGAGAAGTGCGTTGTGCGTTGAACGAACCTGATACTAAAACAGCTGCAGAATTCCACCCGTTGCACCCCCAGAGAGTGGCAAGGCAAAAAGGGAAGTGGTCCTCTTACACTGGGCGTCGCGCACGGAGAGATACAGAGTGAGAGAGAAAACAAGGTGGAGAACGGGTAGGGAAGCACCCAAAGGAAGAAAGGAGCGTGAACAGCGTTGCAACCAGGGAGAGGCCGACTGCGCTGCTTCATGTAAATTCACTAATCCTAAAAGAGAGCCTCCTTCACAGGAAAGGCATCATGCTCCAAGCTCATTCAGCGCCGTTTCTACCTTTTCTCCCTGTTACACCAGTGGTGTGAACAAGGAAATCTCGACAGCAAGGAGGTACACGAGGTGCGACGGAAATAGATGCAAAATCGGCACAAAGTGCATGACATAGGTTACAGCAGTTAGCGCAGGAGCACACGTTGCAGTAGTGATGAAAACAGTAGCAGCAGTTCCAGCGCCTGCATACACTAGAAGTCGCCGCACGTACACCGGCGCAGAGGCAACAGCAGCACAAGAAGCAGCAGCAGCACAAACATCGGCACCGAAAAATCCACAAGCAGCAGCACCAGCCAAGAACACGTCAACAACAGCGGCAGCACCAAATAATCTTCGCTCAGCAACAGTCGTATGACTAAATAGGAGGACGCAGCAGTACCCACACAAGCAACAGAAGCAGCTGCGGTACAATAAGCAACAAAAGTTGCACCAGAACAGCGCCACAACGAAAGGAAGTAGTTGAACTCGCAATAGCGGTGGTACGTGGAGGGGCAGGAGAAACAAAACAGCAAGAGGATAAGAGCCACCAGCAGCAGCAGGGGAAAACGACGACAACACCAACGCGCGCAGTCGTAGGGGTAAAGAGGCAATAGGAAAAGCAGCAAGAAAAGCTAAGCAGTGACGAAGGCGCGAGCACCAGCGGCAACGTAACTGCACCGGTACAACTTGTGAAGGGAGAAGCAGCACAAAAAGTAAGGCAGAAACAGCGCAACAAGTTGCAGCAGTTAGCAGCCGCAGCTGCACGACAAAAGGCAACACCGGGAGCACAAGACGCAACAGCGGCAGCAGCACTGCAACAAGGCACCCTCAGTCAGACAAGAAGCGGCTTGACTTTACAACAACAGAAGCACAAGAAGCCGAGGCGGCGTAACGAGAGACGGCTACACAACCCTTGGAGCAGCAGGATAAGAAACATCGGTTGCAATAGGAATGTAACTAACCACCAGGTGTGAGGGCGCAAGGAGCAGCAGCAGCGCAGTAAGAAGGAAGTGCGTAAAAGGATGAGCTCCCGGAGCACAAGCAACATCTGAGCAAACAGTAACAGCTGTACGACAAAGTTCCAGCAAAGAATTGAATGTAATGCTTTCACCAACATTGCGATTGCACAAATATAGTGCTGCGTGGTGAAACACTAGTGTTAATATGAATAAAAGAATGTGTGGTGGATAGAGGCCAGGTCTAGTCAGTTCACCTTCAGAACCCGTACATGTATATATATATATGTTTATATAGATACATATATATGCATTGTAGTAGAGCGTGCATCCAGCTATAGATCTCGGTGAGCGTACGGTCCTAGAAAGCTATCGTTTACGCATGTATTAGAGCGGATCCAAGTGCTCTTTTCATTCGTGTGTGCTCGTGCACGCATAGTACAATATGGTTACGTACATATATATATATATATCTTAAACTTGTGCAGAGATGCGCCAAGCAGTTTTGTTCCTGAGTTACCTGTGTGGGCTTACGAGTGTAGAGGCTCAGGGCAGTAGATGTGTCGGAGCTTGTGTCGTAGCTTAGGCAGGCAGAAAACGCGTAGGCGCACTAGCAATGTTGCGTCTGCCTGCGATATCCCCCGTCAAAAACATCTCTTCGCATCTCAATGGCAAGGTACACTGTTCCACGCGTTTGCGTCCCAGCTGCAGAAGGCTTTTATTCATCTTATGCCGGTGCACTCGGACCATCAGTGCGAATGTCAAGGACAGAGGTAAGCGGTCAAGTGACCGTGTGCAATTGCGAACCCCTCCAAAAGACATGAGAAACATTATAGCGCCTCCACTGCTGGAACTTTCAAAACCGACTGGAGTCGCGGATACTACCCGTCACATTCCGTCTCAATGTGAACATTCAGCCGACGTTGCGCGGTCACGCATATCTCTGCCAACGTTGCCGTCACACAAGTGCTTCGGCCGACGTTGCCATGAAACACTTGACGACCCGTCCACCCCAATCAAGGGTCCCTTATGCGATCCAAACACCCCTCAACGCAAGTCTCTTCCCCCACACGACGCTTCTCTCAGTTGATTTTTCAATCGCTTGTTGTTCCCGTCTTACTGATTTAGGCCCAAAATGATATCCAGAGGGCTTTCCGAGATCGTCTGCTGCAAGCTGCCTACTTAAATTGTCCGTATTACTGTCGTTGCAAATCCACCCTTTCTTACGTGCTAGCTTGTAGTTGGTTGTCACACGACGCAAGCAGCACAGAACGCAACCACTCTTGTGCAGGTGTGTGCGGGAACGTACGTGGAGGCCACCAAGGAACTCTAAGGCGCCGAGGGCACGTTAAAAGGAAATCACCAGTCGGCACGCACAACGACCTCTCAGTGTTTCCTTCTTTTCAGCCGTCCCTCCGCACATATGCAAATCGCTTGTACCGTATTGAAGCAGTCGTCTCTCAAAAAGTGATTGCGCACTGGTATACGCCAGTTGATTTGGAACTGAAGGAGTACGCCTTTTGGCGCTACACTCGCAGCTTAGTATGCCGTGAAAACCCCACCAATACAACGTGCTCTAGCGCAGCATTACTAGCGTCTCTTTTTGCCCACACGATTCCGCCTTTCAGTTAGTTTTTCAACCTGTCATTGTTCGCTCGCGCCTTACCAGTCCAGTGCAAAAATTAGTATTCAGGACGCCGCTACAGATCGTCTGCTGCATGTTGCATGATTAAATTGTGGGTACAGTGTCCCTGCAGTTGCATACATCGCTACGTGTTAACCTGTGGTTGGTGGCAGTCACGTGAGGCAAGCAGCATAGAAGACAATCACGGTTGTGCAGGTGTGTGCGGGGAAATACGTAGAGGCCTTCACCCAGCTCTAAGACCCCAAGGGTACTTAACAGGAAAATCGCCACTCGGCGCGCACAACAGTCCCTTGATGTTTCCTTCTTTTCAGCCGGCCCTCTACACATGAAACCTTCCTGCAGAGTGCAAAAGCAGTCGTCTTTTAACAGCTGCGTGTGCGTAGTTCGCGCCACTGATGTTGAAACTACGCGTTTTTGTGCTCTTTCTCACGTCCATATGCGCTGAAAACCCCGTCAGTAGAACATACTAGAGGCTTTTAATGGGAAAGTGGGATCACAGAGGTGGCAGTAATCGCGGACTCTACCGCAGCATTACTAGCGGCGGCACCACCCGCAACAGCAGACAACGTAGAGATCGACGATACCTGCCTTCGCTTGTACCCAAAGACGCAAGTGAAGACGACGAGTGTTTGTACCCCCCTGCTGTGCACCCGAGAAAGTGCTTGTACACAGAGCAGTGTGGGTTGCTCCGTAACCTCTGATCACTGAATCTCCGGACTCGACATTGTTGTTATGTTTTTTTTTTTTTTGCTTTAGTGACTTCGAGTTTTGCCTTCCTTAGCGTCCACCTGAAACTCTGCGGTATGAGGGGGACTGATGTCCCTATTAAAAGGAGTAGAGTGCTAGGTGCCTTGGCAGTAAAGGCGTTGTTTATTTTCGGCAACGTCTTCCGGATACAGTAGACACGGTCCTGAAGAAATAAGGGCAATTTGTCAGCAAAGAGTAGAGTCACCGTGGATTGACGCAGGTAGGCATGTGTCTAGACAGTTATCACAACCATCTCTGTTGACGCTTCAATCACCTCTGCAATCGGCCGTGGTAGGCGACCTAGTACAAATAGCAGCGCCCGAGCCCCCGCCGGACCTCCAGTGGAAGAGGCAGCTCACCAAGTTTGCTTTTTCTATATTAGTTTGCAGCCGGCTGTAGGAAAGAGCGCGTTTTCGGTTTTGTACCCTGGTTCGTTTGCGCAAAACTTGCACACAACGCCCATGCGCGACAACGGAGTGACACCATCTCTCCGCTTCAAACTGAGGCACTCCGGAGTAAACACCTCGACCGACGTTGTGCTGGCACAATTACAACGGCCAACGTTGCAGTAACACACTTGCTTCGGCCGCCGCTGCCGTGACACAGTTGACGACTCGATCACCCTGCTCGGGCGTCTCCTGCAAAGTGCAAGCTGCTCTCGCCAGAGCACGTCTTTGCCCATGCGACTACTCCGTTCAGATCGCTTTTAGCTCGCTGATTTTCCGCAGCTTATGAATTCTGTTCTAAAATGGATGTAGAGGCGCTTCATTAAGCTGTTCTCTGGATGTTGCAGGCTAGAAGCTGCGGCGCTATGGATCTCTCGCATCCGCACTTCGCTACGTGTATACGTTCCATAGTGTTCAGACGACGTAAGCAGGATACAACGTATTTAAACTCTTCTAGAACTGCGCCGCAGCAACATTTGTTGCTAATAACGAAACACAGGACGGTGAGGGCGGGTACAAAGTATACAATCTGATACCCACACGACCTGCATTAAAGCCAGCCAATATCTTTTCTTCCTTTTAGCCGCTGCTGGATGCGCGCAAAATTGGGCATCGTACTCAAGGGGCTTCGTTTCAAAGGGATATCAAGTGTGGTGGTCCACTTCAGTAGATTTGAAATTGAACTTCTACTGAATTCTTCTATTAGTCTGTACGGCGAGTATTATTTCGTGTGATGCGGCACCCCGCCAATACAGCGTGCGGAGGAACTCGTGTCACTGTGGTTGTGGTAATCGATAATCCCATCCTCTAATGGAAGGGAGGGATGGTAGGGCCCTCCCCAACAACGTATCACTGACAGATCGGCGGCACGTACGTTTGCGTACAAGCAAATCAAGCAGCTGACGAAATATGCGTACCTACAGCTGTGGGGTCCGCTAGATAAACTCTGACCCCTAGATTTTCGAAGTCAAGACATTGTTATATCTGCCCCATCCCCTTTAGCTCTCGGGTCCTGGCTCCCCTAGCGGCCGCACGAACCACTCCGATATGAGGGGTAAGGGCAGGGTACCATTGTGGCCCTGTTAAAATGAGAAAAGCCCTGCGGGGTTTGGCACTAAGGAGCTTTCTGTAGTCCAGTGACTTATTCCGGATTTTGAAGCGCAGCAGGAAGGTGTGGAGCTAGAAGCATATCAATAGCATCTTAGTTGACGCGTAGTTCATTTCTGCAACCATCTGACGTAGACGGTGTGGTACAAGTGGCACCCCCCCCCCCTTTTCGGGCCCCCGCCGTAACCGTAGTGGGAAAAGCAGCTCAACTGCTTACTTCTCTCATACTAATATGGAGCCGACTCTAGGTAGCACCACTGCGTCGGTTTCGCACACTCATAGATTCACGTACCATGGACACAGGCACATCATGCGCGACAACAGAGTGACACCACGTATTCCCTTTAGATCATGAGCGACGTATGCGTGGTCGTGTTACACTGCCACCGCTTCTCGGGACAAGCAACGCAAGTTTTTAACATCGCCACCGATGCTACAACAGCATCACGGAGTACGGGCAGAGCCAGAAAAGAAACACGCGTGTGGCCAAGAACAGAGGTAATGACACCACAATCCTCATGAGATATATGGGTAATCACTTCATGATGTTTGCAACTTCCACCTTGTTCACAGAGTGCATATTCAGGCTGGAGGGAGTGCCCCCTGCTTTTAGCTGTATCCTCACAAGTGCTGTAATTTTATGCTTTTATACCAAGAGACAAACTCCCTTTTACAAGTTATTAGCAGTCGTTAGGAGAGTAGCCGAACCAGTAAACACGCAGATATACACGGAACGCAACATAGGCCGGACGAGAAGGACGACCCCAGGATTGTATTAGTGTGCACGAACATTTGTGTACGATAAAAGATGTCAGTGTTCCCATTCGTACGTTGTGTAGATAATGCAGCAGCCCTCCCTACACCGTGACGGCCATCGGCAAAGCAATTTAATTCCTGCGACATAGGTGTGTACACGTAGACAGGGAACCTGATCCGTACCCTATTCTCCTTCTGCCGCGCACAGGACTCTTGAGCTACTTCCCAGGAGGGCCGTGGCCACCAGGAGGAGGTTAAGGAGGCGCAAGCGCAAGATTACGGAAAAAATTGTTTTGCTGCGCGAAGACATTGCCGAGCGAAAAAAGCCGGTAAGGATCACCTTCGCTTATTCGGTTTAAACACTTCATCGGACGTTGCACAGGCATACTTTCCTCGGCCAACGTTACAGTAACACACTTGCTTGCCTGCCGCTGCCCCAACTTACTTGGTGACTTGACGCAGTGATCGAGCGTCACAAATGGAGTGCAAAGTGCTCCTGCGTGAGCGCGCGCGACTACTCCACACACTTCATTTTTCATTTGTTGATTGTTTTTACAATGTCACCTGTCTGAGAGGTTCCGACCCCCTGGAGTTGTCTCCCATACGCTGAAGCCTGCTCTGCCGGAGACATCACCTCCGTGTCACCTCCGTGTCACAGGTACACAAAAATGGTTCTTTCAATGCTTTTTTCGCTCGGTGACGTCTTCGCGCAGCAAAACCAATTTAATCCGTAATGCCGCGCTTACCGCTCCTTAACCTCCACCTGGTGGCCACGGCCCTCCTGGTGAGTGGCTCAACCGTCCTCTACGCGGACGAAGGAGAACAGTGTACGAGTCATGTTCCGTGTCTACGTGTTCATTCCTACCCGGCAGGAATTGAGCTGTTTTGCCGACGGCCCTCATTGCAGAAGTGGAAAACAAATCACAAATGGTGCACAGGAACGCTCTCTTCCACCAATGTCGCAGTAACACAATTGCTTCACCAGCCGCTGACCCAACATAGTTGACGACTTGACAGAGTGGTCGAGCGTCACAAATGGAATGCGGAGTGCTGCCGCGACGTCTCCCCCGAGCGACTACTTCGCCCAACTCATTTTTCATTTGCTCGTTTTTCGCACTATACGAGTCTTCTCCCCGAAGTGCCTGTAGTCGCTTTACTTCACTGTCTTCTGAGTGTCGCATGTTGTGGACTGCGGTGCCGTCGGTCTCCCGTATGCGCACCCGTATATGGTCTGTACTGCTCAGACGACGTAAGTAGCACACAACGTAAGCCAATTCTGCTTATCTCTGTCGGGGACAAACCTGTCCTCAAAAGCTCAGCACGATACGACAAGCAGGTGTAGAGCACATAATTTTTCTCAACTCGACCGCATAACCCTCATCAATATATTCCATTCCTTTCAACCGTCCCTCCACGCATATACATGTTTCCCGTAGCGGACTCAAGGTACCTTATTTTGAGACTGTCAACAAGTAAATATCTGCAGGTCCACTTCAGTCGGCTAGGGCTGAAATGCTTTGTGTGTGTGACCCAATCAGACCAAAGCTCTCAAGAAGTAAATATCCACTGGTTCACTTTTGTTGAGTTGAGCTTGAAGTGCTATAAACTCTCAGACAAGGATTCCTTGAAAATCTCGGTCAACACAACGTCCCGACGCAGCATTACTACTGGTAGCCACACGCGAAACAGCGGGACACCAGCGACAAGATAACGTTGTGAGACAGCATGACTATCGGTAGTAGCAGGCACCACAGAAAACTACCAGCAGGTAGACAGGCTGTCGATCGTCAGGCATTGTCATGATACATAGATTGTTATTTCCTTGTTCACAAATTTCGCGAACGCATACACACACGTGAAACGATGCAGCTCAAGCTGCCAAAGTAGCACACCTACTGATAGGAATAGGGGAGGCTCGATTAGCTTCGTGTAAGCCGCCCCATCTAGCTCGTAGAAAATTATTATTACTGTGAGGAGCTGACATGGGAGAAATCACTCGTGAACACGGTGAGGCAACCACTGCTCATGTCTCCACACAAGTGCATATTTATGTCGCAGTTTCCAGAAGCGGCTAACACGAACGTAGAGAAATACAAGTCCGCATGCAGGCAAGTGTGTTTAAGACGGCTGAAGGACCGACAAGCGACTCGCAGGCGCGATCAGCAAGTGCCACATACCAGGCGAACGCGGCACGTTCGTAAGTCCCGTGAGCGCTCCTCACGCAGATTCGCTCGGTGCATCCCTTCTTCAGTAATTAAAGTTCTCCATTCCTCCGTAGGGTAGCGGCTCGTGCCTTTTCTCACGTGCAAACTCACATACTCTTTGCACACATGGACGCTGGCGGGATTGGAAAGCGTCTTCTTACATGTACGCCGGAATCTGTAAACGCTTGCATGTTCATTCACATTTGACATTTCATTGTGCTTGTTCGCAGCCAACTCCAAGGCTGCGTACGTGTGTATACCGCGTACCCGTAGGGGCACGCAGTTTCTCCGAACACAAGTAGACAGCTGCGCCCCACTCTTTAAAGGCGCTGCTAGGATACTAGGTGGAGTGGACAGGTCCGGAAATGGGCAGTTGCAACTTTATCTCCCACTACGTCATCGGCCCATACCAGAAAATAAAGAGAAAACATTGCCTTTGAATACCTTAGCACAGTGGTGTTCAGAGAGACTCTTGGGGTGTGCTTTTCTGCTGAAGGGTGCAGCCGTCCACTCAAGTGCACCGTACAACACAAGAAGAGCCGGAGCAGCTAAGGTGTCAGAGTCCTATATGTACGCCTTTTAGGACGTGGGTACGCACCACAGGGGCAACAGGCAGTGTGAACTTCACTTACAAGGTGCTCTACTGAATCCACGGATGTCAGTACACGATCAAGACGTCAACATGTGGGTCAGGGGTTCACCCCACCAACCCGTGAATTCCCCGTCAGCCCTCAAATTTCCGGCGTATCGTATTGTGTGCGCTGCCCTCGAGTTGTTTAATCGTCCGCACGAGTCATCTTCGTGGTCTTCACTTCTTGTGGTAACGCCCGCTGCGCCAGCAGCGGATCACGACAAGATGTGCATCTGCCTGGCGCTTGAGAATTTCCAGTGTACAACGTACTGCAACATATGCAAAATTCAGCTTGTTCGATAAGTTTTTCGAGTCTACACAGGGCCTGGGTCGCCACAACTACTTCCTCTCTGCTGGTCTTAATTACTCGGATAATGATCCGGAGGACTAACACTGCTGCGGGCACTGCTGCTCAGGGCAGCCGTCGTCACTGACGACAGGAAATGCATCTTCGCTGCTAGGCGCCATACAGACTGCGCCGCTTCCGGCGCAGTCGCCGGCGCCGACCAGTTTTACCAACTGGGTGGTAAAACTTCGCAATCGTGTTGGTTCTTCGTAGATTCGCAAGAACCTACGCTTCTTTCCCAGTTCGTTTGCCGGATCGATTTTCTGCAGGGTTCTAGAATGATAGACTCGTGGTCGAACGGTGATGCAGCTTATTTCACGAAAGGGTAAGTTGTCTGTTGCTGTCAGCTGTCTGCTTGAGCACACGTGCGTCTCTCCAACTGTGTGTGCCGCTTTGTTTTCCGGCTGCTACATACTGTTAATGCGGTTAGGAGTCGCTGCCTTTGCATGTTCTGCGTCCGCTGTTCGGCGCTGCTGCTGCTTCTGCCGGCGTTTATCTCCTTGTTTCTGCTACACACACTTCTGCCGTGTCCTCTCCCCATCGTCCATCTCTAATCATCGTGCGTCTGTTTTTTGTGCTCTTCTTGTTGCAGTTGCTGCTAGTGGTGCTGCCGCTTATCCCGCTGCAGTTGCCTCTCCCTCCTGATTCTCCGGCCTCAATAGCGTCGGTTCCTCCTGCCGCAAATATCATGATGAATAGGTAGTAGAGTTTCCTGAGCGCCGAAAAGGCAGAAGTTACGTCCGCATGAAGAATCTGTAGCTGGTGGTAAAAGGATACCATCTGAACAGCCTCTAGGCCACAAAGTGCCGTCGTAATGTCAGGCACTCGTGCCGAAACGGATGCAGCTGTATTGCAGGCCGCAGTGTCCTCGAATTGTATTTACATATGGGAAACTAGTGTAAGTCCTGGTGACGAAGGCGTAGCATGGAAGGACCGTCCGACAACACGGAGACAAAAATGCAGAGCGAGCGGCGACAAGACGAGCTTCAGTGGGAACGCCGCGTGGCAAACATAACAGGCAGAATATCGCCAAGCTTATACGTCGATGCCGCGTGCACGCTGTGTTGCACAAAATATCAATGCTCGTGTACTACGAGTAGGCAAAAGAGGCACGGCGCCAACTCCGGAACGTTATTGTCCACCTGTCAGGTACATATGCATGCGCAAGCCGGATCGCGTTTACAGCGCATTTTCGCATGTTGTGTCTCCTCATCGCCTGCCAAATATGAAGCAAAGGAGAATAAGTATTCTACAAGTACATTTCCAACAGTGTTGATGCAGTAAAGTGGACAAGGCAGTCACGCGTCACGCCTATATCGGGTTGGAAGAGCACGGAGGGAAAGCATTGAACAACGGTTGATCTTCAAAAGCGTAGAGGGCACACCTAGATGGTTATTACATTTGGCGGCTGGAAAATGTTTTTAGAATAGGCCAGCGCGATAACCTGTTCAATGCGATGCGAGATGACACTTGACACGGCAAAGTGTCAGATAGCCACGGCTATCAATTATGCATGCGCAAGCCGGATCGCGTTTACAGCGCATTTTCGCATGTTGCGGGTTTTATGCGCATGCATAATTG
>KL647338.1:34450-45207 GCA_000727475.1 Sarcocystis neurona
ATCGGCGAGGTCAGTATCGAAACTATCGAGGATGATTTCGACAGTTTCGTCTCCTCTCCTCATGGCTGCTCTAGTGATGTTTAGCCCATCTAATGGAGGAGATGTGATACGCAGGGAAGAGGACATTACAGTGATTGAGAAGAGAAGACATAAAGAATGGGGACTGTCCCTCAAGGCTGCATACGAACCTTTTGTGTATGATCGAAACTCGCAGCGCTCTTGGAGCGGTTACCCGTACACTTCACCACTTCTCTTGACCTGCACACACATGTTTATTGCTCGGCTCCGCGGATACTCCTTGGTACTGCTGTATCACCGATGGCAGCGTTACAGATTTGCGTTGCTTAGCTGGACCCGTAGTCACACAATTGAAATTCTTGTACCACCGGTGGGAGTGTAAGCCGATCATGGAGGTACTCCTTGGGATTCAAAGCGGATATGCCGTGTCACTACGTTATCGCGCTTTCTGTATGTCTGCAAAGTATGCTTGAATAGATGAGTGTAGGAAAACGGTGAAGCGCTCTCATCTGCATGCAGTCGCATATAGTGTTAATTATGTACGTGCTTGAGCTCTTTTTTCGACAAGACGTTCAGTGGGAGGGCATGCAATTTTGACTACGTATTCTAGGATACGTGGTTGCAGAACTGAATTTCACATCAACAATGATGGTAGTGACATGCGTCTACCTGCATGCGTACCTGCAGCGCTTCAGAGTGGCGCTAGTCCTCGCTCAGCAGTTGCCCGTATTTCTTCTGGACAGTGTGTCCCTTAGCCGGAAGAAGCCACTGCACATAAAAGGCACCACTTTCACTGCAAAGACGCGCAGAGCTGTAGTCATTTTAACAAGCACATCAGTGCACAAGGATAACATCCCCTTCACCTCACGCCGCAGTAGTTAAGATGGTCGCTAAGGAAGGCAGAACTGGAAGAGTTTAACGAAAACAGTTTGGAGATTTGAAGATCAGAGACCATCCAGCACCTACTGCTGTGGGTAAGGAACACTTCCACGGCTTCTTGAGTTGTGTCCTTCCATGTATTTGGACGCGTGGACCGCCAACCCTTCGCTTGTCTGCTGTTGCGCGCGGTGTTATCGCTAGTGACGCTGCGTCAGCACATAGGATTGTCACTGCCTCAGTGGTCCCGGTTCCTCAGCAAGACTTGTTAATACATTGTTTTGGCCGCGTTTGGCTAGGAATTCCTGCCTGACGGAGCAGTAGACGAAGACCTAACACTCCAATTCCAACACTAATGGCCTGAGACAATAGGTAGTCACTTCGTCACGGTCGTCAGGAAGGAGTGTCCCGGAGTAACCTACTCCACAACCTTAGGGTCGTGGATAAACGGTTGAAACGAAGGTAAGATACTGACAGGCCGTTACGCAGGCCGAGTAGACATAAGATTATATGCGCCCCATCGTTTTATATCCCGTTCGTAGCCACAGACTGCGGATGCAGGGCTGGACAAGCTTGGTTACATTGTATCCTGCTACCGTCGTCTGACTACCACGGAGCACTAGCATATAAGTAGCGAAGTGTGGATACGGGAGCCCTACTTTGCAGCCATTTATTTGGGATAAATTCATAGGGTGCGGAGAATAGACAAATGAAAAATGAGCTAAACGAAGCAGTAGTAGTAGTAGAAGATGTCGTGGCGAGCGCGCTTTGCATTCAATTAGACTCGCTAGACTGGGGTGTTCGAGTCGTCAGGTGTGTGTGACGACAGCCGGGGCCGAAGCAAGTGTGTTAATACAACGTCGGCAGAGGCAAGTGTGTCATTGTAATGTCGGCTGAAGTGTTTACACTGTGACGAAATGCCTCAGTTTATGACTGTTGAGTCGGATAGCGGTCGGGACTCCGTTCGGTTCTGTAAGTCTCCAACAGTGAAATTGTCACTACCGTTGTCACTTCTTGTAGAGGTTCACTCCGTTTCGCGTCGCAGTTCAACTGCGGAAGTCTAGCCTCCTTTAGTAGCCAACTCTGTATCCCAGGTACGCAGATCTGATCCTTTCCTTTTTTTCTTTCTCTCTCGGCAACGTCGTCCGCAGAAAGCAATTCTAACCAATAGCGGGGTCGCCACTTCTAGACTTCCTCGTTTTGACCACGGCCCCCCTTGCGAGTGGCTTAAGTGTCCTGTGGGGGGATGAAAAAAAGTGTAGGAATCAACTTCACCGTGTACAGACCTGTGCGGCATGAATTGACCTGCTTTGCTCATGACTGTCACAGTGTGGCGCGTGCTGTTGCATTGATTCAAGCGACGGACCAATGTGGACACAGAAATTTTTCTTCGTACGCGTACGTTCGTGCCCAGTATCGTACTCCTCCGCGTGACCATCTTTCTATCTGTCCGGCTTTGCTTTCCGGTTTGTTGAGGCGCTGGCGTGGAATAAGGATCCAGTCTCAATGTCTCGACGCATGTAGCTGTGGCTCCAGCGCCGTTTCCGTCGAAGTCAACATGGAGACAAACAATAAGACTGATACACCCGACTACTTTCTCACGGCTGCATTGGTGATGTTTGAGTTTAAGGAAATGCCGGCGGAAAAGCAGCTTTTTTTGGGGGCCTTAAGATTCAAGTGCTTGAAAGGAGACAGCTGAGAGCACTGGGGCCGTGCTTCAAGACTGCATGTGAGGACCGATCAGAGTGGAAGTAGAAGACACCGTGAAGTGATTAGCCATGTAGGTCATGGATATTGTGCTGTCACAACCTCTGCTTATGTGCATACACATATTTGTGGGTTGGTTCTGCCCGTACTCCTTGATGTTGTTGTGCCATCAGGGGCAGTGTTACCAATTCGGGCTGCTCATCTGGCCCGTATTCATCTAACCGACAAACCGAGGCAACGTAACTCGACCACGCACACCGTTGTCGTATTCCCTGTGTGTTCGCCTATTGTGCTTTAATCAACGAGTGTACGAAGCCGATGAAATGCTCTTGCCTGCAGTCGGCTGCATGCCATTACGAAAAAAGTAAGTCCTCGAACGGTGTTTTGCAGTGAAGATCCAGTGGGGGCTCGTGCGCTGCTGTTTGCATTACCTTGTCGAAGATAGGGGGTGGCTTCACCGTCACGTTAGATGGCAGCAACGTGGGTCCGGCTGTAAGCGTACACGCAACGTGTCAAGATAATGCTTGACATTCCCAAGCATGTCGGGAAACCCCAATTCCTTTAGGACCGCGTCTATTTTATCCTGAAGGAGTTACTGGACTAAAGGCAGAGCCTTCATTGAGACGGCGAACAGCGTTCTACTAATTTTAACCGGGACACGATCCCACATAGACAACTTCCGCTCCCGCTCAGCAGAATCTGGATGAGCGCAGGCGGAATGCTTTTCAGCATAATGTGTTGTACAAGTGTAAAAACACGTGTAGTTGTGGATCGGCTGCGTTCACTACATACGTGCGGGTCGTCAGTGGCTTTCATATCTGTTAACCATGAATCACTTGTTGCGGCTGCCGCGAATTCGATGCAGTGCCTCCACAGATGGATATGTCCAATATACAGGGGGATGCGCTCACAACTGCAGTTGTTCGCCGACTGTTTCTGCTCTTGCAGTTGTGCTCCTCTCTTCCGTCGTTGTGCTGCTGCTGCCGTTGTACAGTACGAGTGCTCTACTACGTCACGTGTTTGTGTTGCTGTCGTAAGAGAATGCTTACAACTTGGCAAACAGCGGCTGCTGTATTCGTTCGAACAAACACTTTCTGCCACAGAGCTTCCTGTTGAGTTACTGAAGTCAGGGAGCGGCAGCTAGATTTTGAGCAGCTGTACACATCTCCCCTGCATTTGGTGTTCGTGTCTCTCATGCATCAGCTGCAGCAGAGGTCACTCGCGTAGTCCCCACGGGGCGGTCCATGCTACTGCACTTGTCTACCTGTGGGAATACCTCTTGAGAAGTATCTTTCACTTTCCCGGTGATGTACTCCTCCCCTGCTCTATATAGACTTCGTGACTGCTCGTGTACGAACAGTGGACTTGCTGCAGTCGCAGTGGAATCATGCTGCCGCTTTCTTCTACCCTTGTGTTTCCGTCAAAGGTATGTGTACACGGACAGGGGTGCGCCTAGGTAAAAGGTATGAATCAAAATGGTGTCGGAGGCGGCGCGGATCCTTTGACATCCCTGCCGGCGACGGTCGCACCACGCGTTGCTTTGGCGCTGCAGTCGCCCAAGCAGTCGTCTTTCATCAGCAACAACAAGTCGGACGAGGATTGCAGCAGCAAGTACTAAAGCAGTAGCAGCAGCGGGGGGCGTCTCGTCCGCCATGATAGCTACGGAAGCAAGAAATATCGTGGCGACTTTACACAGCAAACGAAGACGTCCCTGTGGTATGTAGCACTCCAAGAGGAAGGAAAGAACACCAGCAGAAGCAAAGTAGCGGTGACAGCAGTACAGTAGCCAGCGGCCGCAGCACCAGTGGCGGCACTGAACAGCTACGATGGGGGAGACTAAAAGGGTCACGGAATAGAGAGGACGAGGCGAGGGGCCACCGTGACAATCAAAATGAACAAGAAGCACAGCGTACAGTGTAAACTACGAAAAATTTAGTAGGCATCCGCAACAGAGGGTGAGACAAATACACACCAGGCACAAAGACCACAGTGCAAAACTGCAGCAAGCACGTACCACAAGTATGTGCAACGAGCACTGGAATTGCAGCATGATTGAGTGGAACGTAAAACGGCGTTTCAACGGAGCGGAGGATTCACAGACTACGGTTTCTGGAGTTGTTTAGCAGCCCAGAAGGAGAATCACCGCCACAGACTGGGCAACAAGCAATAAAAACGACATCTTTGCCTAGAGCTTCCCCCACCGGAGAAGGACTCTAAGCCGACGGACACGCCTTGCCTAACAGCAGCCGCAGCCGGTTCGTACCCCTCAATGAGATGGTGCACCAGTATCTGCGGTTGACCGTGTGACACCACCGGCACCAACACCGACGGCATCGCACGCTTTCCTGCTCACTACTGTGGTGATGCACCCTGGAGTGCACGTTTTTCACGTGCGCAGAGAGCTTCGAGAGCCCAAGCTGTAATGCTTGAAGTCGTATTCGTGAGCCTTGGGGCCCGGTGAAATGTTGTTAGATTTCGCCTGATGGATTCAGTGTTGTAGACCAGCGAATATGACTTGAGTGCGCTACTTCAGTCTTGACCCACATGTTGGGCCCACTGGCCGACAACCCTGCATTTTGACACTTGAAAATCTGACCTGTCTAATGAATGGGGGTCACATAATGCGGGAAAAAGTTTACAAGTAAAGTTGAAGTTTCTAATTAGAAGGCTTTTTTTTTTCTTGAGTGTCGGTAGAGTCTGTGTGGCCCCAGTGGTGAAATAAACACGGGCCGACGATTCCACGCAATTCCTCAGCGTGCAACAGGTTGGGTATAGGACTGATCTTTCTACTCCAGCGCACCCTCCCATAAAACCTGTTGCATTGACCGACTTCGTTCAGCAGTACTACGTCACGCGCCGTAGTCAGGATCGGTTGACCAAAGACGCGGTATTCAAAATCGAGGATCTAGTTCATCGCGGCCTACGCATTCAAGGAATAACTGTGCAGACATGAAAGCTGCGCCGGGACACAGCAGAACTTGACGGTACTCGGTTGCGAATAGCAAAGATGACGCGAGGTTTACAATGCAGCACAGTACAGCAGCGTGCGAGACAGGGTCTTGATTTACCCGGATGGGTGCCCGTTAGTGAGCATTTGTTAGCTTCAGCTGAGGACCAATGCAATTGCAGAACGCTTTAAAAGGAAGCAGTGCCTGCATAGAAATTTAGAGGGACATCCAAATAAAGACGGTCAACTCGTGCTGGCGGCAGACGCAATACAGAACTCTGTAACTACGGTTAAGATGCTTGAGTTGTGTTGCACTTGTTCTCATTGTTACGCGTCTCAAGACATCCCGTTCGTTTTGTGCTCTCATTTGCTGCCTTTGATAGGTTATACATGCAAATAGACATCCCTCTCAAGTAACGTCTTCCTATTGTATTCGCGTGATGAAGCGACCTACACTTCCTTGCAGATGTGGACAGTTGTTCTACCCGAATGAGCGCCGGAGGGGGCTTCTTCGTCATCACCATCCAGGGTTCCCCGCCGACAATTCCATCTCTTGTTTTTACTTGGAGCTAGTCAAGGCGTATAGATGTCGCTTTTTCTCCAGAAACTGCGAATGCGAGTCCACACTGGTAGGCCACAATTAAACGCGCGTTTGCAACAATGTTGGTGTTTGTGCTCTCAGCACTGGCTCTCTTTCTAAAACCTGAATACAGATGCTTGTCGCAGGGTCGCAGTTGGACACTGTTGTACTTTTTTCTTCACGTACATGCACACACAATTCAGTGCTGCAAAAATACAGGGTGCATCACGCACATACCGATTGTCTGAACAACTCGGCCCAAGTAAGAGTCTTTAATGCACGTGCAAGTGCTTGTAAACGTATTCATATATATATGTACAAATGCACGTGTATCTTCCTCTCACCTATAGTACCCTCCACTGTTTTTGACATGGTGCCTGAATGTGGTCTGTTGCTAGCTCGTATTTCCTTTGGCGGACCAACCCTCAGCAATGACGCCACCCGAGTCGTATGAATGGGACGGAGCCAAATAGAAGTTACACCTTGGATTTAGCCTCTTCCAAGAGGTCAGGCAGAACGCAGCAGCCAGTAGATTACTATCCAGTGCAAACATGCGGACGAAAATCCTTTCACTTGCCTATAATGTCCGGTACGTCGAATGCTGTCTTTCCTCGGAAAAGGAGCGCATGCCTCGTTTCACGTCAGTTCAACATCAGCTACTTCTCAATGGTCTGCCGCAGCATCTGCGTGAACACCGCTGACAGGCTGTGGCAGTTCCAGTCTGCATATCGGCTGCTACACGCAAAACATCGCTTGCGCATGCCGCCAGCTCCACGGATGCATCACCGTGGCTTTCCTCTTCCTAAGGCGTTTTGCACCACTACAGTCCACAAGGATCCTCCTGGGCACGAATACCTTCAGGTGCAGCAGGCAGGCCGCTTCCCATCCGCTGGGCATGTGCTGAAGCAATTCTTCTCCTGTCAGCCCCCGCCTGAGAGGATGTCGCCGACCCGACTTGAATGGCAAATAAGAACGCTTCTCCCTCTACGAGTGGAAGACACCTGAATCGTGCAATTTACTTGCAGTCGTCGTTAGGCCATTATTTTGGAATTTCCTTTTATCGCGGCGTACGAGAGGGAGGAGAACACAGTACTTCCCACTGTATCTCAGGAGTTCGCACCCGCCCTGTTCTTCAAAGCCTGACGTGAGCCCAGGGCGCATCGTTGAACATTATTCCTCGCCAGCAATTGTCTCATCACAGAATGGTTTGAGCAGCAGGACCACCATGCAGTGGACAAAATCATTCCCGTGTCAATCATACCAAGAGAGAATGTATGTTTGTCGTCTTCTGCTCCATCTTACATAATGCACCGTACATCTGCGTTGTCTACGGACGAGCAAGGATACAATACAGCCGCCTCTATAACTATATGTGAAGTGTAATGTTATTCAGACCCCCCTGTCACAGCGGCCTGTACTCAGTATAGCATGTGCTCCTGTGTCCTGCTGCGACCAACGTCGCTCAGCGCAGTGTTCGACGTCAATTGAGGAGTGCAGAGACGCAGTTCTGAGAGATCGTTTCACAGAGGCAGCACGTCTGTGAAAGAAGTGCTGCGCCATTGGAGGTTGCCGGGAGCACTGGTCTGCAGCTCCCTCGGTCACAGTGCGGGCGGACGGCTAATCTCAACATACGGCGTCATCAGAGACACAGACAGGTGGGCACATTCTTACTTTAGGTAGCGTACTACAGAGCAGACCAGCTCTGCTACTTTCCGCTGTGGACAATTTCACGCATGTGGTACTCCGTTCCTGCGGGCAGGATACGACGCTGTTCACCTTGTTAAAAAGAATCAAACACATTGGGTCCTAGAGCCCTCGCATTCTACAAAGGACAGCGGCCTCCTTCGGCTCTCTCCGCAGAAATCTTCTTAGCATTACAGTTCCCGGTAATCCGTATGCACCTACCGAAAGTGCAACTCGTTAAGTCGAGGGACCGAGCTCGTCAAGTGAGCAATCTTCACAGTCACTGCGTACGGTGACGGAAAAGGAGTACCTTTTTGTCGTGTAGATCCCGTATAGCAGTTTGCCACAGTCGACTTTTTGCAGGACCTAACCGCGGTAGACCTCCAGCTAGTTTCAAAAACGGCAGAGGCGCCTGCGTAAACGGTTCCTAAGGTTTCTTCATCTGCAGTGTTAGCGGCTGCCTGGCCGTGAAGTCTGGAGTTGCTCCATATTGAGAGTGGCAACGAATGCCCTAGCACGCCGTAACGCCCAGCATCACAGTCGAAGCAACACTAAAGTACACTCATCCTCAATTCTCTCTAAACCATTGCTTGCATTTCTAGTTTTTACGATCTAGACAGCGGTTACTGTCTTTCATATTGAAAAACCTGCTCACCTCATGCTAACGGAAAGCAGGTGCATTATTTTGTACAGCGCTTTGGTCTGCAATCGTCGTTCGTAAGGATACGGTTCAGCTTTTGAGCAACTTTAAGTGGCGACGTGTCTTTTCAAAATTAGACTTGTCGACTCTTTGCAAGGAGCCAGAAACATCTGTTGCCCTTGAGTCCAGGCAGAACCTTGTGGCGTGGCCTGAACGTCGACGACAACGTCGTCGCGTTACAGGCTGCGGTCTCTAGGCGCTGCCCTGCAGCAGCGGACAACATGTCACCGACATCCAAATTTTCTACTGTTTATGACTCAACCGGATCGCCTGCCATTCGACTAGAGAGCTTTTCCGGTCGCATTTTTCCTTCACCGTACATCGTGTCCCTCTTCCCGTCAGAAGTGCTTCCCCACTGTTCCGCAGGTGCAAGGTATCTACAGAACATCACTCACAATAGTCTAGTGCTGACTGGTCTCGTCTCGAACATGCCTGCCGACGGCCATATAAAATGGACAGAGCTGGAGCATGACCACTGGCCTCCGCATTCCTTCAGCAGCACCCAAGTACGTGTGTGCCTCCCCAGGATACGACACATGGAATTCATGTGGCACAGCGTAATATCTTACGAGAAGACGGTGGATTTTCGTGCAGGACCCGGGTTTCCCCTGTAGAACGAAAAACTTAACGTGTTTCATGTTAGAACTGAGGCTTGTATGCTCTCGCACGTGGCAGCCTTTGCATACGCAAAGGAAACTTAATCAGCCTGCAATATCAACCACACAAAACTGCACGTATAGCTTGTGTGCGTGTCGAGTCTTGCTTGCTAGAAGGTTCTGTTGTCTACGGGATGCAAACGACTGTCGCTGACGGTTTCTGCTCGTCTCATCTCGCGTACACGATAATACGCGGAAGTACTAGTGCTCAAAGCGGTCCCTGTTCCAAACACAATGTATGGAGAGTGTCAATCTCGGTTCTCATGACGAGAGTTTCGACAGACGTCAGGTTGTAACGCAGAGCCTCAAAGAGCCCACCGACCTCGTAAGGAATGGCCTGACTGTCCGAGGCCTTTTTTCAATATGAAATGTCACTCTAGACTATAGAGGACTTCCAGCCGCAACCAGGTAATATCAGCAACAACATAAGGAGTTGAAGAGTCAGACTCTATCTTGCGCAAACGTACACTTTAGACGCAGATTAGGTATGGTACCGTGATGCACTGAGACGGCTTGCCGCGCTTGCAACTGCTATTGTGGCTGGCACTTGGACAGTGACATGACTTTGTGCTTGCACGTCCACCGCCAGGTGCAAAAGCCCTGAGAAGGAAATCTGAATACCGGTGCTCTCAGGAAGATCGGAGGCCTTCTTCAACCTTTGTGAATGCTTGCTGACCTTTTGATACGCGCGCGTCGAACCTGTAGACTTGCTGTTACCATGCTTAAACAGGCCGGCTCCATATCAGCACAGAAGGATGATGCGTTGTGCTGCCCACGTCAAGCGCAGTTATTTGAAACAGGTCACCGATCCTGTAGCCCCACACCGCTTGCTTCCAAGCACAGAGAGAAGGGCACGTAACATGTGCGATGGAATTCTTCTTGTCAACCGTGAATACATGTACCCGCCTTTAATGTGAAGCCAGTGCTTCTTGCCGATATAAATGTTCCAGAAAAGCCGTTCTGAGGTGACGAAAGAGTACGTCGCGCTCACTTGTTGTCTTTGTTCGTACACGTAGATATAAACTGGAGGACTACTCAAGCACGGTAAGACACCAATGTGTCCGTACAAGGAGCGAAAACAGGGCGGCTTTGCATTACCGTTGCGAGGACCGCTTAGGAAGAGTGACGGGGTAACAATCAGCAGGACGTTCCGGTACGCTGTGAACGAAAGGTCCAACGGTGTGAAGCCAGTTTGCCAAGACGCACTCAAGCCATCGAGATACTGCTTCTGCTGTAAACAAGTTAGCTGCAGACGACAGCTCTGCACGATAGTTACGCAGCTAGCCGTTGTTGTTTCGCGTCCCAAATGTTGATTGCGTGTTCATCGAGTGACCTTTACATACTTGAGATGAGAATACGACTCGACGAAAAGTCAGCTGTGTAAGCAGCACTTCGTTGAAAGTTGACGAACTGCAGTTTAGTAGGTTTTGCAGAGTAGCCTGTCTTGTCGTCTCAGGGCAGTTGCTTAGCATGTATTGGAGGATCAGGTTCTTTGAGGTGAATCACGCCCTCAGCTGTAGACGCAGTGTCGTCGCCTGCGCGTGCTCTCCACTCTAGCAGCCCATCGACGTTGTGCTCTGGAGAGACAAC
>KL647338.1:45603-66011 GCA_000727475.1 Sarcocystis neurona
TAACTCGAAGAAAATGAGAAAGTCCAGGAGGGGCATGCAAGGCGGGGGACTCGTTATAAAGTGTCTACGTCATGTGTCGGGGGAACAGAGTCTCGGCGACAAGAGGACACTCGTCCGCGCTGAAAGCCCTGGGGATTTTACCCGTACTGTACGATCCTTCGTTAATTTGACCCTTGCCGACACAGCGTTCATGTAAAACATTTTTTCACAAAAACATTCAAGTTCGAGACCCTTCAAAATGTGTCACGAAACCGCCTAAGCAACAGTTTTTCGAATTCTGTGGTCACGCCGTGTCCCCACTTCCGAGTGGACCTTTTTACAGACGTGGACTCCCTTCGCAATGCTAGCAAGGAAGAGTGCTGCTGCCCCTGTTCGTACAGCGAGGCTTGAGAGGACTTCTCTGCGGTCCCCCGAGACCCCAGCGTAAACGCAGCAGCACCGTGCGGGCTATCCAACGACAGTGTACAAAAATACGAAGTGATTTATTTCTACGGGCACATCGCTTCCTTCGTCAGCGTCCCTATTTAATTTCGTTTCACATAAGAAGGCTTATCCGTCCACGAGCCGCATGGTGACATTGGAGCTCTCATTTAATGTTGACGAAGTCGAAGTACATCTTCGATAGAAGACGCACCCATCAGAGTCAGGCCGTACGTTAAGCTGGTCACTGATGCATTACTGAGAACGTGTTAGTGCGTTAGCGTGGCAACCAACGACTGCCACTAACGAGTCGCGATAGTTGCAATGTTGCACGTACAGAAAAAGCAGTCTCCTCAATAAAATGTGACAGCGTTGACTTCCAAGTCGGCCGTCAAGACACTACTAGGAAGTCATCGGTGAGACATCTGTGGCAAGAATTTTTGAAGAAACAACGGAGTGTTGGTCAGGATCTTCGCAGACGAGAAGGTTCTAGGGAACTGGACCAACTACATCGGAAGCTTCCCAGGCCCAGTTGCCAACCGGTAGTTCTTCTGGAAGACTGTCTTGAAGGAGAGATCAGACTCTCTCGAAGGGGATTTGGTGCTCCTAACGTCCTACTGAGCCGCACGACTTCGCGATGCAGCTGTACGTCAATGGTTTTGTAAATAGGCACCACTTCCCTAACTGTGATGTTGTTCTACGAACTCTTGGGAGGCAGGATACCAGAACACCAACATCATATTCCGCCGTGGTGGGTCGTTACACAGTCCAACAGTATGTCAATCAGTGTGTTATGTTGAACCAGATGCGTGTCGCCCGAGAAGCGCACGTGTTCCATGCACATCTGCCATCTAGGGGCGGTTTGAAAAACCCTCAGCACAATGTGAAAGCAAGCTCTCTCGTTTTTGCACCCCCACTCGGTCCTTCAACACTCTTTGTGACGGATAGTCATTATCCAACACACACGAATTAAAACTTGGAGGCTGCTAATGTGGGTGTATACAATCAACCTGAGAACCGACGTAATGCTGCAAAATTCGAATACGTCGCGCATAGACGTCCATTTTTGCGGTGCCATCTCCACAAGTAATGGAGTGCCGTTTTTTCTCAGGCGTCTCACTGCCAGTGAACTGACGTCCTCTGTGGTAGGAGCTTTGCTGTGTACACCTTCTCGTTGGAATGTGCGTCCCGAGGAGCCGTTCGTGTACGAAATGAAACCGACAACGGTCGCTGCAGAACGCATCACTTTTTCGCTATTGATAGTGTGCTACATTCTGCCTGTCCCTGTGCTCATTGAACGTTGCATTTAGTGTTCAGGTTTGGGGTTTAGAGTGTACTGATGTAGGATTTGGGATCCGACGACAAGTAGCCGTGCAACGGGAGCGTGAACTCTCTGAAAGCCGCACTTGTCGTCATCAGCACTTTCTTGGAAGCTGAGAAAAAGTCGTGCTCCAGCTGCGACTCCATAGAGTCTCTCATCCCTGGTGTCCAGTAGTAATTCTGGACGCTCAGCCGGATCCCGATGAGCAGCAGGTGACTTGGTTTCTCTCCCCGAGCCATCGACAGCTCCAGCAGTACTGTGTTCTCTTGAGAATGACGATGAACATCGATTTCACCACCGCTCTTTTATGGATATGCGTAACCTACTTGCAGCATTCCTCGAGTTCCATGGGGCCTGCGTGGGCACTTGCGCTTGGCACAACAGCGGATGCTGCAAAACTTGTGACCCTATATTTGAGGTCACACGCGGGTGTGACAATGTAGCTGGCTCCGCCGATACCTTGGTGTTTCTGTGAACAGCACACTCACAATAAGCTATAGTAGCTTCTAGCCTCCTGCCCTCCCGTGCAACGCGATGTATCACATTGTGTTGAAAGCAATGACAGAACAGTTGCACATTATAAACTAACCCGGCAAAATGCTTCGAAAGAAACAGTGAAACACTAAACACTAATCCCGAACACTCTAAAATGAGTTACGGGGACGCAACTGCGCAGGAAATCTAACGGCATTGCCATTCTACACGTGCAGTAATACAGTCAACGAAAAGAAAACTACCAGCGGTGTAGCGCTTGGGACAACGCATCGCGCTGCACGCCTGTTCGGCAGTGTCAGCCAGTAGCGATGTTCACCCTAGGACAATTACGTCGGTCATGCCGACGTCTGCGCAATGTCGCATCTGTAGGTACATGTGACGTTTCCGTCACCCACCAATAGACAGCTGTTGGTATCTAATGAGGAGAAGATCCCGACCGTAGGTGCAATACTGTTGCTGATGAAGTCGGCATCACAAACGTTACCAGTATTCAGAAGGACATCAACAGAAAAGGCTACATTGGTTCCCTCTCGCCCACGTACAAGTGATTGCAGCTCTTGTAACACCTGCAGGTGGTGGTTTCCGCGCAGACGCTGGAGCTAGTGCTGCTGGCCGTAAAGCGACTTCAGTATGGGTGATGCTGTTGCCTGTGGGGAACTCTCTTTCCCAGATTCCCAACGTCGATCAACAAGTACATGTTTGCCTGTGAATGTACACGGGCAAGGACTCATCTCAGGAAATAGCGCTACCTAACTCTGCATGGGTATGGAGCTCTTGAAGGCGGCTCCTATTGTATTTAGGCTGCCCGTTGTGATGAGGACACTATGTGCGACTCCTCTATATTGGTGATCTTGTCAGCAGCACAAAGAACATCGGCGGCCCAAGCCTGCTTTCTAGATGCAATAGACTTGTTCGCTATGTCAATACCAAGCTGCGTACATTGTTTTGTACGCCAGGCTGTTGCGGCTACTGCGGTTGGCGGCCTGCCATTTCGCGATGTCTGCAGCCCCTGCTGATGCATTGCTACACCAGCGCTGATACCCTCCTATCCTGCAGGCGCTGAACACAAGAGAAACGCTGCTAGTGCCGCCCCTGCTGCTGGCCCGATATTTACCGACTGTCAGCTATACCGCACCTGTCAGATTTGCTGTTCCCTGTGTACCTTAATGCTGTGTTGAGTAACGACTGGGTTGTTCATGACGCGTTTGCGCTTCTTAGTGTGCGATTAGCTCTGCGTAGGCGGCCATCGCAGGGGAGGAAACTTTTGCCTCACTGCGTCGAAGGGACGTAGTTGAAGCAAGTAAGGGGAGTTCTTCAGCTATTGCAGGTCACAATCCGTTGATAAAAGTATAACAAAATTAAAGTGGAATTGGGGAGTCATAGCTGCTGTCGGTTCGTGCTTCTAGACATGATAGAGCTCAATTGCCCTGTATTTTTTCTCGCGTCAGCTTGGACAGCCGCAACTGCGTAAACGGCTGCGTACGGCAGCACCGTTTAAGTAGCACAGGCAACCTTGCGGGTTACGACGCAAACTCTGCTTCTCTTGTGCTCTCCCACAGCCTTCAGCTGCAGGCACACTACAGTACCAAGGAAGCCACTGCAGCGGCGGAAGATGAGAAATCACTCGTAGCAACAAGATTTTACGTGATTCCTCTATACTGGTTATCGTGTGCCAGTACTACCGTCGCAGCGGCGAAATCTGCTGGCGCGCTGTGACTCTGCGTGCGTGCAGCTGTTGTATTTCTTTTTTTTTTTTTTTCTCCTTGCTCTGATGATGATCTCGTTTCCAGGAGTTCGTGGTGCTACGCTGTAGGCCAGGTAATGCGGTAACACATTGTTGCCTGTCCGAATCAGTTCTATTGTTGTTCTAATTCCTGGCTGGCTGCCTCCGCTTTTCCAAACGTTGGTTACACGTGCACTGCAGTTCTTGTCGGTCTACAGATTCTTCCGTTCGTGTTGCTTTATGCAACAACACGTGGCTGCAGCTGCAGCTGCAGCCTAATGGCTGCAATTGCCACGAGTGCATGCCGCCGCGCAGCTCCTGGTATTTGCTTCCACTTTCCCCTGTACGTTTCTCAGTGGCATGTTGACGTCTCATCTGCTCACACACTGCTGCTGTTGTGAGCTTCCTGACATGCGTTTCCACTGAACCCTCGCATTAACCGCACTGTCACTTCTGAACTTGTCGCGACAGTTTCTTCAGTCAACTAGGAAGTTTCGGGAGACACTAGTATGCAACGAAGTTGGTTATGTACATATATACATGTATGTCGAGTATGATAGACATGAAAAGCAATACAGCATCCAACTAAGGTTTTTCCACGGCGAAGGAGGCACCTCAAAAGAATTATCCTCTTTGTAGCCCCCTCCGCTGCCGGAAAGCTGCACAGTGCCCCAAAAGGTGCAACACTGACAGGACCACAGCTGATAACGCGGGAACGGCAACACAGCTGATGTTTTCCATCTGAACATGAGTCCCTAAGCGCACATTACGGATCTGTGTTAGACAAAACCCGTCACCTCACCGAGTATTACACCGCACACCGTGGAACACGCAACAGCAATGCTGAACGACTTACCGGATTTCACGCCGTCGGCCGGAGCAACAACACCCCCGGTGCGCGATGTCGTTGGTATTGGCGGCGCTTGTGTCCACAGTCAACGGCAGAAACTGATGCAGCGTTTCATGGACAGCTAGTATCGTTGCTGAGCCTGCTTTCAGGCGTGGGATGTGCGTCGGTTGAGACTCTCTCACCTGTGAAATGAACTCCACACACAGAGGAAGCCCGCCGCGTTGTACTCCTCATTGGGGACTCTCTGGACAGCGAACTCCGTCTGGGCTGCTAGAATTGTCCAAGAGCCCTCCTCTGTGAATCCCCTCTCTGCGTCCTACGCAGCCGCGCTTCAATTTCAGTGCGTGTTTTATATACTGCTCGCACATCTCTCGGGCACCTCTGTACCTCGACTGTGTCCCTCATAGACGTTTGTGTCACATGCTGTTCCTGTTGCCTAAAATGCGTCTATAGCTTACACTGTAGCCTTTGCTTCTTCTTCATTTCACTGTCACAAGTGTCCCTCTCCTCTGATGGATATTTGTGTCACACGCTGTTGCTGCTGTATAAGAAGCTGCCTGTGGGTTATACTGCAGCCTCTACTTGTTCAATTCTGCTTTGCTCAGTAGCTACTGTATTGCTGCCATCGCTCCCTTGGTTCTTGAGCCATTCGCTCCCTTCTGCTGCAGAACACGGGATCCAGCATTCGAACATTATTGATGCTGATTCTGCAGAGAGGACCACATTTGTCGTCTGAAGCCGCCACAGCATTACCTGGTCCCGTTGCTATCGACGGCAGGTGAGGCGTCCGATGCTGCTCCTGCTGCTACAGTGCTACTAGCTGCTGCAGTTCTCGCAGGATTTGTCTTTGCCGTTGCTGAAAGATGAATGCTTGGGCAACCCCAACGCTGCAGCAACCCGCTCTGCGACAGCTGCCGCAGAGACGCCAAAGGATCACGTCTGCTGAGCACGCGCACGCTTACACATGAGCGCATACGTTTCAAGGAGGCACAAGGGTACAGGGAAACGGAAGTTGTGACTTTAGCGCCACTGCAGCAACTCCACTGTTTGTATGCAAGCAGTCACCCGTCTTACACAGAACACGGGAGAAATATATTATCAAAAGCCGGATGATACCTCTCAAGACATACCTCTGCAGGTAAAAAAACAGCACCAGCATGAAACGCTTCGTGGCGACTACGCGAGTGACTTCTGTTGCAGCTGTAAACAGGAAAGACACGAACAGCAACTGCAAGAGAGGTGCACGCAGCTGCCCCCGATCCACCGGCAGCACCCTGGCTACAGTACATCAACAAAAACCCCCGTACAGAAAAACAGTTTATTCGGACAGACGCAGCGGCCGCTGCTTTCCATGTTATGGATATCCTGTCAACGCAGCAACAGAAGGCGTGATGGAGAACAGTCCAGTATCACCACCACTGGATATCGTCCAGCAGCAGTAACACAAGTACAGAAGACCGACAGCCGACAGCACCGAGACAAGACTGAAACACGACTGCAGCAGCAGAAGCGGTGGGCCGCCACTTGCAGTTTGAGGCGCAGTGTCCTGTGAACTGAACGTCTCCACGTCGGGAGGCGCTGCATGATTCGCGGTAGTAGAGACGAGTGGCTCATGCGTAACAGATATGAAAGCGAGTGGCCACCTGCACGTACAGGGTGGCGCAACAGATTCACTAGTAGGCTACAGTTATATAACACATTATGCCGAAAAACACACCACCTACCCTCAAATACATGCTGATGAGAGGAAGAAGGAATTACCTACGTGTCCTTGCTAAAATGGGGAAAGAGCTGTGCGCCTTGGGAGTGAAAACGCTGTCGTTACTGCACCATTTTGTTCCGCACACAGCAAAGTCGGCCCCGGAGAAATACAGGCATTTACTGAGCAAGGACTACCGTCACTTGAAGAGCCGCAGGTTCGCGTGGATATAGACGCCTGTCACTGTCGTATCATTCGATGTTAACTCAGTGATATACTGCGTGGTACAAACAGTAGCGCACAAGCTTCAACCGGACCTGCAGTGGGAACGGTGCCACAATGACTTAGTCCTTCCACAGTAGTTCGCAGCCGACTGTAGGAAAGAGCGCTTCATCGACTTTTTCCACTCGTTGATTCACACACAACTCGCCCACATACATCATGGGAACAATGGAGTGACACGCCGTATCTGCTTTAAGTCCTGAGCGACACCTCCACGGTCGCGTTGCACTGTCAACGGTGACTCAGGGACTTCGATCACACAAGTACACGGCCAACCAAGCAGGGCAACTGTGTAACACTGTCACCAGTGACCCAGTAACTTCAAGCAATACCGTCGGCGTCAAGCGACAGAATATGCATATGCACATCAACAGAGGTTGTGACGCTACAATATTCCTGAGATACACAGGTAGTCACTTCACCGCGTCTCCGAATTTCACCCTATAAACGGTGTCCGTGTCCGTATACACGATTTAATGCTTCTTAAAAACCTCCATCTCCGTCCCACCCTACTAGATACCGTTACTGCAGCCACGAGAAGATGTGTTCATACATGTAATTTTATGGTTCTTGAAAAAGGCTTCATCTCCGTCCACAAAATTTCCGTCGTCACCGCCATGAGAAGAATAACCGAAACGATGGATTCGGTTATTTGTTTCCCTGTTGGCTTCGCCGGCAACGGCTGTGGTGCCGCAGCTACATCCTTTGAGCGATCGAGGTGTTGAGGACACAGAAGAAGGACGGCCACGGGAATGACTATAATACTGACCACGCACGTACGAGTGTGGTCGAGAATGTTCGTGTCCCCATTGGTCCGTCGGTTAGAAAATGCAACAGCCCTTGCTACACTGTCACGGTCATAGGCAAAGCAATTCCGTTCCCGCCGCAGAGGTGTGTACACGTATACAACAAAGCTTATTCGGACCTTTTCTTCCTTTCCTCCGTGCACAGGCTGCTTGAGCCACTCGCAAGGCAGCGGCCACGAGGATGGGGTCAAGGTACGTCAACGGAAACACTGCTGATAAAACGACTTCGCTGCGCGACAACGTTGCGAAGCAAAAGATCGAGGAATGAGCAGATTCGTGTAGCTGGGATACAGAGCTCGCTTCTAAAGCAGAAGAGACCACCGCCTTTCGGCGACACGACAAATCCGCACATGCGTTCTTGTTAACTTGTGTGTGCACCCAGTCACACCGCGCAAGCATCACACAAGACAACCACGCTTGTACAGATCTGTGCAGGAACGTAGATAGAGGCTATCACCGAGCTCTAAGACACCGAGGGCACGTTAAATGAAAATCATCCCTCGGCACGCACAACACTCTGTCAATCTTTCCTTCTTTCAGCCGTCCCTCCGCAGATATGATAATTTTCTGTAGCGTACTAAAGCAATCGTCTTTCAACAGCAAGTGTGCACTGCTTCGCGCCATTTGACTTGGAGTTGAAAGTATATGCCTTTTTGAACTACCGTCTCAGGTCCGTATTCCGTGGAAACCCCACCTATACAATAGAGAGTTTTAATGGTACGCGGGATCACAGATGTAGTAGTAATCCCGTGTCCTCAAGCAGCATTACTAGCGGTAGCACCACGCGCAACAGTAGAGAAGCGCCGTATGAACGACACCTGCGTTCTCGTGTATCGAAAGACGGAAGTCATGACGAGGAAGTGTTTGTACCCACAGCAGTGAGGGCTGGTGGATTGTCTCTGATCACTGAATCTACAGATTTGACACTCTGTTGTTTCTCCGTTTTCCCTTGGAAACCCCGACTTCTGTCTTCCTTAGCGACTACGCGAAGCGCTGCGGTGTGAGGCAAACTCGCGTGCCTTTTTAAAAATGTAGGACTCTGGGCGTCTTTGCAGCAGAGGCAATGTTTTTAGTTTAGCCGCTTCTCCTGGATACATTAGACACGCACCTGGAGAAATACAGGTAATTTCTGAGCAAAGACTAGCGCCACCCTGAAGTGCTGCAAGTAGGGGTGTGTCCAATGCATGTCATTGCCATCTGAGTATATAGTTAGTTCTCTGCTGCAGTCACCCGCTCTAGAAGGAATATTGAAACTGGAGTGCACGGCCTCCCGACGGACCAAAGTGAAAAAAGCAGTCCAGTGACGAACTTCTTTCACATCAGGATCCGGCCGACTCAGGTAAGAACGCTTCATCTGTTTCGTACACTTATTGATTCAACCACACTTGACAGACACACAGGAAGCGCAACAACTGAGTGAGACCACATAAACGATTTGAATTTTCTGCGACGTCTCCACGGTCGCGTTACACTGCCACCGGTGGTAGAGGAAATTCAATCATATGTCTACGGGCCCAGTTAAGGAACGCAACTTTGTAACGTTGCCGTTGATGATACGGCAGTACCAAAGAGTACGGGCGGAGCCAAGCAATAAACACGTGCGTGCACATCAGGAGAGGTTGCGAAGCCACAAGTAAGCACTTCAGGATGTCTGCGAATTTGGTGATATCCACAAGGTTCATATGCAGCCTTGAGGGACGGTCCCCCTACTTTGAATTGTCTCCCCTAAGGGCCGAAATCTTCTGTCCCTTCACAACACATCATTTGCTCCACTAGTTGTTCAAATACTATTAGTGCAGCCCATGAGAAAACTAGACGAAGCAGTCGAAACCATCGTCGTTTGTTTGGATATTGACCTCGCCAACGGCCGCGCTGGATCCCCACCTGGAGTCGCTGTCTTATGGATATCGCTTTTCACGCAAGCACATGAACAAAGCGGAATGCAAGTCAGGACAGGCTGGAGGGGCGTCCACGCGAAAGACTATAAAGCGGAGCACGAACCTACGAGTAAGATAAAAAACGTCCGTGTCCCGATTGGTGCGTCGGATAGATAATACAACAGCCCTGGATACACCGTGACTCTCACGGGCAGAGCAATCCAGTCCCACGCATACATTGAGCGTGGTTGGTACCCTCACTTCCTTCCTCCGCGCACAAGACGCTTGCCAATCTTGCAAGGAGGGCCGTGGTGGACAGGAGGTTTAGGACAGACAGCTGCGCTATTGGTGTTTGGAATTTTTTTCGAGACGTGACGACGTTGTGGAGTAGAAATATGCGGAAAGGATCAGATTTCTGCATTTGGGATACAGACATCACCTCGAAAGCAGGGCGGGTTTCTGTGCATGTGCGACAACACCAACGGGTGTGTACCCTTTAGACTCGTGACACTGAAATGACAGTTTCTCTGGTGGAACCTCCAGAACCGGTATGAAACTCGACCGCCACCCGTCACAACTCATATAAACTGAGGTTTTTCTTGTCAGAATAAAACCCTCGACCGGCATTGCGCTGAGACTGAAGCTACGAGGAGGCTTGTAATAGAGAAGAGACAACGGGTACGAAAAGCGTGCATGTTCTGAGGTCTCATCATTTATCTGTCATTCAATGTTTTGAACGCACTGTGGCCACTCAGGGTGCTACATGTGATACGATACAATATTGCATACTTGACGTATGTAAAATCGTCGTGTGTGGAGAATTTCCAACAAATTCTGTTACCACAAACGTTGCGCCATGCTTAGTCCTTCTGTAGACTAACCCTGAGAGACTAGCAGCGGCTGGTTGATGAGAATGCAGGTTGTTATATAGCAGGAGCACGTCGTAAACGAATGCGGATGAATCGTTCAGGTGGTCCTGCAAAATGGCTGTCTGAATAATGAGAACCTATTGGAGTTACGTCTCGACCGCATGCACTTGGAGTCCTATACGATCAACCAGCTTCCACCATCTGTTAGCTAGCATCATCCACGTTGGTCAACTCCACTTACAGTCGCCCACGCTACACGGGAGACACTCACAGGCGTAACGATTTTACACCTGAAGTCCAGGCAGACCGCCTGCGTGTGGCCTCCCTTTGCAGCGCGTTGGGACAATATCCCGTGGTTCATTCTGAGTGACGTTCTTGCAGCTCTCACCAACTCCCGCATAATACAAGGCACCACGACAAAGCTCTGGCAGTGAAACTGTACACCCTCACTTGCGCAGTTACATCGAACGCGTTCGAGTGACAGAGCATAACAATGGCTAAAGGGCAATTTTATCAGTGTGGAAGTTTCGATGATAGGTTGTCCACACGGCTCTTTCAGCTAGGTCCTATTCAAAACCCCTTTTCCCTCCCGCCCACTCCAAATTTGGAAGGGCTCCCGATAATTCCTCTCAGCGCTGAGGATCCTTGGACGCAAAATCGGCTCCACCGCTCTCACCTGACGCATCCACACTCTGCCTTGCCTACGAGTGTGACACTCGCTCCTCATACGCCTTCCTCTCAATCAAGGAGTCGTCGCTGCAAGAGCTGCTACACGTCGTGCTTTCCTTTCTAAACATAATGTCCCAGCTGTGTCTACATCCTAAAGCAGTCCTGCAGGGCCCAGCCCAGTTCCTTGCTACAGAACTCCATCCTCTCTTTTACTGCAACCTCAGGACATTATACCCCGTTCGGGTATCTCTTTACTCTGCAGGGAAGGAAACGAAATTGTTCCGCACCACAACAAGATGTCGCAGAAAAAAGTCGAGTGATACTACATCACCAAGTGTGGGTGACTCCCTCCCATAGTGAGGCGTGTTTTTAAGACTCTCCGGATTACTGCCTCCAAAGTAGGGTTGTGCCGCTTCCGCGCTGTCGCGGTGGATCTGAAGGCGCCTCCTTCGACGATTCTGCGTAGCTAACACGTACACACCCTCCAGGCTGACGGTTGCAGATGCCCGCATGTCTCGTAACGTTACTCGTCAACGCCCACGGCTAGTTCTGGGTCTCCCTCCAGATGACAGCAATTGACTCGCCATAGTTCATGTCTGACCCCTTGCCCCAGTTTAGGCAGTGCGTTCTTTTCTCACGACGTCTACTTGCTCAAGTGCTTAGACTTAGAAGCCTGCCTTGTACCTAGACTCCCTGCTTTATGATGTAGTTTTATTTCTGAAGGGAAAATTCCTCCTAAACACAATGTTCTCTGGCGAAGATAAATAATAACATCAATAGACAGGTCAGACGAGCGTTTTTCTTATTTTCAGGACTGTCCTTTCTGTATTCTGGCATTTACTCTTGAAAACCCAATTTTTGCGGAAGCCCCAGGCAATGTGGTTCCTTGCAGACAGGGTGGCACATATCCTTTTATTTCTCTCAGGTTCCCAGCTGAGCTTGTCAATCCTCCCCCCACCGCAGCTTAACATTTCAAGAGCTCACCAGCTGCCTTCGCCCGAACGCCGACAGGATAGATTAAAATTCTTGAGCCACCTGTTTACGCCGTGGATGCAAGCGCAAATCCCAGCGTACTCTACTACACGGTCCTTCACCAGACTATGTCTAGCATGTATCAGTAGATACCGTAGGCTGTAGACATCCGCTACGGTAGGATGTAGTTGACGCTGTTCGGTAGAATCTCCTGCCTTTTTTGCAAGTTTTTTTTTTCTTCCTGTTTACATACAGAGGGAGAATGAGCACGGTATTTCCTTTGTTCCTTATTAAACTGACTGCCTTAAGAACTCTCGTCTCCAGCGTGCCTTTCAGGAGGGCTTTCAGCCCCGTCCGTATCTGCATTAGGCACCCAGACACTGCGTAGGTGCTCGTACACTGTTTAATGTGTACCAAAGGTATGAGTCGGTAAGCGCTGGTTGTGAGTCGCTGAGTCCCCTGGAGTACCACAAACTATTGACTTCGACTGACATCTAATCAGCCTTTTCAAACCGTTGTCGATATTTTTACTCACCTGTGCCGGCTAGTTTTTGCTGTGCGGTCGCAGTTGTCCAACGGTCTATAGTTGGCATGTTAATTCGAACGCATACAAAGAGTGGGAGATGCAAAAATCTGTCCTATCTGTGAGCGTCATCGAATGCGCAAGAGCAGCAGAAAGGAAGAAAGTCCTGCAGGCAATACCAGCCCTGCGCGTCTTCGAACGTACAAATGGCCTACTTCCGTACTGCCTGACTAGGCAGAATTTCTTTGCCAGTTCACCAGATGTTTTCTCACAAGCTCACTTGCTCTGCAGCGTCGACTATTTGCTTTGACGACTGTGTCGCAGTGAAACCACCCCGTGTCTCCTACATTCTACTCACGCATTCCTCCACATGCATTCAAGCGCCACTTCTGAACGTTGTTGTGGTAAAGTCTATTTTAGTGGGCGGTTCAGGCGACGCGCCTTGACCGTCGGCGTTTGCCCAGCGGAGCTCAATGAAATGTTGGAAATTCTCGGAATGTATATGCCTCTTCTTCGACTTCCCAACAAATGATCTAAACAATCAATTGTTGATATCGCACAGCACAAAGGGAAAGGTAGTGCCCTTGCAACTCCAGCAAAACACCCCTGTTGCTAGGTAAGCCGCTGTGGCCCGTTCGGTCTTTTCCCACCCACTTGCGGAGTTCCACGTGCAGCAAAATGTGAGGCACCCAGCTACGCACCTTCACTAAGATGAGAATATTAGCTTCGTGACGAGTGTCTACCTGTTGGAGGCGTTACCAGATTCTTACTCGGGGGTGATTAAGCCTCCTCTATCCAGTTTGCGCAAAAAGCGCACTGCGCACCATAAAACAACGGTCGCTTCTACCCTAGCCGCCGTAGTTGAGTTGACGTGCTGCGATGCTTATATCGTCAACAGCTCAACGCAGAAACAGAGTCGTGGGACGCAATACCCCTGCCGGTGCAAATGATACTCGAGTATTCTCTCCCCCTACCGCTGTTTCTCGCAAGCGAGTTCATCAGTGGTGCCTTCGATATCAAGGTCTCAAGGCCAGCACCAGACGCCAACAGCCTCGGAAATCTCAATTCATTCGCGTCCACAGTCCAAGGAGTGCCTAGCTCTTGTTTACTACGCCGGACACCCTGAAATGACAGTCGTTACATTCCTGAAAAAGCAACGCTAAGCACTTCGGTACTGAAGCAGACCGACCTGTATCCCCGAAAAAGAACCACGTATCTACTGCCAATTGGAACAAACGCGAAACATCTGTGAGCGATGTCGTCATAATATCTGGCCGGCTCGGTATCCTCTCTATGCGGCCACCAGTTTCTGTTGGACGTTTTCATACCGGTGCCGCCACTTCTGCACCTTGTCGTCGCTGCAGGTGCTTGTTTCGACTGATGATTTAGTGGATAAGTAAGATTTGGCCGACAACGGCACAAGCCTGCGTGGAGCTCTTTGGTCTGCATGCTTCCAAGTTTGCAAGCAAGTTCGTGGTGTGTATATATATATATATATAGTAGGTGGATGAAACACGAAAGGCAACACAGCATCCGAACACGGAGGGAAAGGCAACCCAGCAACAGTACTCCCCTTTGTAGCGCCCTCCGCTGCCGCACGCCTGTACGGTGCTTCAAAAAGTGCGGCAACATCGCTAGTGCTCTACGCCTGGAAGTCCTTACGTGCTGGATAGCCTGGTGAGCCTTCCAGGACACTTTACGGTCTGCGTCCGACGTCGCACCTTTCATTACGTCGCACAACCTGGAACATGCAGCAACAATGTTGAAACACTTATCTGGCTTCACGCAGCCGCACGGAGCAATAGCACGATCACTTCGCGATCCCGTTGGAACTGGCGCCCCTCCTGTCTCACAGCGCGCAACAGATGATGATGCAGCAATTCATGTAGAGTTGCGTCTTTTGCTGCGGGTGCGACTGTTGTTAGGCGTGGTGTATCCGCCGGCTTGGATTCTTTTTCCTCTGGAATGATCTCCATCCATTTCTACTACTCGTTCTTTTGAAGCGCAGCTCTTCGCCCTGGGAAGTCACGCTGCAATTTCAGTCCTTGGATATACTGCTGGTACCTCTCTGCTACACCTTTGTATTTTTGTGGCTGGTGGACACTGGTGTCACACGCCGTTGCTGCTGCGTACTAAGTCGCGTGTGGCTTGCACCGTAACCTCCGCTTCTTTCCCATTTTTAGGTCACAGACGCAGCTCTCCTCCTCCTCTCCATCCCCTTAGCTTTAAATCTTCCCCGTCCCACTTCTTTAGTGTCGCCCCTTGTGTAGCCGCTGGCTACTCTACTGCTGTCATCGCTACATTGCTCCTGCTGCTAGTCGCTCCTTTCTGCTGCAGTGCTGCAGAACAGAAAGAGGTGCGTAAAGGCGCCACACAACACCCTTTCTTGCTCCCGTTGCTGTAGATGGCAAGCGAGTGTTCCGACGCTGCTGCTGCTGCTGTGCTACTTGTTGCTGCAGTCGTCGTCCGATCCAATCTTCGTTGTGGTCGAAGGCGACTGCTTGGGCTAACGCACCGCTGCCGCAGCGCACTGTGCGACGGTCGCCGGCAGGGATGTCAAAGGATCTGCACTTGTGAGGCATTTTGGTTCACACCTGTTTACTGTGCGTACATCTGTACATGTCCACATATATTTTCAAGGAAGCACAAGGGCACAGGGGTGGTGAATTAACTTTGTGCGCAATCAGTCATTTGGGCTTTATAGAGCAGGGGATAAACAAAACACCAGAAGGCAAAAAATAGTTCTCTAGACACACTTGCACAGGTAGACGAAAGCACCAGCGTGGACCGCCCCGTGGCGACTACGCAAATGATCCCTATTGCAGCTGTAGCAGCAGAGACGCGAACAGGTCATCAATGATACATACAGCTGCTTGTATGCAGTGCCAGCAGCCTGGCTACAGTATATCAACAGGAGGCTCCGTCGAGGTATGTGTTTGTACGAACAGATGCAGCAAGCGCTGCCTTCCAGCTTACAAGCATTCTGTTAAGGCAGCAACAGATAACGTAGAACACTCCCGCTGCCAACAGCGCTCGTATCGTAATGCTGCAGCCGCCGCACCACAGGTGTGAAACTGCGACAGCACCGAGAGAAGATTGAACTCAACTGCAAGAGCAGAAAGTTGTCGGACACCAGCTGCAGATCGAAGCACCGTCCTGTAAAACGAACATATCCATTTGAGGAGGCGCTGCATCGAACGCACGGTAGCAACCACAAGTGATTCATGCGTGACAGATACGAAAACCAGTGACGACCTGCATATATATATATATATATATATATATAGTGAATGCAACGGATTCACAAACACACATATGCTGCATCTGTAGAACTGACTATCCGGAAAATATATCACGCAAGCATATGGTGCTGAGAGGAATACAATGTTATCTACGTGCCCAGGTGTTCTGTTTAATTGAGTAGAGCGCCGCGCGCCTTGGCACTGAAGGCTGCAGCGACTTTTTCCGAACATAGTAGAGACATTCCGGGAGAAATATCGACAACTACTGAACAAATACTAGCGCCACTCTGAAACGCTGCATATAGTACTGGAACCAGATGCGTGTCGCTACGATCTAAGTTGATGCGTAATCCACTTTTGCAATCACCTGTGGTAGATGACGTAGTACAGATGGCAGCACCCGCGTTCCGTTCCTGACGGACATGCAGTGGAAACGCAGGTCAACCACACTTTTTTTCCATACTCATTTGCAGCTCACCCTATGAAAGACTGCTTCACCTGTTTTGTGCATTCGTTGATTCACGCACGCTTGGGATACATAGCCCACGCGCGACAACGGAGGGTCATTACGTATCCGCTTTAAGTCCTGAGAGACACATTCGTCGTCGTGTATGGACACCGACAGAGCGTGTGACTTCTCACGCCTCACCACACATGTGTAATCACTTCAAGGTGTGTGAGAATTGCATTCCATCCACTGTGTTCGCGTGAAACAATGAGGAAGCGCGCCCCTCCCTTTAACTCTCTCCTTTTAAGCAATATATTTTTGTGGTTTTTTAGAGAGGCTTCCACTCCGTTTCACTTCTATTAGATATCATCAAAACCGCCATGAGAAGAGCAGCCGAAATGACCAATCTGACTATTTGCTTCCTTGTCGACTTCGCTGGCAACGGTGCTGGATCCGCAGCCAGAGCCGTTAAGCCACCCTTTTTCCCACGGAGACGTACGTACAAAGCGGAACGCCAAGCCACGACAGTGCAGGTGGTCACGCGAAGGACTTATTGCTGATCACGAACATGCGAGTACAACAGAAAATGTCCGCGCCTGCACTGGTCCGTCGTGCTGGCAATACAGCAGCTGTCGCTACACCGCGACGGTCATGGGCAAAGCAATTCAATTCCTGCCGCGTAGGTTTGAACACGCAGTGGACGGGTTTCCTACCCTCTCTTCCCTCCTCCGCGCACGTGACGCTAGAGCCACCCGCAAGGAGGGCCGTGGCCACCAGGAGGAGCTTAAGAAGCGGCAAGCGCGACATTGATAATATGATTTTGCTGCGCGACGACCTCGCTCAGGAAGGCCGGGAGGAAATAGATTTGGGCACCTGCGACGCAGCTTTGTCTTGTCAAGGAGAGCGGACTTCCGCACTCGAGCGACCACTCGGAGAGGTGTGATTCTCTAAGAAACGTGACAAGAGTGACGACGATTTCACTGTTGGAGCCTCCACGACTCATAGAGGTCTCGGACGCCACGCGCCACAACAGTATTAATCTGAGGCATTTCGTCTCATTGTGAGCACTTCGCGAGAGGTTGCACTGCAACGCCTACTTGTGCCAACATTGCAGTACCACGCTTACTTCAGCCGACGCTGCCGCAACGCACTTGGCGACTCAACCACCCTTATGGAGGGTGCGTTGTGGGATGCAAACAGCTCTCGGCGAAGCGTCTCTTTCCCCAGGCTACTGCTTCGCTCAGTTCATTTTTCATTTCCTCACTCCTCGCACCTTACCAGTTTCGTCCCCAAAATGATTTTGAAAACGTTCCTCGATATCACAATTTTGAAGTTGCATGTTTATAACATTGGTACATTGACGCTTCGTATCCACGCATCGGTGCCCGTTTACTTGTGCTCAGTCGCGGTCGCACGACGCAAGCCGCATACAAAGCAACCGTGCATCTGCAAGTTTATCTGGGGACCTAGGTAGTGACGAGTACCGAAACGGACACACCGGACGGACACAACAGTCCGTCTAAGTTACCTTTTCTTGAATCAGCCCTCCACATGAGGATAATTTCCAGTTGCGTACTAAAGCGTTCGTTTTTCAAAATGTAAATGTCAACTGGTGCACGCCATTCGTTCTGGAATTGAAGTACTACACTGCCGTGCCCTGACACGAAAGTATTCAGGCAACGACAACGGATTAGCAAGTACTGGTGAGAAAGCGGGATCACCAAGGTGCTCGTGTGGCGGTGCTTTAACGCAGCATCACTGGCGGTGGCACCAGGAGAAACAACAGATCACCCACAGATCGGCGCTCTATGAGTTCAGGTACGTCCAAAGACCCAAAGAAAGCAGCGGAGAAAATGTTTGTACCCACAGCAATGGGGGACGTTGGATGGCCTCTATCTCTTAATCTCCGACTTTGACATCTCTGTTTGCCTTTGGAGTACTCGAGGTCTGCTTTCCTTAGCGACTACATGAAATAATGAAGTGTGAGAGGAAGAATAAGTTATACATGCGAACTGGTCGCACTGTTAAAATTAGTAGAGCGCACGCCATGGCAGAAAAGGCTCTGTCTTTATTGCGTCGGTATCCTCCGGACACAGTAGACACCGTCCTGAAGAAATAGGGGGCATTTCCGAGCGAAGACTACCCCGACTCTGAACCGCTGCAAGTAGGCATGGAGCTGGAAGCAGGTTACTGCCATCGCAGTTGACGCTTAATTCGCTTCTGTAATCGCGTGTCGTAGACGACGTAGCACAGATTGCAGCAGCGCACGCGCACCCACCGTGTCTCCAGTGCAAAAACCACTACAGCGACCTACTATCCCCTTACGAAGATTCACTTCTCTAATCATCTGTCCTAGTAGACGACGTAGTACAAGTAGCAGCGAACGCGCAACCCGACGAGTCTCCTGTGCAGAAAGCATTTCAGCGACTTACTTACAGCCCGCTGTAGGTAAGCGCTTCATCGATTTTGTACACTCCTTGATTCAGGAAGAAGTTGCACACCTACGCCACATGAGTGATAACAGACAACCTCCACCTATCCGTTCTAAAATCTGAGCCACACTTGCATGATCACGAGGGTGGTACAGGGGTTTCGATTACACTTTTGCGGGACCAGGCAAAAAAGGCAAATATGTAACAAGCGACAAACACGTATGTGCATATCAACAAGGATTAGGAGGCCAGAATTGTCATGAGAAGTAGGGTAACCACTTCAAAGTGTCCGCGAATTCCACTCTACCTACAACGCTCACGGGCAGTCTTGAGGGACAGCCACACTGCATTCAGCTGTCTCCTCTCAAGCGCTATAATTCGGTACTTCTTCAGAGAAGTTCAGCTTTCATCATCACATTAATCGCCATTAGTGCAACCCTGAGGAAAGTAGTCGAAACGACCCATCAGATGATTTGATTCCCTGCTGATTTTGCCCGCACTGGCGCTGGACCCGCGTATGTATCCGTTAAGTCATTGAGAATGGTTCCTGAGTCCACATAAGCACATGAACATGGCGGAACGAAAAGTCGGACGAAGTCAATCAAAAGAATTTATTATTAAGCACGAATGTGCGTGATCGTCAAAAACCGTGTCTTCATCGTTCCGTCGGAGACGTAAGGCAACAACCGTGGCTACACCGTCACGGTCATGGGCAAAGCAATTTAATTCCTGCCGCGCAGGTTTGTACACGTATGCAGTGAAGGAATTCGAAGCCTCTCTTCCCTCCTCCGCGTACGTCACGCAGAACCACCAGCAAGGAGGGTCGTGGCTACCAGGCGGATGTCAAGAAGCGGCCAGCGCGACTCTGGTGATAATACGATTTTGCTGCGCGACGAGGTCGTCCAGCGAGAAAGGACGGGAAGGGGCAGATGTGTGTACCTGCGGCACAGCTTTGTCTTCTCAAGGAGAACAGACTTCCGCTCTTGAGCGACAACTCGAAGAGGTGTGATTCTCTGAGAAACATGAAGAATATGACGACGATGTCACTGTTGGAGACTGCACGATTGACGCCACCCGTCACAACAGTAATAATCTGAGGCATTTCGTCTCATTGTGAACACTATGCGAGATGTTGCAGTGAAACGTCTACCTGTGTCAACATTGTAGTAACACACTTGCTTCAGCCGACGCTGCCGTAAAGCACTTGTCCAGTCGACCACACATATGGAGTTTGCTTTAGGAGTTGCAAACAGCTCTCGGCGAGGCGTCTCTATCCCCAGGCGGCTGCTTCGCTCCTCAGTTTATTTTTCATTTGCTTGTTGTCCGCACCCTAACAACTTCGTCCCAAAGAATGATTTTGAGGATGCCTCTGTATACCGTCTTTTTGAAGCTGCATGTTCACGAGTTTGGTACCACTGACACTTCATATCCAGGCATCGGTGTTTTTTCACTTGTGCTCTGTCGCGCGTTCACAGGACTCAAGCCGCATACAAAGCAACCATCCCTGTGCAACTCATCTGACACAGCATCCGCGACAACCGAGTGACAGCGCGTATCCCGTGCCGCTAACGACGTATTACAACTGTAGTGCACTATGCTTTTGTCTACATATCAGAGTGCTTCATCAATTTCTTGTACAGTGCTCATTCTTGCACAATTGGTATCCACACAGCATCCGCGACAACAGTGTGACAGCGCGTATCCCCTGTCACAAACGACCTAATACAACTGTAGTGCACTACCTGCTTGTCTACATGCCAGAGTGCTTCATCGATGTCCT
>KL647338.1:79848-96701 GCA_000727475.1 Sarcocystis neurona
TAGAATGCGTGGGCTCCAGGACCCAATGCGGCTGACTCATTTCAGTCAGCCTACGTCACCGTAGGCAGTGAATGTGAATGTTGCTCACTTGGCGAGCTCGCTGCCTCGACTTAACCAATTGCACCTTCGGTAGATGCATAAGGAACAACGGGAACTGGAATGCTAAGAAGATTTTTGCGGAGAGAGGCGGACGATGCCGCGGTCTTTTGTAGAATGCGTGGGCTCCAGGACCCAATGCGGCTGACTCATTTCAGTCAGTCTACGTCACCGTAGGCAGTGAATGTGAAGGTTGCTCACTTGGCGAGCTCGCTGCCTCGACTTAACCAATTGCACCTTCGGTAGATGCATAAGGAACAACGGGAACTGGAATGCTGAGAAGATTTTTGCGGAGAGAGGCGGAGGATGCCGCGGTCCTTTGTAGAATGCGTGGGCTCCAGGACCCAATGCGGCTGACTCATTTCAACAAGGTAAAGAGCATCGTATCCTGCCCGCAGGAACGGAGGATTTCATGCGTGAAATTGTCCACAGCGGAAAGTAGCAGAGCTGGTCTGCTCTGTAGTGCGCTAGCTAAAGTGAAAATGTGTCCACCTGTTTCCCTCTCTGATGACGTCGTACATCGAAATTAGCCGTCCGCCCGCACTGTGACCGAGCTGCAGACCAGTGCTCCCGCCAAACACTAATGGCGCAGCACTCCTTTCACCAACGGGCTACCTCTGTGAAACGACCTCGCAGAACTGCCTCTGTGCAGTGGTCAATTGACGTTGAACAGTGCGCTGAGCGAAGTTGCTCGCAGCAGGACACAGGAGCACCTGCTATACTGAGTACAACTGCCTGAGCCGCAACCGTGACAGGCGCGTCTGAATAACATTACACTTCACATATGATTATGGACGCCGCTGTACTGTATCCTTGCTCGTCCGTAGGCAACTCATATGTACGGTGCATAATGTAGGATGGAGCAGAAGACGACAATCATGCATTGTCTCTTGGTATGATTGACATGGGAATAATTTTGTCCACTGCGTGGAGGTCCTGCTGCTCAAATCAATCTGTGATGAGAAAATTGCCGGCGAGGAAAAATGTTCAACAATGCGCGCGGGGCTTACGTCAGGCTCTGAGGAACAGGCCGTGTGCGAACTCCTGAGATAGAGTGGAAGTATTGTGTTGTTCTGCCGGTCGTACGCCGCGATAAAAGTTCCAAAATAATAGCCTAACGACCGCTGCCCATAAATTACACGATTCAGGTGGCTTCCACTCGTGGAGGGAAAAGCGTTCTTTTTGGCCATTCAGATTGGGCCGGCGACACCTCTCAGGCGGGGGCTGACAGGAGAAGAATTGCTTCAGCACATGCCTAGCGGATGTGAAGCGGCCTGCCTACTGCACCTGAAGGTCTTCGTGTGCAGGAGGATCCTTGTGGACTGTAGTGGTGCAAAACACCTTAGGAAGAGGTGAGCCACGGGTGTGCATGGACCTGGCTGGCATGCGCAAGCGATGTTTTGCGTGTAGCAGCCAATGTGCAGTGTGGAACTGCCACAGTCCGTCAGCGGTGTTCACGCAGATGCTGCGGCAAACTCTTGTGACGCAACTGATCTTGAAATGGCGGGAAGCGATGCATGCGCTCCTATTCCGAAGAATGATAGTATACGGCTAGTGTATCGGACATCACTGGCAGGTGAAAGCATATTCGTCCGCATGTTCGCACTGGATAGCAATCTACTGGCTGCTGCGTTCTGGCTGACCTCTTGGAAGAGGCAAGATCCAAGGTGTAACCTCTGTTTGGCCCCGTCCCCTTCATACGACTCGGGTGACGTCACTGCTGAGGGATGGCCCGCCAAACGAGATACGAGCTAGCAAGAGACCATATTCAGGCACCCCGTCAAAAGCAGTGGAGGGTACTATAGATGAGAGGAAGATACACGTGCATTTGTACATATGTATATATATATATACATAAATATGTTTGCAAGCGCTTGCACGTGTATTAAAGACTCTTACTTGGGCAGGGTTGTTCAGACAATTGGTACGTGCGTGAGGCATCGTGAATTTTCGCAGCACTGAGTTACAACAAAGTGCGACTCAGTGCAACAGTGTCCAACTGCGACTAGCATCTGTACTCAGGTTTCAGAACGGATAGCCAGTGCTGAGAGCACAACATCCAACATTGTTGCAAACGCGCGTTTAATTGTAGCCTGGCAATGTGAGTTCTCATTCGCAGTTTCTGGGGAAAAGGAGACATCTACACGCCTTGACTAGCTCCAAGTAAAACTAAGAGATGGAATTATCGTCGGGGAACCCTGGATGGTGATGACGAAGAAGCCCCCTCGAACCACTGTCTACATCTGCGAGGAACTGCAGGCCGCTTCATCACGCGAATACCATAGGAAGATGTTACTTGAGAGGAATGTTCACCTGCGTGCATAACCTCTCAAAGGCAGCACATGAGAGCACAAAGTGAACGAGGTGGTTTGAGACACGTAACAATGAGGACAAGTGCTACACAACTCAGGCATCTTAACCGTACTTACAGAATTCCTTATTGCGTTTGCCGCCAGCAGGAGTTGATCGTCTTGGATATCCCTCTGAATTTCTCTGCAATTGCAGTGACGCTCACCTGAAGCTAACAAAAGCGCACTAACGAGCACCCACCTGGGTAAATTGAGATCCGGTCTCGCACGCTGGTGTACTGCGCTGCATTGTAAACCTCGTTGCTATTTGCAACTGAGCACCGTCATGTTTTGCTGTGCCCCGGCGCAGCTTTAATGTCTGTATAGTCATTCTTTGAATGCATAGGCCGCGCTGAACACCACTCCCGAATCGAATACCGCGTCTTTGATCAGGTGATCCTGACTACGGCGCGTGACGTAGTACTGCTGAACGAAGTCGGTCAATGCAACAGGTTTTATGGGTGGCTGCGCTGGAGTACAAAGATCAGCGCCCGTGTTTATTTCAGCAGTGGGGCATACAGACTTTATCGACACTCAAGAAAGAAAACAGCCTTCTGGTTAGAATCTTCAACTGTACTGCATACGTTTCCCGCATTATGTGACCCTCATTCATTAGAGCGGTCAGATTTTCAAGTGTCAACATGCAGGTTATCGGCCAGTGGCCCAACACGTGGGTCAAGAGGGTCAAGACACTCATTGAAGTAGCGCACTCAAGTCGCATTTGCCGGTCTACAACTCTGAATCCACCAAGCGAAATCTAAGTCCAGCAATGAGTCTACACGAGGATACTGAGAATTTCGGGCACAATTTCACCGTGCCCCAAGGGTCACGAATACGAGTTCACGCATTACAGCTTGTGTTCGCCGGGCTCTCGAAGCTCTCCTGAAAAACGTGCACTCTACAGGATGCATCACCACAGTACTCAGGAGGAACGTGCGCGTTGCCGTCGGTGTGGGTGCGGTGGTGTCACACAGTCAACAGCAGATACTGGTGCAGCATCTCATGAAGGGATACGGCCCGGCTGCGGCTGCTGTTAGGCAAGGCGTGTCCGTCGGCTTAGAGTCCTTCTCCTGTGGGGGAAGCTCTAGGCAAAGATGTCTTTTTTCTTGTTTGTTGCCGAGTCTGTGGCGGTGCTATTCCTTCTGGGCTGCTAAACATCTCCAGAAATCGTAGTCTGTGAAATCTTTGCTCCGCTGAGACGCCACTCTACGTTCCACGCAATCATGCTGCAATTTCAGTGCTCGTTGCACATACTTGTGTTACGTGCCTGCTGCAGATCTGCAGTGTGGTCTTTGTGCGTGGTGGGCATTTGTGTTACGCTCTGTTGCTGGTGCCTCCTAAATTTTTCGAAGTTTACGCTGTAGGCTGTGCTTCTTATTCATTTTGATTGTCACGGTCATCCCTCGCCTCGTCCCTTTTAGTTTCCCCCATCGCAGCTGTTCAGTGCCGCCACTGGTGCTGCGGCCGCTGGCTACTGTACTGCTGTCACCGCTACTTTGCTTCTTTCCTTCCTCTCGGAGTGCTGCATAACGCAGAGACGTCTTCATTTGCTGTGTAAAGTCGCCACGATATTTCTTGCTTCCGTAGCTACCGATGGCAGGCGAGACGTCCCACGCTGCTGCTGCTGCTGCTTTACGTGCTGCTGCAGTCCTTGTCCGCCTCGTTGTTGTTGCTGATGAAAGATGACTGCTCGGGCGACTGCAGCGCCAAAGCAACGCGCGGTGCGACCGTCGCCGGCAGGGATGTCAGAGGATCCGCGCCACCTCCGACGCCATTTTCATTCATTAACCTAGGCGCACCCCTGTCCATGTACACATACGTTTGACTGAAACACAAGGACAGAGGAACCCGACAGCATGATTTCACTGCGAATGCAGCAAGTCGACTGTTCGTACACAAGCAACCACCAAGTCTATATAGACCAGGGGAGGAGTACATCACCCGGAAAAGGAAAGATACTTTCAAGACGTATCTCCACAGGTAGACAAGTGCACTAGCATGGGGACTATGCGAGTGAACTCTGCTGCAGCTAATGCACGACAGACACGAACGTCGAATGCAGGAGAGATATGTAAAGCTGCTTAAAATCTAGCTGCAGCACCCTGACTTCAGTCTGTGGCAGAAAGTGTTTGTTCGAACGAATGCAGCAGCCGCTGTTTGCCAACTTGTAAGCATTCTCTTACGACAGCAACACAAATCCGTGACGCAGTAGAGCAGCCCCCACGCTCCGAGCAGACGTACTGTACAACGGCAACAGCAGCACAATGACGGAAGAGAGGACCACAACTGCAAGAGCAGAAGCATCCGGCAAACAACTGCAGTTGTGAGCGCAGCGCCCTCTGTATGGAGGCGCTGCATCCAATTCGCGGCAGCTGTAACAAGTGATTCATGGCTAACAGATGTGAAAGCCAGTGCCTACCCGCACGTATATAGTGAATGCAGCCAATCCACAACTACATGTGCTTTACACTTGTACAACACATTATGCTGAAAAGCATACCGTCTACGTTCATCCAAATGCTGCTGAGAGGGAGCGGAAGTTGTCTATGTGGGGTCGTGCCCCTGTAGTAGAACGCTGTTCGCCGTCGCAGTGAAGGCTCTGCCGTTAGTCCAGTGACTCGGATAAAATAGACCCGGTTCTAAAGAAATTGGGGCAGTTTCCCAGCCATGACTAGCGCCATCTTGACGCGTTGCGGGTACGCTTACAGCTGGACGCACGTTGCTGCCACTTAACATGACAGTCAAGCCACCCCGTGTCTTCGACAAGGTAAAGCAAACAGCAGCACACAGGCTCCCACTGGATCTCCAGTGCAAACGCAGTTCAAGGACTACTTCTTTCGTAATGGTATGCAGCCGATTGCAGGCAAGAGCCTTTCACCGGCTTCGTACACTCGTTGATTAAGACACAATAGGCGAACACACAAGGAATACGACGACGCTGTGCACGGTCGAGTTATATTGCCACCGGTTTGTCGCTCAGATGAATACGCGCCAGATGAGCAACCCAAATTTGTAACACTGCCGCCGATGGTACAAAAACATCAAGGGGTCCGGGCAGGCAGCAAATATGCGTATGCACATAAGCAGAGGTTGTGACGGCACAATCTTCACGACCTACGTGGCTAATCACTTCACATTGTCTTCGACTTCCACTCTGATCAGGCCTCATATGCAGTCATGAGGCCCCGTCCCAATGCTCTCAGCTGACTCCTTTCGAGCACTATAATTCTTAAAATCAAAATCACTATGGCAGCCGTGAGAAAGTAGTCGAGAGTATCAGTCTTGTTGTTTGTCTCCATGTTGACTTTGACGGAAACGGCGCTGGAGCCACAGCTACATCCGTTGAGACATTGAGACTGGATCCTGAGTCCACGCCAGCATATGGACAAACCGGAAAGCACAGCCGGACAGAGTAGAAAGATGGTCACCCGAAGGACTACAATACTGAGCACGAATATACGCATACGGATAAAAATTTCCGTGTCCACATTGGTCCGTCGCATGAATTGATGCAACAGCACGCGCCACACTGTGACAGTCATGAGCAAAGCAAGTCAATTCATGCTGCGCAGGTCTGTACAAAACAGTGAAGTTCATTCCTACACTCTTTTCCTTCATCCCCCCACAGGACGCTTAAACCACTCGCTAGGAGGGCCGTGGTCACAAGAAGGTGGTCTAAAAGTGGCGACCGCGGCATTGCTTAGAATTGTTTTCTGCGGACGACGTTGCCGAGAGAGCAAAAGGAAAGCGAAAGACCAGGTTTGCGTACCTGGGATACAGGGTTGGCTTCTAAAGCATACTAGACTTCCGCAGTTGCACTACAACGCGGAGAGGAGTGAACCTCTGAAAGGTGATCACGGTAGTGACAATTTCACTGTTGGAGCTTTACAGAACCGAAAGGAGTCCCGACCGCCATCCGGCTCAACAGTCATAAATGGAGGCATTTCGTCGCAGTGTAAACGCTTCAGCCGACGTCGCACTAACACAATTGCCTCTGCCGACGTTGTATTAACAGACTTGCTTCGGCCCCTGCTGCCGTCACACACAACTGACGACTCGAACACCCTAGTCTAGCGTGTCTAATTCGTTCAGCTCATTTTTCTGATTATCCGCACCCTATGAGTTTATCAAATGGCTGAAGAGGTGTTTCACTAAACCCTTTTCTGCATGTCGCCGGATAGAAACTGCAGCGCCGCAGGGCTCTCGTATCCACACTTCGCTACCCATATGCTAATGCTCCGTAGTACTCAGATGACCGTAGCCGCAGAGAATGTAATCAAGCTCGTCCAGCCCTGCGTCCGCAGTCTGTTGCTACGAACGGGATACAAGACGATGGGCGCGCAGATAATCTTCTGTATACTGGGCCTGGGTACCGGTCTGTCAGTATGTTACCTTCCTTTCAACCGTTTGTCTACGACCGTAAGGTTTCCCGGTAGCGTACTCCGGGACGCTCCTTTCTGACGACCGTGACGAAGTGACTATCGATCACCGTGTTTTATGACGGAGTGCAAACTGTTCTCGGCAGACATGTCTTTCCGTACTCGAGCTCGTCGTTCAGTTATTTACAGGACGGTGTGGCGTACCAGTTTTGTCCGGAAAGTGATATTGATGGCGCTCCTCTTCTCAGATTTCTGCACCAATGATACGTCATATCCATGTATCGCTACATGGTTGTTTGTGCTGTGTAGCAGTCACGTGGTGCAAGCGGCATACAACGCACGCACGTTTGTGCAAGTCTTTGTGAGAGTGCTAACTAGTGGCTAACACCGAAGTCTAACATGTCGAGGGCACCTTAGAAGCGAAACAGGACTCGGTTTCGCAAAACACTATGTCATTGCTTTCTTTTTCCAGCCGCCCCTCCCTCCAGTGGAAGACGCAGCTCATCGAGATTACTTTTTGTGTATTAGTTTGCGGCCGACTGTAGGAAAGAGCGCGTCTTCGGTTTTGTACACTAGTTCGTTTACGCAAAACTTGCAAACAAGGCCCATGCGCGACAACGGAGTGACACCATGTATCCGCTTTAAGCCCTGAGCAAATTCGCCGCGTTCGAGGTATACTGCTGACGGTGGTGCAGATATTTCGACTCATGAGTACGGGGCCACCCAAGCAAAGCAACTACCTAACACTCTCACCAGTGACAGAGCAATTTCAAGCGGTGCCGTCGGAGTCAAGCGACAAACATGTGGATGCACATTAACAGAGGTTGTGGTACCACGATCCTCATGAAGATATATAGGTAGTCACTTCACGATGTCTGCGAATTCCACCCTGTTAACAGACGGTGCTTCTTGAAAAAGGCACCGTGTCCGTCCCCACTTCACCAGGTGTCATCATTGCAGCCGTGAGAAGAGTAGCTGAAACGACGAATCCTATTTTGTTTCCCTGTTGGCTTCGAGGGCAACGGCGGTACAACCGCAGCTAGATTCATTGAGCCGTCGACACAACGAGGACAGGGAAGAAACCCGGCCATGCGAAGGACTGCAATAGTGTCCATGAACGTTCCAGCACGATCAGAAATGTCCGTCTCCCCAGCAGCCCTCGCTACACCGTGACTCTCATAGGCAAAGCAGTCCGATTCCTGACGCTTGGATTTGTGCACAGTGAACGTGAATTGTACCCTCTCTTCTTCCTTTCGCGCATAGATAGGACCTGAACCGCACGCAGGGAGGGCTGTGGGCAGCAGGAGGAGTTCAAGAGAAGACAACCGCTCTATTGCTGATCAAATCCTTTTTATATGCGCCAACCCTGCAGAGTGAAACTTACGCGGAAAGGATAAGATTTGTGTACCTGGGATACAGACTTCACTTTTAAAGCAGGGTAGACTCCTGCACATGAGCGACAACTCCAAGAGGTGGTAACCTCACAGAGACGTGACACTGAGATGGCAGTTTTTCTGGTTGAGCCTCCGGGAGCGGCGTGGATCTCGACCGCTACACCCTCACAACAGTCATAAACTGACGCATTCCTTGTCGGATTAAACACTTCAACCGACGTTGCGCTGACACAATTACATCGGCCAACGTTGCAGTAACATACTTGTTTCGGCCGCCGCTGCTGTGACACAGTTGACGACTCGGTCACCCTGCTCGGGCGTCTCCTGCGAAGTGCAAGCCGCTCTTGCCAGAGTATGTCTTTGCTCATGCGACTACTCCTTTCAGATCACTTTTCCTTCGCTGATTTTCCACGGCTTATGAATTCTGTTTTAAAATGGATGTAGAGGCGCTTCACTAAGCTGTCTTCTGGATGTCGCAGATGAGGAGCCGCGGCTCTATGGATCTCTCATATCCGCACTTCGCTACGTGTATTCGGTCAATAGTGCTCAGACGACGTAAGCAGCATACAACTCTTGTAGAACTGTGTAGCAGCCACATTTGTTGTTAATAACGAAACATAGGACGGGAGGGCGGGTGCAAAGCATACAATCTGATACCCACTTGACCTGCATAGAAGTCAGCCAGTATCTTTTCTTCCTGTCAACAGTTGCTACATGCGCGCAAAGTTTTGGATATCGTAGTCAGGGGGCTTCGTTCAAAGGGGTACCAAGTGTGGTGGTCCACTTCTCTAGATTTGAAATTGAACTTCTACGGATTCTTCTATTAGTGTGTATGGCGAGTATTATTCCGTGTGACGCGACACCCCGCCAACACAACGTGCGGATGAGACCGTGTCACTGAGGTTGTGGTAATCGATAATCCCATCCTCGAATGCAGGGGATACGGTGGTGGGGCGCTGCCCAACAGCATATCACTGACCGATCGGCGGGACGTACGTTTGCGTAGATCGAAACAAGCAAATCAAGCAGCTGACGAAATATGCGCACCTACAGCTGTGGAGTCCGCTAGATAAACTCTGATCCCTAGATCTTCGAAGTCGAGACATTGTTATATCTGCCTCTTCTCTTTTAGGTCGTGGGTTCTGTCTCCCTTAGCGGCCGCATGAACCACTCCGATATGAGGGGTACGGGCAGGTTACCAACGTGGACTAGTGTCCCTGTTAAAATGAGAAAAGCGCGGCGGGTTTTGGCAGTAAGGTGCTTTCTGTAGTCCAGTGATTACACTGTTGTTGTTCCGGATTTTGAAGCGTAGCACGTAGGTGTGGAGCTAGACGCATATCAATAGCTCCGTAGTTGATTGACTAAGGAGCTCAACTGCTTACTTCTCTCACACTCATATGTATCCGCTTTAAATCATGAGCGACACATGCGTGGTCGCGTTACAATGCGACCGCTTCTCCGGACAAGCAACGCAAACTTGTAACACTGTCACCGTTGCTACAACAGCATCACAGAGTACGGGCAAAGATAAAAAACAAGCATGTGTGAGCTCATAAACAGAGGTAGTGGCACCACAATCTTCATGAGATATATGGGTACTCGCTTCGTGATGTTTGCAACTTCCACCTTGTTCACAGAGTTCATATCCAGGCAGGAGAGGCTGCCCCCTGCTTTTAGCTTCTCCTCTCAGGTACTGTAACTTTAAGCTTTTACACCAGGATTTCGGGACAAACTCCCTTTTACAAGCCAATAGCAGTCGTTAGGAGAGTAGCCCAACAAATAAACCCGCAGATATACCTGGAACGCAAATTAGGACGGAGGAGAAGGACGACCCCGCGAAGGATTGTATTAGTGAGCACGAGCATACGTGTACAATAAAAAATGTCAGTGTCCCTATTCGTACGTTGGATATATAATGCAGCAGCGCTCGCTACACCGTGATGGCCATCGGCAAAGCAATTTGATTCCTGTGGCATAGGTCTGTACACGTGGACAGCGAACCTGATGCGTACCCTATCCTCCTTCTGCCGCGCACAAAGAAAGACTGTTGAGCGACTTCCCGGGAGGGCCGCGGCCACCAGGAGGAGGTTAAGGAGCGGTGCGCGATGGATTACGGAAAAAAAAAACTTGTTTGGCTGCGCGAAGACATTGCCGAGCGAAAAAAGCTGGTAAGAATCACCTTTGCGTATTCGGTTTAAACACTTCAGCGGACGTTGCACAGGCGCACTTTCCTCGGCCAACGTTACAGTAACACACTTGCTTCGCCCGCCGCTGCCCCAACTTACTTGGTGACTTGACGCAGTGATCGGGCGTCACAAATGGAATGCAAGGTGCTCCCACGAGAGCGTTTTCCACCGCGCGAGTACTCCGCTCACTTCATTTTTCATGTGTTGGTTGTTTCTACAATGTCACCTGTCTGAGAGATTCCGACCCCGTAGACTTGTCGCCCATACGCTGTAGCCTACTCTGCGGTAGGCATCACCTTCGTGTCATAGGTACACAAAAATGGCTCTTCACTGCTTTTTTGGCTCCGCGACGTCCTCGCTAAGCAAAACAAATTAATCCGTAACGCCGCGCTTATCGCTCCTTAACATCCACCTCGTGGCCAGGGCCGTCCTAGGGAGTGGTTCAACCGTCCTCTACGCGGGGACGTGTAGTCGTACGCGGGCTCTGACGCCTACAGAACTGACAGGCGGGCGCTAACCGTCTCGAATATGGGGAATTTCGTCTCCGTGCAAACGCTTCAGCGGACGCTGCACAGCCACACTTTCTTCCGCCAACGTCACAGTAACACAATTGCTTCGCCAGCCGCTGACTCAACATACTTGATGTCTTGACAGAGTAATCGAACGTCACAAATGGAATACAGAGTGCTCCCGCGGGAGCGTCGTCTCCCCCGAGCGACTACGTCGCCCAACTCATTTTTCATTTGCTGGTTCTTCGCACTATACGAGTTTTTCTCCCACAAGTGCCTGTAGTCGCTTTTCTTCACTGTCTTCTGAGTGTCGCATGTTGTAAACTGCGGTGCCGTGGGTCTCCCGTGTGCACACTTCGCTACGTGTATATGATCGGTACTGCTCAGACGACGTAACTAGCACATAAAAAACCAAGACAAACGTGTCGTCAAAACCGCAGCACGATACGACGAGCCCGTGTAGAGCATTTAATTGTCTCTCAACTCAACCGCATAACCCAGTCAATACACTCCACTTTTTTCCACCGTCCCTCCACGCATATGCATGTTTGGCGTAGCGGACACAAGGAATCTTATTTTGAGACTGTCAACAAGTAAATATCTGCAGGTCCACTTCAGTCGGCTAGGGTTGAAATGCTTTTTTTGTGGCCCGCCCAGAACAAGGCTCTCAAGAAGTAAATATCCACTGGTTCACTTTGTTGACTTGGGCTCGAAGTTCTATAGACGCACAACTAGTGGTAGCCACACGCGCAACAGCGGGCCACCAGCGACAGGATAGCGTTGTGAGGCAGCATCACTAGCGGCAGTAGCACGCGCCACAGCAAACCACCAGCAGGTGGACAGGCCGTTGCTCGTCAGGCACTGTCATGATACGTAGATTTTTAGCTCCTTGTTCACGAATCTCTAGAAGGCATACACACACGCGGAACGATGCAGCTCAAGCTGTCAGTAGCACACCTACTGATAGGAGTAGGTACTGCTCGATTATCTTCGTGTAAGCCGCCCCATCTAGCTCGTAGGAAGTTATTATTACTGTGAGGAGCTGCAATGCACGCGCGAGCACGGTAACGCAACCGCTGCTCATGCCTTTACACAAGTGCATAATTATGTCGCAGCTCCCAGAACCGACAAACACGAACGTAGAGAAATACAAGTCCGCACGCAGGCAAGTGTGTTTAAGCTGCTCCTGCTGCAGCAAATACACGGCTGAAGGAGCACCGACAAGCGACTCGCAGGCGCGAGTAGTAATTGCCCCACACCAGGCGAACGCGGCACGTTCGTAATTCCCATACACATTTTCCTCCATGCAGCACCAACTTTGAAAGTAAGCGCTCCTCCAGCAGAGTCGGCCGCTGCATCCCTTCTTCAGTAATTAGAGTTCTCCATTCCTCCGTAGGCTAGCGGCTCTTGCCTTTTCACAGGTGCAAACTCAAGCTACCCTGTGTCGGGTCAGGGTAAATAGAAGGGAGGCAAAAGATAGGTGTTTCACATATTCCCTGCACACACGGACACCGGCGAGCGGCTGGCGGGATTGGAAAGCGTCCTCTTATATGTACCCCGGAATCTGTAAACGCTTGCGTGTTCACTCACCTTTGACATTTCACTGCGCTTGTTCGCAGCCAACTCCATGCCTGCGTACGTGTGTATACCGCGTACGCGTAAGCGCACGCAGTTTCTCCTAACATAATTAGACAGCTGCACTCCCCTCTTTGAACGCGCTGCTAGAATACTAGGTGGGGTGAGCGGGGCCAGAAATGAGTTGCAACTTTATCTCCCACTGCGTCAGCGGCCCATACCAAAAAACAAAGAGGAAACTTTGTCTTTGAATACCTTAGCACAGTGGTGTTAAGAGGGACTCTTAGGGTGTCCTTTTCTGCTGAAGTGTGCAGCCGTCCACTTAACTGCACCCTACAACGCAAGAAAATCCGTCGCAGCTAGGATGTCATTGTCGGATATCTACGCCTTTTGGGACCAAAGCGGCAACAGACAGTGTGAATTTCACGCACTAGGGGGCTCTACTGAATCCACGAATGTCCGTGCACGATCAAGACGTCAACATGTGGGTCAATGGTTCATCCCACCAGCCCGTGAATTCCCCTTCAGCCCTCGAATTTTCGGCGTACCGTACAGTGCGCGCTCCGCTCGAGCTATTTCTTCGTTCGCATGAGACATCCTCACCGTCAGCTTCACTTCTTGTGGAAGCGCTGGCTGCGCCAGCAGCGGGTCAAGACAAGATGTGCATCTGCCTGGCGCTTAAGAATTTCCAGCGTACAACCTATTGCCGCACATGCAAAATTCAGCGTGCTCGATAGGTTTTTGAGTCTACGCAGAGCCTGAGTCGTCACAACTACTTTCGCTCTGCTGGTCTTAATTACTCGGACAATGATCCGGCGGACTAACACTGCTGCTGGCAGTGCTGCCCAGGGGCCTGCCACTATCACTGATGACAGAAAATGCATCTTCGTTGCTGGACGCCATAAAGACTGCGCCGCTTCCGGCGCAGTCGCCGGCGCCGACCAGTTTTGCCAACTGGTTGGTAAAACTTCGCAATCATGTTGGTTCTTCATAGATTCGCAAGAAGCCCTACGACTCTTTCCCAGTTCGTTTGCCGGATCGATTTTCCGCAGGGTTCTTAATGATAGACTCGTGGTCGAACCGTGATGCAGCTTATTTCACTCAACGGTAGGTTGCCGGTTGCTGTCAGCTGTCTGCTTGAGCACACGTGCGTCGCTCCAACTGTGTGTGCCCCTTTGTTATTCGGCTGCCACACATCCGTCCTCTGCCACATATTGGTAATGCGGTTGGGAGTCGCTACCTTTGCATGTTCTGCGTCGGTTGTTCGGCACTGCTGCTGGTTCTGCTGGCGTCTATCCCCTTGTTTCTGCTACACACGCTCCTGCCGTGTCTTCTGCCCATCATCCATCTGTAAGCATCGTGCGTCTGTTTTAAGTGCTCTCCCTGTTGCAGTTGCTGCTTGAGGTGCTGTTGCTTTCCCCACTGCAGTTGCCTCCCCCATGATTCTCCTGTCTCAGTAGCGTTGGTTCCTGGGGCCGCAAATATGGTGTTGACTAGGCAGAGTTTCTCGAGCGCCGTAAAACCGGCAGTTACCTCCGCACGAAGAATCTCTAGCTGGTGGTAAAAGGACACCATGTGAGGAGCCTCTGGGCCAGAAAGTGCCGTCCGTAATGTCAGGCGCTCCTGCCGAAACGGATGCAGCTGTATTGCAGGCCCCATGTCCCCAGAATTATAGTTACATATAGGAAACTAGTGTAAGTCCTGATGACGAAGGCGTAGCGTGAAAGGACCGTTCGACAACAGGGAGACAAAAATGCACAAGGGGCGGCGACAAGACGAGCTGCGGTCGCAGCGCCGCGTGGCCAATGTAACAGGCAGAATATCGCCAAGCTTATACGTCGATGCCGCATGCACGCTTTGTTGCAAAGGATATCAATGCTCCTGTGCTACGAGCAGGCAAAACACGTACGGGGCCAAGTCTGGAACGTTATTGTCCACCTTTCTGGTACATATGGACGCGCACCCCGAACTGCGTTCGCGTGTTGTGTCTCCTCATTGCCCGCCAAATACGAAGTAGAGGAGTGCTCTACAAGTACATTTCCAACCGTGTTGACACAGTCAAGTGGACAACGCACCCGCGCGTCACGCCTGTATCGGGTCGGAACAGCACGGAGGGGAAGCATTGAATAATTGTTGGTTTTCATATGGGTAAACTGCACACCTAGATGATGATTACATTTGGCGGCTGGAAACTTCTTTTAGAATAGGCCAAGGCGATAACCTGCCCAATGCGATGCGAGATGACACTTGATGTGACAAAGTGTCAGATAGCCTGTGACGCGCATACAAAGTCCTCTTGTCAATCCACGCGACTACTCACCAACAGTGGGGGGCCTAGATTTACTCAGGGGCAGGGAAAGAAAATGTGAGCACAGCAGGTGTACTGCAGAGAGTAAGAGAGGGGATATCGTGTACACGAGGAGGAGCTCCATGCTGTCACACAGGGGACAGATTCTCTACGTTCCTCTGCAGCAGCACACAGCCTACCTCCCCTGCAGCCTTAAGACAGAATGCCCCTGGCGATTCTTAGATGCCCGGCAGGACGACACTGGCAAGGACACCACCAGCGCTGGGGGACTGAGCAGCACGCTGATAGATGAGTGGGGAGGAGTGGTTGCCACTGAAACGTTGCCATCTGGTACAACAGCTTCAGAGAAAACCTTCAAGGCTCTGCGGAAGAAAAGGTCAAGTCGACGTGTCCACGCAGTGGACCTGTGCCATCTGGTGTCCTCACTACTGGGACTGCATCTTTTGCTGTTGTCGTTGCTAGTCCTTGTCCGTCTGCCACAGCAGGTTGTGCGTATGCTGCTGTTCTTTGCAGCTGCAGGTGCCGCTTGTTGTTTTGACCTTTTTCTGTCCTTTTTACTGCCTAAGGATATACAGTTCCTGCTCTTTCCCGAGGTCTATCCGACACAGACACAGCATGCTGCAGTAGCTACTAAGTAGCTCCTGTAGGACGTGCAGCTGCGGTGGCTCAGCATATCACGCGGCTGCATTTTTCAAATGGTGCAAAAAGTGCAGATATCGCTGCTTGCAGCTCCTGGTTGTTGTTGCTGCCTGATATTTACATGGAGAGTTGCACGGAGTCGCTGGCTTCTGTTCCTCGTGGCTTCAAAAGACACCCCTTTTTCGAACGACATCGCTCCTGTTGATGTGCTGCTCTCTGTTGAGAGCTTCTGCATACATGCACGAGAACACGCTAACTGTAGATGTAATGGTGCAACTGTCGTTGATGAAGGCTGCATCGCCACGGCAATCAGTATCTAAAAATTCATGAATAAAACGTGCTCCACTGGTTTGTCTCCCACCCCATACTCAGCAATGGAAGTACTGTAACATTTGCAGGTGATGATACGCGTGGAGACGCTGGAGGTGCAGCTGCTGACCCTTTGCCGACTTCAGTTCGGGTGCTGCTACGTTGCTTGTTGGAGCCTGTAGCGGCGCCTGTTGAAACTCCAGGTTTCCAGTGACATTCCGGTTTATATCTAGATGCACTTTATTCTCGTGTTACATCATTTGCTATTCAAGCTGCAAATTCTGCAGCTACGAGTAAAATTCTTGATGCAAGGGGGCTGCCGTTGGTAGGCCTCTTGGCTGGAATCTCATGCTGCCGAGGCAGGCAGCAGAGCCGCAACAGAAAACGTTGACCCCCCACGGTACACACATACTCGAGGTGGATACACGAGTACATGTTTGTCTGCGAGTGTGCGTTAGCATGGGCTCACGTGTGATCAACCAAATTCTGCAAGCGTGTGTTGAGAGCTCGGATACAGCTTCCAGCGCATGTACTGTAGTGCACTATGCATTTGTCTACATCTCAGAGTGCGACAACCGAGTGACAGCGCGTATCCCCTGCCGCAAAAGACGTAGTGCAACTGTAGTGCAGTATGCCTTTGTCTACACATCAGAGTGCTTCATCGATTTCCTGTACACTTGCTCATTCTTGCACAACTGATACACACACAGCATCCGCCATAACGGCGTCACAGGGCGTGTCCCCTGCCACAAACGACCTAACACAACTGGAGTGCACTACCTGCTTGTCCACATGTCAGAGTCCTTCACCGATGTCCTGTACACTTGCTCGTTCTTACACGACTTATATTGACACAGCATCCGCGACAGCAGAGTGACCGCGCGTATCCCCTGCCGAAAACGACGTAGTACAACTGCAGTGCACTATGCGTTTGTCTACATATCAGTGTGCTTCATCGATTTCCTGTACACTTGCTCATTCTTGCACAACTGGCACCCACACAGCATCCGCTACAACCGAGTGACAGCGCGTATCCCCTGCCGCAAACGACTTAATACAATTGTAGTGCACTACGGGCTTTACTATGTCAGGGTGCTTCATCGATGCCCC
>KL647338.1:105240-172179 GCA_000727475.1 Sarcocystis neurona
CTTTTTAGATAGTGCCGTACTCTAAGAGGCGAAGACATATTCACTAGTATGGACACGCACGATAGGTCGCCCCCCGACTTTTAACCGTTTAGTGTGCGCACGTGTACGTCTGCGCCGGTGTAACAACTTTTTTCTTTGGTCCAGTATTAAGGCAGCGTAGAACGTGGCTGCTGTTATCTGATGAGGAGAACATCTTGGCGGTCGCTGCAATAGTGCAACTGTTGCTGATGAACTCGGCATCACAAACGTTACCAGTATTCAGGAGTGCATTAACAGATAAGACCACATTGATTCTTCTCCCCCCCACGTACACGTCACTGCACCTATTGTAACACCTGTAGGTGGTGGCTTCCGTGCAGACGGTAGGGTTACTGCTGCTGGCCCTAAAGCGACTTCAGTATGGGTGATACAGTGCTGCCTGTTGGGAACTCTTTCCCAGATTTCCAAGGTCGAGACACAAGTACATGTTTCTCTGCGAATGTACACGGGCAAGGACTCATCTTCGGAAGTAGGGCCACCAAATTCTGTATGCGTATTGAGCAGTTGGAAGCGGCTCCCACCGGTGTTGATGAGGACAATATGTGCGACTCCTATTTATTGGTGACCTAGACGGAACATCGACGGCCGAAGCCTGCGTCCCAGATGCCATAGACTTCTTCGCTATGTGAATACTAAGCTGCGTTAATTGTTGTGTGCGGCAGCGGTTGACGGGGTGCCACCTTCGGAGGTCTGCAGACACTGCTGATGCACTGCTACACCAGCGCTAATACTCTCCTGTCCTGTAGGTGCTGAAGACAGGAAAAGCGCTGCTAGTACCGCGCCTGTCGCTAGCCCGACAATGGATGACTGTCAGCTATTCCGCACCTGTCAGAGTTGCTGTTACCTATATACCTTCATGCTATGTTGAGTGTCGTTTGGGTTGTTCATGACGCGTTTGTGCTTCTAAGTGTGCAGCTACCTATGGAGTGGTGGCTACCCCAGTAGACAAACCTTATGCTTCACTGCCTCAAAGGCACGTAGTTGAAACAAGTAAGGGGAGTAAGGGGAGTTCGTCAGTTATTGCAGGTCATACTCCGTTGCTCAATGTACAACAAAATCAGACTCGAATTGGGAAGGCACACCTGTTGTCGCTTCGTGCTTCTAGACATAACACAGCTCAAGTGTTTGTGCGGTGTGTTTTTTATCGCGTTAGCTTGGACAACCGTAACTGCGTAAACAGCTACGTACGGCAGCGCCGTTTAAGTAGCACAGGCAACACACGACTCGCGTGCTACCACGCAGCGTCTGCTTCTTTTCTGCTCTCCCACAGTCTCCAACTGCAGACACAATAGTCAATGCCAGCACGCATGCTGTTGCACTGCCTAGGAAGCCACTGCGGCAGCGGAGGACGACAGGTCAATTATAGCAATAAGATTCTACGTGAACTGCTCGAAGCTGACTGTTGCTGCAAAGTCAGTTGATGAATGGAAAAAGTGCGTTCCGCTATACATAGCTATCATGCCATAGTCCTACCGACGCAGCGGCGAAACCTACTGACGCGCTGATTCTACGTACCTGAACGCGGTAGACCCAACTATGGGGTAACACGTTGTTGCTTGTCCGAAACTCCTCTGTTGTGCTTCTAATTCCTGGCTGGCTGCCCCCGCTTTTCCAAACGCTGCTTGCAATTGTACTGCAATTTTTTTTGGACTACAGAGATTCTTCCGTTCGTGTTGCTTTACGCAGCCACAGCCGCAGCAACGGCGTCGCGCACTTACCGCGCTGTTCCTCCTCAGTATTGTGGTTATGCACCCTGTATAGTGCACGTTTTTCCGGTGTGCGAAGGGGTTCGAGAGCCGGGGAAACACAAGCTGTAATGCGTGAACACATGTTCGTTAGCCTTAGGGGACGATGAGTTGTTGCCCGGAATTTGAGTATCCACGTGTAGAGCCATTGCTGGTTTCAGCTTTCAGCTGATGGATTCAGACTTATGATCCCCGGAGTGTGACTTGACTGCCCTGTTGCGGTGACTGCGTTGACACACAGACTGGGTCGACTGGCCGATAACCTGCATTTTGACATTTGAACATCCTACTGCTCTAATGTGTAGGGGTCAGGTAAGGCTAGGAGACCTTCCAAGTAAACTAAGAATTTGTAGCCGCACACAGACTTTGCGGAACAAGCTTTTTTTCTTTTGTGAGTGTCGACAGAGTGTGCCGTTTCGTTCTACAAGAAAACTTGGGCAACTTCGTTTGGCTTTCACGCGCCGACGATTCGTCACAATGCCGCAGGGTGCAACAATTTGGGTAGGGCGCCGGCCTTTGTACTCCAGAGCATCCATCCGTGAGTACCTTTGCATTGACGGACTTCGTTCAGCAGTACTTCGTCACGGGCCGTAATCAGTATCAATTGACTAAAGACACGATATTCAAAGTCGACAATATCCTTCAACGCGGCCTACGGATTCAGAGAATAGCTATATACTTGCACATCTGCACATCAAACACGCATGGGGCAGGCATGAAAGCTGTGCCGGGACACGACAAAAGTTAGTGGGCCTGTGTTGCGAATGGGGAAGACGACGCGATGTTTACAATGCAACAGAGTACAATAGCACGTGAGACAGGACTTCAAATTACGCGGCTAGGTGGTGGCTGGCCCGCTTTTGTTACCCTAAAGTGAGTGTCATAGCAATTGAAGAACGTTTTTAAAACCAGACCTGCATGCAGAGAAATTTACAGGGATATCCGAGTGGAGACCGCTGACTCCTGCAAGCGGCATACGCAATAAAAAATTCTGCATGTAGAGTTGAGACGCCTGAGTGGTGGCGCGTTTTTTAATGTTTTACGTGCCTCTGAGCCATCTCGTCCGCTGCCGCAAGAAGTGAAGCTGACGGTAAGATGACTCATGCGAACGAACAAACAGCACGAGCGCAGCGAGCGCTATACGGTATTCGGAAAATTGGAGCCCAGGAGTGCGATTGACGAATTGTGCGGAGAAAGCAACAACCTCCCTGTAGAGGTCTTATCGCGCACGGGTATCCGCGCACTCGGTAGAACACCTGGGTACGTGAAGCTGACACTACCTGTTGCCGCTGTGGTTCACACCGACATCCTGCAAGGCGTACATATCCGAAAATGACGACGAGCTAGCTACTCGTGCCCTTATTTTATCATAAAGTGCGCTTGAGTGGAAGGGTGCACACTTCAGCAGAAAAGCAAATCCCATGCTAAAATGTTCAAAGGTCAAAGTTTCTCTTTCCTTTTGCTATAGGCCGATGATAATGTTGGAGACAAAGTTCGAAATGCTCACTTTCGGCCATGTCCACTCCAGCCAGCATTCTGCCAGCGTTTTTGAAGACGCGGGCGCAGGTGCATACTCGTGTTCGCGCACACTGCATACGCCTATGCAGACGCGGTACACCCACGTACGTAGGCGTGGAGATGGCTGTAAACAAGCACGTCGAAGTGTCACATGTGAGTGATTGTGTTGTGAGCCTGCAAGCGTTTGTATACCATGTAGTACGTATGAGACGACGTTTTCCAATCCTACCAGGCACTCACCAACCTCCGTGTATGCACTGATTATGGGAAACACCGACGTCTTCACTTCCTTGTATCTGCTCTGACCTGACACAGAGGGTAGCTTCCACGTAAGGGAAGGCAAGAGCCGCTAGCCTACGGAGAGGCTAGGAGTTAGCGACGACGTTATCTGCGGGAGGAGGAAATATCACTTTCAAAGTTGGGGACGGATCTAATCGAATACATGAGACGTACCTGTAGGCACGTTCGCTTGGTGTGCAGCGTTTATTACTCCCGCCTCCAAGTCGCTTGTCGGTGCTTCTTCAGGCTTGTGTGTGCAGTGGTCAGGTCTCCGTGGTCGTGCGTGATCTTTTCCAGAGGAGCCCGTCAGAGTAATAGCTACTGCCTACGAGCTAGATAGCCCCTAGGCATGGGGCGGCTGACACGGAGATAACCCAGCGGCCGAGACTCTTATCAGTAGGAACGTTTTCTTGGCACCTTGAGCTGCATCAATCCACGTGTGTGGACACGTTTGTGAACAACGTATTAGCAATATGTGTACCCCAACAATGCTCGATGACCGACCACCGCCCGCCTGCCGGTAATCTGTTGTTCCCTGTGGTGCAACTGCTAGGGATGCTGCGTCAGAACACGGGACTATCATTACCTTCGCGATCCCGCTTTCCGACCAGGGCTTCCTAACGCGTTATGCTGGCCAAAATTCGCAGGGAGTCCTTGCCTGGCAGACCAACAGAAGGAACAACAGCAGTTCAGTCCCGAATCCACTTAAGTGAACCAGTATATACTCACGTGGTGACAGCCCTTGGAAAGGTGATTGCCTGAGTTCGCAACCGGAAATCCTTATTTGCGTGGAGGAGAGGTTGAAAGGAAGTGAAGCCACTGAGAGACGATTATGCAGGTCGAACAGACATAGAATTCTGCGTCCACTGTTTTGTACTTCAATGTTAGCAATTAGCAACACGTTAGACTCCGACACAGATCAGGAAGAGTTTGGTTACGCTGTGTGCTGGACACGTCGTCTGAGTATCACCGACCACAAGTATCGCAAGACATTCACGGCACCGCAGTTTCTGATATGCCACATGCAGGACCAGTGTAATTGATAAAGAGCCTACAGAGCCTACAGCAATTTTTAGGACGAAAGTCGTAACGTGCGGACCATCAGTAATTGATGAAGAGCCTACAGAGCCTAGAGCAATTTTAGGGATGAAAGTCAGAAGGTAAGGACAACCAGTAATATGAACTGTGCGAAGCAGTCACATGAAGACGAGACGCCAAGCCGAGAGCACTTCGTGTTCCATTAGAGACTCTCGAGCAGGGTGGTGGAGAGTCCTCACGTGTGTGACGGCAGCGGTGGCCGAAACAGGTGTGTTGCTCTAGCATTTGCCGAAGTGTGTCGGTGCGACGTCGGTTGAAGTGTTCAAAGGGAGAGGAAATGCCTCAGGTTATGACTTTCGAGACGGGTGGAAACCAGGGCTCCTGTCGGTTCTGTAGTCTCCAACTGCGAAATTGCCACCACACCGTCGTGGTTGTGAGAGAGTCACACCGCTTGTCTCTGAAGTGCGGAAATCTGCTCTGCATTCCAGATCCACTTTGCGTCTCAGGTACGCCAGTCTGACCCTTTCCTGTTTTCTCCGCTCGGGGACGTCTTCGCTCAGCGAGAAGATTGTGTTTGTGATGCCGCGCTTGTCGCTCCTCAACCTCCTCCTGGTGGCCACGGCCTTCCTTGCGAGTGGCTCATGCGCCGTATGCGCGGGTGAGGGAAAAGACGGTACGAATCAGGTTCAGTGTTTACGTGTACAAAGCTATGCGGCAGCAGTTAAATTTCTCTCCCCGTGAGCGTTACGGTGAACAGTGCTGGTGCGTTACCTATCCGACAGAGGTGGGTGTCACGGATATTTTGTATTGTATTCGTACGTTCGTGCTCAGTACTGAAGCCCCTCGCCTATCCGTCCTTATTCGCTGTCCCGACTTGCGTTCCGCTTTGTTCGTGCGCTTGGGCGCACTCAGGGAGCGATTTCCTTGGAAAGCGTGTTCAGCTCCGGCTCGAGCGCGGCCGTCGACGACTTCAACATTGAAACTCAGGACGATGGTTTCGACTATCTCGTCTAGTCTCCACGTGGCTGCACTAGTGACCTACGGGCACCGTTCTCTAATGGCGAACGTGTGTTGCGGAGAAAACAGAACATTTCGATGCTTTAAAGGAGACGACTAAAAGCACGGGGCCTGTCTCTCAAAAGACTGCAAATGAACCTTGTGGGTATCATCGAATTTGCAGACCTGTTGAAGTGCTCATCTGTGTACCTCAATGAGATTGTGATTTCACAAACTCTCTTGACGTGCACACACATATTTGTTGCTTGGCTGCCCGTACTCCTTGGTACTGCAGTATCATCGAAGGTAATGTCACAAATGTGCGTTCCATAGGTGGACCAGCAGTCATGTAATTCATATTCCTGTACCCTCGGTGGCAGTGTAACGTGACCGTGGAAACATGCTCAGGATTGAAGCGGATATGTCGTGTCACTCCGTTGTCGCGTCTCGTCTACGCCTGCAAAGTGTGCTTGAGTGAGAGAAAGTACAAGACCGGTGAAGCGCTCTTACCTACGGTCATCCACATCCTGGTGTGAGAGACGTACGCCGTTGAACTGTGTTTTCCACTGTGGTCCGTTGGGACGGTCTGCACGACAATCCAGCAGCCCCCACTGCTGTGGGTACAAACCCTCCGTCGGCTGCACAGCAGTGGGGACGAAACACTTCCTTGCCTTGATTTGCGTCTTTCGATACACGAAAAGGCAGGTATTGTTGATCTGTCGGTTGTATGCTGTTGCGCGCGGTCTTACCGATAGTACTGCTACCTTAGACGACGGGATTACTAGTACGTCTCTGATCCCGTCTTCCCATTAAACTCTATATTACGTTGTGTCGATGGGTTTTCAGCGCCTGCTGACCTGAGACACTGGCACAAGGAGGCGCACTCTTTCAACTCCAAGTCAAATGGCGTGAACCAGTGCAGATTCAACTGTTGGGCGACTGCTTTAGTACGCTAGTAAGCTCGGTGATAGCCTCTACCTACGTTCCTGCACACACTTGTACAAGCGTGGTTGCGTTGTATATCGCTTGCGTCGTCTGACTGCGACCATTAACAAGATGACTGCTTGCGATGGGTGGATTTGGAGAAACAGTTGTACCGAGTATTCAAATATGCGACTTCCAGCAGACGATCTCTAGAAGCATCCTGAATATCAGTTTTTTGGTAAGAAGCGAACAATAAACGAATGAAAAACGAAGTGAACGAAGCTCTCGCGTGGGGAAAGCGAGGCCCCGACGAAAACCGCTTTCATTGCATAAAGGAAGCTCGATTCGGGAGGTTGAATTGTCAACTATGTTTCGACAGCGTCGGCAGAGTCAAAATTGTTACTGCAAAGTTGACAAAAGTATATGTAACAGTGCAACGTTTGCCGAAGTGCTCACACTGAGACGAAGTGCCTCGACTTGTGACTGTTGTGACAGGTGACGCCTTCTCCCAGTGGTGAGGACTCCAGCACTAAAGCTGCATTCGTCTAAGAGGTTCACGCCTGTTGGAGTTGTCGTGTCGCCGAAAGGTGGTGGTTTGCTCCCCTTGAAAGTACAACAGTCTACACCAGGCACACGCATCTGATCATTTCGGGCCCTTTTACACGGCAACGCCGTCGCGTACCAAAATCATTTTAACAGCACTGTCGGCGTCGTCGCGTTTGGCCCCCTCCTCGTGGCAGTTGCCCTTCGTGCGAGTGACTCAAGCGTCCTGTGCGTGGAGAAGTGAAGAGAGGGTACGAATAAGGTTCGCTGTATACGTGTACAAACCTCTGTGGCAGGAGTTGAATTGCGTTGCCGAAAACCGTCACGGTGTAGCGAGGGCTACCACATTATCTGTTCGACGGACCAATTGGGACAGGGACATTGTTGATTATTCCCATATATTCGTGGTCAGTACTATAGTCCTTCGCGTTGCCGTTCTTCTTCTGTGTCCTCATTACGCCCATGGCTCAACGGATCTAGATGCGGAACCACTGCCGTTGCCGGCGAAGTCAACAGGGAAATAAGTAATCAGCTTCATTTTCTCAGCTGCTCCTCTCATGGCTGCAATAATGATATCTAGTAAAGCGGGGACGCAGGTGGTGCCTTTTTGAGAACCATACGTGAACACTGTTGATAGTGTGGAACCCGCCGACATCGTGAGGTGACTACTTATATTTCTTATGAAGATTGTGGCGTCACAACCTCTGTTGACATGCATACACATATTTGCCGATGGTGACGGCGTTACATAGTTGCCCTGTTTGGCTGGCCCCGTACTCGTGTAATTGGAAATCCCTCTACCACCATCGGCAGTGTATCGTGGCCGCGGAGACGTCGCTCAGGACCTACAGCGAATGGGTGAGCGAGTTATGCGTGAATTTACCAAGTTGCAAAACCAAAGACGTGCCCTTCCCTCCAGGATGGGAAAAAGTAAAGTGGATGAGCTGCCTTCTCCACTGGAGGTTCGCTGAGTGCTCTGGCGCTGCTATTTGTACTAGATCGCCTACCACAGGCTATTGCAGAAGTGATTGAAGTGCGAACAGAGATGGCTGTAATATGTGTCCAGACGCACGCCTCCCTGCAGCACCTTAGAGTGGCTCTAGCTTTTGCTTAAAAATTATCCTATTTCTTCAGGACCGTGTCCACAGTATCCTGGAAGAAAAGTCTCTGAAATGAAAACAGCCCCTTTGCGTCCAGGGTGCGCAGCGTTCTACTTCTTTCAAAAGAGACGTCAGTCGCCCTCAAACTGCAGTGCTTCAGGTGGTCCCTAAGGAAGGCAGAAGTCGACGACTTCAAGGGAAGACACCATGTCGAATCTGGGGTTCCAGTGATCAGAGACAGTCCAGCAGCCCCCACGGCTGCACGGCAGTGGGAGTGCAAGCACGTCCTCGTCTTGATTTGCGTGTTTCGATACTCGAGAACCCAGGGATCATTTACTTGTCTGTTCTCTGCTGCTGCATGTGTTGCTACCGCTAGTACTGCTGCTTTAGAGGACGGAAATGTTGCTACATCTCTGATCAATCATTTCCTAATAAGCTGTATTGGTAAGGTTTTAACGGCATCGTGACCTGAGGTGGTGCCGCAAAAAAGCGTAATCTGTCAACTCCACGTCACATGGCGTGAACCAATGGAGACTTAGCTGCTGAAAGACCATTGCTTTAGTACGCTACAGGTAATTTCCAGGTGTGCGGAGGGACGGGTGAAAAGAAGGAAACATTGACAGACGGTTGTGTGTGCCGAGTGGTGACTTCCTTTTAACGTGCCTCTGGTGTCTTAGAGCTCGGTAATAGCCTCTAGCCACCTCCCCGCACACATGTACACAAGCTTGGGCGCGTCCTAGGATGCTTCCGTCATGTGAATGCGACCAACCACAAGTTAACATATAGGGATGTGTGGGTTTAGAGAGACAGCGGTACCGACAATTTAAGTATGCAACCTCCAGCAGGCGGTCACGGCTACCGCCCTGAATATCACTTTGGGACTACACTCGTAAGGAGGGAACATCAAACGAATGAAAAATGAACTGAGCGAAGCCGCCGTGCGATGAAAGAGACGCCTCCTGACAGCAGTTTTGATCCCATAAAGGAGGCACCATCGGTCGAAGCAAGTGCGTTACTGGAACGTTGCAAGAGTGTATGTCCGCAGCCCAACGTCGGCCGAACTGTCCACAATGAGACGAATCGCCTTGTGTATGACTATCGTGACGTGTACTGTCCGAGATTCCCGTCGGTTTTAGAGGTTTCAACAGTGAAACCGCCATCAACCTCGTCACGTTTCTTCGAATAGCGCATTTCTCCGAATTGTCGGTGGAGTGCGGAAGTCTGTTCTGCTGTAGAAGTAAGTTGTAACTGTGTCGTCGGTACAGATGTCTGAACCTTCTAGCTTCGTCTTTTCCTGAGCAACGTCGTCGCGCAGCAAAATCGCTTTATCAGCAATGCCACGCTTGCCGCTCCTCAACCTCCTTCTGCTGGCCACGGCTCTCCTTCCGGGTGGCTCAAGCGTCCTCTCCGCGGATGAGTGACAAGAGGGTACGAATCAGCTTTAGTGTCTACGTGTACAAACCTATGCGGCAAGATTCAAATTGCCTTCCGCATGACCGTCACGGTGTAGCGAGTGCTGCAGCATTATCTACCCGACGGTAGATGTACCCTGTTAGCGTACTCTTACGCTCGTGGCTAGTATTATACTCCTTCGCGTGGTCGTCCTTCTCCTCCGTCGTAACATGCGTCCCTTTTGTGCGTGTGCTTCCGTGGACTCCGGAACGAATGTCGATGTCTCAACGGAACTGAATGCGGATTAAGCGCCGTCGCTGGTGAAGCCAACGGAAAACCAAATAGTGTGGTTGACTGGCTCGCTTACTCTCCTTACGACTGCACTAATAATAGCTTGTAAAAAGGAGGACATGCCGACGTCATGGTGAAGAAGCATAAAATTCCAGTGCCTGAGAGGAGCCCACTGAAAGCAGCGGGGCAATCCCTCAAGGATGAAGAATGACACTGTGAAACTGGTGGATTTCCCAGACATCACCCGGTGATTACCCTTATATCCCATAAATACTGTGGCGTCACTGTCTCTGTTTATTTCCACACACATGTTTGCTTCTTGGCTCTACCCGTAATCCTTGATGCTGTAGCACCATCGGTAGCAGTGTTGCAAATTTGCGTTGCTTGTCCCGGCGCACACAGATATAATCGAATTCCTGGAGAAGCGGTGGCGGTGTAACGCGACCACGGATGTGACGCTCAGGGTTTAAAACGGATACGCGGTGTCACACTGTTGTCGCGCATTGTGTACGTGTGCGAATTGTGCGTGCCTCGGCTGCATATTAGTATGAAAGAAGTAAGCCTTTGAGATGCTTTTCCCACTAGAGGTACGTCGGGAACGCGAAAGCTGCTATTTGTACTACCTCGTCTACGACAGGTGATTGCAGAAGTGAACTGCACGTCAACTAAGACGCTAGTAATATGCGTCTAGCTCCATGCTTACCTGCAGTCGTTCACAATCGGGAATGTTTTGGGGCTACAGAAAGCGCCTTTGTGCCAAGTCGAGCAGCGCTCTACTCGCTTTGATAGGGACACCAGTCCACGCTGATAACCTTCCCTTACTCTTACACAACAGCGTTTCAGGTGGCCGCTAAGGAAGGTAGGACTCGTGGCCCCCAAGGGCAAATGCAGAGGTAACAGTGTCCGGAGCTAAGGGAGGCAAAACTCGTGGCCCCCGAGGGCAAATGCAGAGGTAATAGTGTCTCGTCTTTGGAACTTCAGAGGCCAGAGTACATCCAGCAGCCTCGACGGCTGCGGATATACACACATCCTCGGCTGCTTGACTTGCGTCTTCAGACGTAAGTAAACGCATGCACCGTTGATCGGTGACCTGCTGTAGCGCGTGGTGCTAGCCCTAGTGATGTTATGTTACAGCACGGGACTATAACTCGAATGGCGTGATCCAGTGGACACTTACTTCTGAAAAGTCGCCTATGGGAAATCCCCTCTTGATACAGGTGTGAACCAAAATGTCGTCGCAGGTGACGCAGATCCATTGACGTCCTTGCTGGCGGCTGACGCCCAGCGCGTTGCTGCAACTTTGCGGTCCCTTACGCAATCGTCGTTTTGCAGTAGCAAGAAAAAATCGGAGGAGCGCTGCAGCAGGAAGGAGCACAGCAACAGCAACAGCAGCAGCATGGGAGGCTTCGCTTGTCATCGATATCAACGGTACCAGAAAATGCTCGGGCGACTTCATACGACACACGTGGACCCCTCTGCAGAAACAGGGTCACTTGTCTTCACGTGCTGCATCCCTTGTTCTGGAGCACTGCAGCAGAAGGGAACGAATAGCTACGGAAGCAAGGAAGCGATGATAGCAATACAATAGCCAGTGGCCACAGCACTAGTGGCGAGATTGACGAGAATGTGATAAAAGTGAAAAAAGTAGTGTAGGCTGCAGTGTACCCTACAGACAGCTTCGTGGGCAGCAGCAACGCCGTATCAAGTAAATGTCCATCAGTGGAGAGGGACGTTTGTGACAACAGAAAGGAGGATGAAGCACAGGCTACAGTGTAAGCTACACACAGCTTATAGGCAACAGCAACGGCGTGTGACACAAGTGTCCATGGGAGACAACGGTCGAGGTGCAAGGGTGCCGCAGAGAGGTGCCAACAGTATGTACAACGCGCACTGAAATTGAAGTACGACAGCGTAGGACGCAGACAAGCTCTTTAAGACAGCAGCAGGCTACCACAGAGAATGACTTTTGTACAACTCTAGCAACCCAGAAATGGTACGATTTCGACAGAGTCCCCAGCGAAGAGCACAGGGTAACCGGGTCCTTACATAGAGTTTTCTCCACAGGAGAACGACTCTAAGCTGACGCACGCCTGACGCCTGACAGCAGCCGCAGCCGCGGTCCCAGCAACAGTCGTAGCCCTCCACAAAATGCTGCACCAGTTTCTGCTGTTGGCTGTGGCACACGAACGGGGCGAGCATCAACGGCATCGCGCATTGAGCGTGTTGTTGTTGCGGGCGATGACGTGAAATCACCTGAGTCTTTCAACGCTGCTATTGCGTCAGCCGGCTTGTGTGGTGTGATAACCCATGAGACGACGTGTTTTGTCGAACAGAGACACGTAGGACGCTCTTCGGTATTCATCACGCTATACAGAGCGAACAAAACTTCCACCAGCGGTGTTGCCGTTGCTGCGCCATCAGCTATGATCCTGACATGGGAGAACTTTTCGAAGCACCGTGCAGCTTTGCGGCACGGAGGACGCTGAAAGAAAGACAATTTTCTTGCGTTGCCTTCTTCGGCGTGGAGAGCCTTATTTGGATGCTGTATTCGTTTTGTTGTTCCTCACACTCCACATGTATATATATGTATATGTACATCAAGAACTTCGTTGCATACTTGCATCCATGCAGACCAAAGGGCTCCACACACTTACGCCGATCTGATAGACTCAATAGAGAGTCGAAATAACGTCCGACAGTCGCCACAAGCTTCAGGAGTGATCGTACGCGTATGGGCGCGTTCAATAGAAACGGGTGTCCGCGAGCGTACATTTGCCTGTGGGCGACGGTGTGTACACTCACAACAGCAGCAGCACATGAGCAGCTGAGACCTCAACATGCACTGAACAACGTAGAGGGGAAGGCGGGAACAGACACCACGGGCTGCACGGCGGCAAGCACTCGTGGTAGCTGCAGCCATTACTGTCCCTTGGAGCTGTAAGTTGCATCCACGTGCTGCAGCATAAAGCAACACGAACGGAAGAGTCTCTATAAGTCGACAATAATTGCAATGTATGTGTAAGCGACGTTTGAGGAAGCGGAGCGAGCCAACCAGGAATTAGAACAAACCAGAACCGGGACTAGCGGTTGCATCACGAACTCCTGGAAACTGTGACACCAGCGCAAGGAGAGAAAAAAGAGAGTACAGCAGCTGCAAGTAGTAGAATCCCAGAGCCTCAGTAGATTTCGCCCCTGCGACGGCAGTACTAGGTCACAGGTAGCTACGTATAGAAGCATGTACTTTCCGTTTCAGCAGCTGACTTTGCAGCAACACTGTGATCCGAGTAATTTCCGTGCAGATACCGAAGTTCATATTGCTAATACTCTTTTCCCGCCCTCCGGTGCGGCAGTGGCTTCCTGAGCAGTGTAACAGTATGCGCCTGCAGCTGAACGCTGTGAGGAAACAGAAAAGCAGCAGACGTTGCACGGTAACATGTGAGTCGGGTGTTGCCTGTGCTGGTTAAACGGCGCTGCGGTACGCAGCCGTTTTAGGCAGTTACGGCTGTCCAACCTAAAGAAAAAAAGAAAAAAAAAGGAAAAAAAATTTAGCACACAAACACGTGAGCTGTTGCATACATAAAGGCACGAAGCGGCAGTAGCTGTGACTTGCGAATTCGAATTACATTTCGTTATAGATTTAGAAACGGACTGTGACGTGCAGTAGCCGCTGAACTCCCTTTATTTGCTTCAACTCCGTCCCTTCGATGCAGTGAAATAAACGTTTCGCCTGCTGCGGCTGCCACCCCATAAAAACACTCGGTCATTCCTTACTACAGCGCTAGGGTATACACAAAACAGCAATTCTGGCAGGTGTGGTATAACTGAGAGTCAACAAGTGCCAGGCTAGCAGTAATAGCGCTACAAGAAGCGCTTCTCCTGTATTCAGCGCCTACAGGATACGAGAGTATTAGCGCTATTGTAGTAATATATCAGCAGCGTCTGCAGACATCACAGATGGCAGTCCGCCAACCGCAGGAGCAGCAACAGGCCGGTATGCACAACAATGGATACACGTTGGCCTGGAAGCCAGGCTTGGGCCGCCGTTGTTTCTTCTGCTGCTGACAAACCATCAAAAACTAGGAGACGCCCATAGAGTCATCATCGCCAACGGCAGTCTACGTCCAACAGGAGCCACTTCCAACTGCTCAACACGCATACAGTGTTTCATATCCCTATTTTCGAAGATGAGTCCTTTCCCATGTACATTTGCAGACAAGCATGTACCTGCGTATCGATCTTGGGAATCTGGCAAAGAGTTCGCAACAGGCAGCACAGCATCACCCATACTAAAGTCGCTTTAGGGCCAGCAGCAGCAATTCCAGCGGCTGCACGTGAACCACCTGCGCGTGTTACAACACCTGGAGTCAAGTGTACGTGGGCGGGAGAAGAACGAATGTACCCTTTTCTACTGGTGCTTTTCTGAATACTGCTAACGTTTTCTTCATCAACAACAGTTACACTATTGCAGCTACAGCCAGGATGTTGTCTTTATCAGATAACAACAGCCCCGTTTTACCCTGCATTAATACTGGACCATGAAAAGAGAGTTTTTTTACCGGCGCACACCTGCAAGTGGGTATGCTAAATAGTTACACGTCAGGATGCAACTTGTCGTGCCGTGTAAACCAGTGAACATGTCTTCGCCTCTCAAAAAAGGGCTAGGAGACTCCATAGAAGCAATTTTCCGTTATATTCGTCCTATTCCACTGCTCAACTGTTTACCGGTGGCTGAGAGGAACTTCCGTGTGAAACAAGTTCCTACAGTTGCAACACTGCTCAGATATCGGTTTAATCCATGTGAATGTCCCGCCGTAAACATCCCTTGGGCTGACGCTGCCAGACAGTCCTGCAGCGCGTTGCGGTATCCCAGGCGCGACTCCGCTGGTAGTTTCTTTCTCGCTGACTGCAATTTTCAGTTCTTGTTTTTTCGCTGCGGGGACTTGTTTCGTGCACGTGTAGGCTGGCAACACCGTTAGCCTCCATATCCACACGCGTCCTCAGAACTCACAGAAGAGTTAAGGATCCTCGGGACCAGTGTTTAGTGATCAACTACTTCTTTCGAATCTCAGGGTATTAACTTCCCCACTCCTCCACTTCTTGCGTCGTCGAGCAGACGAGTCTCCTCCTAGAGTCCTGGGTTAACATTCTTGTCAACAAAGGAGAACAAATGCGCGAGTGCCCTTGGCTACGGCCCTTCGGAAACGCAGTAAACTAGTGGATTCCTTCGACGCAGAGACCTTCGTGATGCGCCGCCGTGTTTCAAGGGGTGGTGAGGAACAAAAGGCAACAGGCGCAGCTGTTGCCTTTTCAGCAGCAGCCGCAGTGCAATAACCAGCAGCTACACCTGTAGCACAAACCACAGAAGCCGACAATGCGGCAGTAGCAGCACGACAAGGTATCAGCACGTACTTGAATGCGATGCTTTCTCAACCAGTGGCCGCAAAATCCTTCGGCTATGTGGTGAAGGACTGTGCCAACGTGAAGAAACAAATGCTTGCTGCAGAGAGGATCGCTTCCCTCTAACTGATTCCATGTCGAGACATCCCAAACATTTGCGATTTCTGACGGAGAGGGCGCGTGTATTTACACACGCAGCTGTGCGTGCGCCTCTGTGAAGCACCTATCTCTGCGAACGTTTGAAGATATGCGGAGAAGTACAGATGCTTGTCGGTGCAGAGTGTGATGCGTTTATGTACGTAGTACGCCAAGGGGTGTAAATGTAACTACATTTAGTGTATGTACTTGTGCGTATACGGATACACTCTGAACGTATGCCGTAGACGTCTAGGCATAACGACACCCGTGTACGCGTGCCCTGGGAGTTGCCTCTGCTTTCACGTGCTCACCTGAGTTGCCCATCAGTCAAAAAGTAACGTGTCCTATATCAACTAAAACGGAAGTCGCTTGACACATGTGTATTACAGTTGGTGAAGCGGGCTTTTAAAGACTTGTTGCTGGCTGGCACAACATACCAGGGTGAAAATAGAGGAATCAGATACACGAATACGCGGTGGTTTGCACCTGCAAACAGAATTTTCTACACGCTTCGTTCGGAGCCTTTTGAATAGTTACACATTTACATGAGAACACGAGCGTGTACGCAGGGCACCACCTATAAATGAGGTGTAGATACCATTATGTATGTATATACGTGTCTCAAGGTAGACGTTCCTTTGACGATAGTTGTGTGCCTGTGGATCGTGTCGATACCACAGCATTGTCAAAGCAGGCGAGAGTCTCCGAGTGCAAACTGTCACGTTTTCGTTGACCGTACGCCCGCCGCGCCAGCTTACGCGCACAAGCCTCCGAATGACAGACGAATACTAGTGCCGATTCAGGCGTAGGTGAATTTCAGTCAAATCGAGAGAACCAGATCGCAGGTCCACCTCATGCAAAGAGGTGGCCGCTCCTCTCATCGAAAAAATTGCAACCGTGCAGACCTGTGCGCAGAACGAGGTCCTTCTGTCAGCGCGCGAATGCATCTGAAGTACCTCACATCGAGCCCCTTGTTTCTCAAGAGCAACAGGTGGCGTCTCTCAGTTTTCAACGGGTCTGGGGCAAGTGTGCAGTAGCATAGTGTTTCAGTGGTTGAAGTCATTCAGACCCACCACATATCATGCACTTACTACGCTCGTGAACACCCTTCGCAGCGAATCTAACGCGACCCAGGTCAGGACACCGCGTAGCCTGACTCCGGATATCATATGGGTCTGCGTTACTTCGAAGCTTTGAGTCATGAGCTCGAGGGAAGGCACCATAATTTGAGCATTTCGGTCAGTAACACAGGTCGTGCCAACCTGCTTGGGCTCAGAGTGCCGAGGTATATATGACGTCGAGGACTCAGCAATTACCTCCAGTTGTTCCACATCATGCGACGATGGTAGACATGGAAGACGGGTGCCAGATGACTTTTTTTTTCAGCGAAGAATCTCTTATTCTAGATTCTCACACTGGTTGACGCCCCTGTGCATTGCGTTCCCCTACCTCAGCGCAACAGTTAACGCAATTTCATCGAACGGGCGGAACTGGTGATGTCCACGTACGTGCTTACACCTGGAGATTCCTGCTTCGCTCGACAACGTTGGGCATATTGTGGAGGAACACTGCTCGTCAACTTCTTCGAAAACCTGAAGGAGACGACGGCTGCATACATCAGAATTTCGTGCACGGACTGAGACACATGGAACGGAACATGAAAGCAACACGCCACTCTCCACGCGAGACTTCACAGGTGGTGGTTCTAAAACTGTGTTCCGTCGCTCGATGAAAAAGGTCCGCCGCGAGCTCGAATGGCGTAGCTGGGCGGTAGGGGTGGTCCCTAGACTTTGCACAAAGAAAATAGCGTCAAACTCACCTATCCACCAGGCTGGCTGCGTTTTGACAGACCTCAGCTTTCTACTTTGAGAAAAAGGAAACAAAGACGACATTAGGACAGGAGACAGGGAGCGACGCGAACTTAAGATGCGGCCTTGTGTACATACTTGAACAGATTCCCGCGATAACTCATGCGAAGGGTCTTCAAATGGGGCAGCATTATCGCCTGCGCCCGTTAGTGTCCGAGTGGAAGAATACGGCCCTAGACAGAAAAGAGGAGAGGCGCGCAACCTGAACAGGGGCGTGTTCTGGATCTTCTTTCGTAGTCCTCAAAAGTCCAAATTAACCAAGCAGGGAGGATGACATATCAGTGTCTCGGTGGCTTTCCCAGAAGCCAGATGGTTGCAAAAGAAGGCACCGGTAGAACTTAAATTACGGCATTGGACACCCGGTACTACCGGCAGCCACGTCACCCTTTCAAAGATGCGTGGTCGTGTTTGTCACATACGCAAGCAGGGTTGATTAGACGAAAGCGGCTTTAAAACGGTACATCACAGTGAAATAGGCACATACTCTCATGTGGTCTTTGAGTTTCTCCTGAAGAGGAATACGCAGCCCGGCGCCCTTCCAGCTGCTGACGAGAAGCACAAGGTAATGCGGACCAAGTCGGCAGAAATAGGCGGCGATAGTTGGAATGGGAACGCTGTCTCAGCAACACTGGGGGCGGTAGATACGTCAAATAACGACTTCTTAGACCAGCCATACCCGCACCGTATACCATTACAGGTCTCGATCACTATCGTGTGTCTGCTGCTGCCACGGATTTTAGGTACTACACAGCGGAACTTTTCAAAAGAGCATAAAAACGTTTGAAGGGGGCGTGTTCTAATCTGTAGACCTGCATGCTCCGACTAAGGTTTTACAGGCGTTACACTCAGCGACTGCGTTGTTTCGACTTGCCGTGCCGACTGAGATGACGCCACCGCTCCTTCCCCACATTTGTACCGTTAAACCAGTGCTTCTCAGGACAGTATAGACGCGTACAGTGTATTGGATGGAGAACCCTATTCCGTGCCCCTCTGACAATCAGCGGTACAAACCATGCCTCCAAAGAATAGAACGCGTCCCTACTCCGGTGCTGGAAATGCGGTGCAACGTCTCCACTGACAAGGGCCGCTTCACAAAAAATGAGGCCCGTCGCCGGGAGACCGGAAGCACAGCAGGGAATGCGTAAGCTCCAGTCGAGACATTTCACCTCTGCTGCTGACGTGTTGCATCCTGAGCCACAAACAAATTGCCGGTGCGTCGTCCCCTCTTGCAGCAGCGTGACCGAAACCCTGTCACCGAGCAGTCGCACTCGGTAGCACCTCCTGCACAATTGCATGGACCGTACTCTTTCACGTGAGGATCTATGCCCCTTTCCCGTGTACAGCATCGTCGTGTTCTACAACTCACCACGCAGTACGGTCTTTCAAGGTTTCTACTCAAACCAGCAAAAGCTGCCGTCCGTCTCTTGCTCACACACACAAGTACTTTTAGTGGAGCAGAACAGCAGTGCATGCAGAACAGCATCCTGGGGTCGATATTACACCCATGCCGGGAGTACTGGTGCAGTGCTCACCACCACTTGATCCATAAGAAGTGTCTCGTTGCAAGCTCTCAACCTCCCCATTCTGCAGCTTCCCTCCTCTCTCAAAAAGAAACCACAGAGAAGGAGCCATAAGATTTACACTGCAGTTCTCCCGCAGTAAATGACTGTGGCAGACTGGTCCGCGCGTAGTCCTTTTATTCCCTGGCTCCACGTAAAACAGCCCCTGCACTGTATCTGAACGAAGAGAGTTTATGCAAAACCACCCGCGACTCCCCACAGATGACTTCCACTTTTCCGGTGCGAGGCGACAAGGTCCGTTACCCCATACAAATCCGGTAAAGCAGCTTTTATCGCTACTAATACCCGTATTCATATGCTCACCCAAGTTCATTGCTGGGAGTCGAAGGGACATTGCCCTACAGAGAGTCTGAATTCATTCACTTGCAAACGCAGGTGTCCCGGTGGTGTTTGAAACTATGGCCATTCAGTCCCGGAGTGTACGCCCTGTTTCTTCACACCCCTACCGTATCGTGTGGTTCTCGTTCCAGACAAGACACTCCAGCAGCCGATCAATCCCAAATGCATCACAAAAGATACCTCCTGCGCTGCGATACAAACGCGGTTTGCAAGTCTACCGGTGCTACTTTTGCAGGAGACAGGCCAACGGTCCTTGCCGACGCCACGGCGGGGACAGCGCTTATTGTAGGAACGTGAGTGCGGGGCTATGTGCAGTAACAATCTGAGTGTCTCAGAACAAGCCACGTCGTCCTGTATCCCTGAGCGGTTTTTGCTCCTGTACTAAGGATAATTGGACATGGTACTCTCGTGTGCGAATGTCATCGTAGACACTGAAGCATTGTCCCGGTGTCCACGACAGCGTCTGAGGGCCCGGCCCCTACTGCGAACAGGAGAGTCTCATCCTTCTTTCTGTCGGTTTCGAATCCACCGGGGTTCCTTAGCTCCCCCTCGTGTACCCATGTGCTGCTGGACGCTTCGTCACACTACACTCGATTGTGCAAGAGACGCGGCAAATGCCGTAAGAGATTCGCCTTTTAGTAACACACAAGTGTCACGGCTGCTTCTCACGGGGTCCTCACCTTAGCGTTCTCAGCATTATGGAGTCCACACGCAGTGACACTGCCTCAGGAGCTGGACAGTAATCTAACGAGACCTTTACTTGCTTAAGTCTTCTGCATCTCTCAGCCGTCCTACATCACCGCTGCCAGCGCTACACGTGACCAAACTTCAGACATCATGCTGGAAATAGAGTGCTGGCTACCCACCTCCTCTTTGCTGTCGGCTTAGATCTGTTTGCAAGCCTCGTCAGAAGATGCTCCTTATTCATAGTGGGAGTTGTTCTTTCTCAAGGATTAGAAATATTCGCGAGACTCGCCAGAAGATGCCTCGATTCTATTGTGGATGTTTTTTTATATATATTTTGCCTCCCCGGCTGCTCCACGCTACCGGATTAAAAGTGTGTGCGAGCCTCGCAACGGGATGCTCCCAGTTCGTAGTGAGGCATTTATTCGACTGATACTGAAGATCCTTGACAATATGCACACGTAGACTTGAGGGTCTTTACCTCCATCATGAGAGGAACAAGCGCGGAAAGCGGCTCCCTGAATGTTCTTCTTCTCGGTCAAGTGCTGTGCGCATAGAGGTAAGGGGAAGGCCCTGTTCTACAAACTCGTCGCTTCCTGCAGTGCGTGTCGTACACAAGACGTGGACACCAGAGCCTGGTTCTCTCATCCCGAGTGGAGTCATCAGCACGGTTTGATATAATAGCCACCTCGTGAAAGACACCATGCGTTCAACGGTGTCTTGCTCTTTACTACCGTTTCAACCGTCGACCCAACTTAGTGCTCGTCGCGATTCTCCCAGTACAGCAGTGCCCCCATGCGGCTATGCCTCTTGCTGCAATTCGTTCGAAAACTCCCGTGAAGTCATGCCGTCACCCGTAGAGCAAAGGGTGGCGGAGTTGTGACCAAACAACTTTCGATCCCATGCATTCGCCTCTCCTTCCTGCTCTAGCTTCAGAACGAGTCCTCGTCCGCCTTGCTCGCAAACAAGGACCCGGAGGCGCACGAACACCTTTCGACCAGAGCAAAGCAGCACAGGTAGGGTAGCGGCACCCACTGCGATATCACAAGCACTGCAGCCACGGTAAATCACCACGCTGTTAGTACGTGCGCCGTGACGGCTTGACCGTGTTCGTTCGGACACACACGCGTACGAATCACAGTTACGAGCGTGGACACAGGAACAGATTTGTTCGGCAGTGACGTGTAGGTCACGTCCACCACAGAGAGCGAGGCAACAAGCTTGGCGAGCCAATTGCGACTGCGCACAACTGTCTACAGAACAAAGTGGCTTCTTCGGTGCGCAAAAACCTCCATCTGAGGGACTCCAGGATTTTGCGAAACCATCGAAGTCGACTCAGGTATAACTTGCATGGTGGAAAATGCGCATTGAGCTGCCGTCGTTCTGCAGTCTGTGTCTGAATGGTGCTGCCCGGCTGGTTGCAAGTGCACAGTCGCACACTGCTTCCCTGATTAGAGCCCGTTCTCCAGGCGCAAATAACACTGGTTGTTTGCGTTTGGAGCTGCAATCTTTCCCGTGTTCTGTTGCCCTTTACTTTGCTGTCTCGAGAGAATCCTTTTTAGAGCTGCAACATTCCCCAAGTTCGATTGCCTTTTACTTTATTGACTTGGGAAAATCCTTTCGCAGCGTCTACCAGACGGCACAGGTGCGGCTGCAGCTTTTTTTGCCAGTGGGGCGATGCACGTATGATGGGTCTGTATGAGTTGTTGTTGCACTGGGGTGTTTGGAGGCCACTAGTCATGATTTTCAGAGAAGTCGCAAAACCTGGAACCTTTGTATGGGACCACCGTCAATTTCAGGGTGCATCAGCGCAAACTGTTGAGGCATCTCTTCATACAATGTGAACTGAAGTCTCCTTCAACGCTCGATCATGTCCCTACTCATTGTCCGCCGTCAATCAAGGAGACCACTCAAGAATCAATCAATACCTTTGCTCGGTCCTACACAGTGCAATCACGAGCAAGGTGCACAGCTACGAAGACATTGTTTTCTATCAGACCCTCAGAAGGCATGACGTGCGTTGCATTTCGAAATCGCATGGCGTGGCACGGTGTCTCGGAAGTGTACAGTAGCACAGCATCTAGTTTAGGGGGGAGAGGTGGGAAGCGCATGTACATAAAAACACTCCTAGAGATATTTGATAAATAAGGCATTTTTCACCAAGGATTACAAGAGCTACCGCCGTAAGTCGTACGAGATACCTGACCACGTGAGGCTTGCCTGTACTAGAACATCCTGCATGATACTGCACGGCAAACGGGTGCGCAGCGAGCCGCTGTCCAAGGGGGCAAGCGGGCAATGGAGCCTTTACTCTTAGGCTTTGTTATGCCACGCAGTGTACTCCAGACCCGTGTCCGACGTGGCGCGTGCCGGGCGGCGGTTCGATTTCACCTCAGGACTTCTTGAGATTGGGGAGATTTTGCCAAAACTGGGGGTGGTCAGCTCGTGCCGCAGTGGGCTTTTATCAAAATACAGCATTTTCTTTGCCTTTTTCTGCATCGGTTTGTCCCCACTTTTGCTATGTGACACCATAAACTGGACAGTGAGGAAGATATCTACATATAACTCTGCGACTGCGCGACGGGTCGTACCCCCATTAATGTAAGAGGTAGATTGCTCTCGCGTAGGCAACGTCACTGGCTGTGGCCGTAGACCTCAGTAGGCCTGCTGGGTTTAGCAGAATGGGTGTGCGGTAGTGCAGACGTCTCAGGAAGTATTTCTCGTGGACGCACTGTTTTCTAGTGATCTGCACTCTCGAGCATTGAGTGCCAATTGCATCCTGCGGTTTGCAGCGATGCCGTCCAGAGTCCCGTAAAAATCGTTATGCTGCATTTGATTCGTACCGTCTTCAATTTATCAGGCAAAGGACAGCGACGCTTTAGGACAACGGAGACGGCGTCTTAGGCAATTACTGATAGGGTTACAAACAGTGTACTCAACTGCGTAAACAGTCATAAGCTGACACGTTCGCTGCATGCGCAAACTACCCACCTGTCACACTTGACATTGTCCGTCAGGATGCTGCGCAGTTACCACGCGCGTGGCAGGTGGCCTGCATTTCGCTACAGTTAGGAGCGTGAGCCCGTACTCACAACCTTCGTTAAGTGTGGATCCACCCTTTATGGTGTCACTTCAAGCAGTGTGCATCCCGCTTTATAATCGGACTCCGGTCTGGTCTCCTGTTGCAGCATGATTGCAGGCTGGTGGTATGCCGTGCCGCATGTCTTCATTCCTTGTGCGTCAAGTCTTAGCTCCTAGACAAGTGGTAACCCGACGGCCGGCCTTGAGAGAAGAGAACAACTTTTGTCATCTAGTGTGGCCTCCCAATATATGGGGATGTAACACAGAGCTTTTGGGTATGTGCTTTGAGTATGGAATGAAAGCAGTTCTCGTCGGAGCCTCACATTCCCCACGCGAGAGCTTCGGTCACTTGGTTTTTCATTCGTTTATTGTTCGCTTCTTACCAAAAAATGATATTCAGGATGCTTCTAGAAATCGTCTGCTGGAAGTTGCATATTTAAGTACTCGGGACACCTGTTTCTCCAAATCCACCCATCGCATGCAGTCATCTTGTTCAACGCAACCATGCTTGTACAGGTGTGTGCCGGAACGTAGGTAGAGGCTATCCCCGCGCTTATTAGCGTACTAAAGCAGTCGTCGTTCAACAGTTGAATCTGCACTCGTTCACGCCATTTGACTTGGAATTGAAAGAGTGTGCCTTCTTGTGCCACTGTCTCAGGTCACCATGCGCTGAAAACCCATCGACACAACGTAATAGAGAGTTCAGTGGGAAGACGGGATCAGAGATGTACCAGTAAACCCGTCGTGTAACGTAGCACTACTTGCGATAACACCGCGCGCAACAACAGACAACCGACAGATCGACAATACCTGCCTTTTCGTGTATCGAAAGACGCAAATCAAGGCAAGGAAGTGTTTCGCCCCCACTGCTGTGCAGCCGACGGAGGGCTTGTGCCCACAGCAGTGGGGGCTGCTGGGTTGTCTCTGATTTTGCAGTGCAGAGCGTCCCAACGGACCACAAAAGAAAAACACAGTTCAACGGCGTACGTCTCTCACACCAGGATGTGGACGACCGTAGGTAAGAGCGCTTAACCGGTCTTGTACTTTCTCTCACTCAAGCACACTTTGCAGGCATAGACGAAACGCGACAACCGAGTGACACGACATATCCGCTTCAATCCTGAGCATGTTTCCACGGTCGCGTTACACTGCCACCGAGGGTACAGGAATATGAATTACATGACTGCGAGTCCACCTAAGGAACGCAAATTTGTGACATTACCTTCGATGATACTGCAGTATCAAGGAGTACGGGCAGCCAAGCAACAAATATGTGTGTGCACGTTAAGAGAGTTTGTGAAATCACAATCTCATTGAGGCACACAGATGAGCACTTCAACAGGTCTGCATATTCGATGATACCCACAAGGTTCATTTGCAGTCTTTTGAGAGACAGGCCCCGTGCTTTTAGTCGTCTCCTTTAAAGCATCGAAATGTTCTGTTTTCTCCGCAACACACGTTCTCCATTAGAGAACGGTGCCCATAGGTCACTAGTGCAGCCACGAGGAGACTAGACGAGATAGTCGAAACCATCTTCCTGAGTTTCAATGTTGAAGTCGTTGACGGCCGCCCTCCAGACGGAGCTGAACAGGCCTTCCAAGAAAATCACTCCCTGAGTGCGCCCAAGCGCACGAACAAAGCGGAACGCGAGTCGGGACAGCGAATAAGAACGGATAGGCGAAGGGCTTCAGTACTGAGCACGAACGTACGAATACAATACAAAATATCCGTCACCACCACCTCACCAGCACTGTACACCGTAAGGGTCATGGGGAGAGAAATTTAACTGCTGCCGCATAGCTTTGTACACGTAGACACTGAACCTGATTCGTACCGTCTTTTCCCTCATCCGCGCATACGGCGCATGAGCCACTCGCAAGGAAGGCCGTGGCCACCAGGAGAAGGTTGAGGAGCGACAAGCGCGGCATCATAAATACAATCCTCTCGCTGAGCGAAGACGTCCCCCAGCGGAGAAAACAGGAAAGGATCAGTTTTTGCGTACCTGAGACGCAAAGTGGATGTGGAATGCAGAGCAGATTTCCGCACTTCAGAGACAAGTGGTGTGACTCTCTCACAACCACGACGGTGTGGTGGCAATTTCGCAGTTGAAGACTACAAAACCGACAGGAGCCCTGGTTTCCACCCGTCTCGAAAGTCATTCTGAGGCATTTCGTCTCCCTTTGAACACTTCAACCAACCTCGCACCGACACACCAGCCATCGCTGCCGTCACACACGTAACGACTCTCCATCACCCTGGTCGAGAGTCTCTAATGGAACACGAAGTGCTCTCGGCTTGGCGTCTCGTCCTCATGTGACTGCTTCGCACAGTTCATATTACTGATTGTCCGTACCTTCCGACTTTCGTCCTGAAAATTGTTGTAGGCTCTTTAGGCTCTTCATCAATTACTGATGGCCCGCACGTTACGACTTTCGTCCTCAAAATTGCTGTAGGCTCTGTAGGCTCTTCATCAATTACTGATAGTCCTGCATGCGGCATGTTAGAAACTGCGGTGTCGTGAATGTCTTGTGCGCACACTTCCTTACTTGCATACTTGTGGCTTGTGGTCGGTAGTACTCAGACGACGTGTCCAGTATACAGCGTAACCAAACTCTTCCTGATTTGTGTCGGAGGCTAACGTGTTGCTAATTGCGAACATCGAAATACAACACAGTGGACGCGCCTGTAAAGCGCAGAATCCTATATCTGTTCGTCCTGCATAACCGTCTCTCATTGGCTTCACTTCCTTTCAACCTTTCCTCCACGCACATAAGGATTTCCGGTTGCGAACTCAGGCAATCATCTTTCCTAGGGCTGTCACCACGTGAGTATATACTGGTTCACTTAAGTGGATTCAGGATTGGACTGCAGTAATTCCTTCTGCTGCTCTGTCAGGCAAGGATTCCCTGCGAATTTTGGCAAACATAAGACGTTAGGAAGTCTTGGTCGGAAAGCGGGATCGCGAAGGTAATGATAGTCCCGTGTTCTGACGCAGCATCCCTAGCAGTTGCACCACAGGGAACAGCAGATTACCGGCAGGCGGGCGGTGGTCGGTCATCGAGCATTGTTGTGGTACACATATTGCTAATACGTTGTTCACAAACGTGTCCACACACGTGGATTGATGCAGCTCAAGGCGCCAAGAAAACGTTCCTACTGATAGGAGTCGCGGCCGCTGGGCTATCTCCGTGTCAGCCGCCCCATGCCTAGGGGCTATCTAGCTCGTACGCCGTGGCTAATACTCGGACGAGCTGCTCTGGAAAACATCACGCACGACCATGGAGACCTGACCACTGCACATACAAGCCTGAAGAAGCAGCGACAAGCGACTTGGAGGCGAGGGTAGTAAACGCTGCACACCAAGCGAACGTGGCATACAAGTACGTCTCATGTATTCACGTAGATCCGGTCCCACCTTTGAAAGTGAAATTTCCTCCCGCAGACTACATCGTCGCTACCTCCTACACGAGTCAAAGAGGTACATACCTCCGTAGGCTACCGGCTCTTGCCTTCCCTTACGTGGAAGCTTCCCTCTGTGTCAGGTCAGAGCAGATACAAGGAAGTGAAGACGTCGGTGTTTCCCATATTCAGTGCATACACGGAGGTTGGTGAGTGCCTGGCAGGGTTGGAAAACATCGTCTCATACGTACTACATGGTATACAAACACTTGCAGGCTCACAACACAATCACTCACATCTGACACTTAACCCTCTGTCAATCTCTCCTTCTTTGCGGCGGTCCCTTCGCACACGTGGTAACTTTCTGGAGTGTACTAAAGCAGTCGGCTTTCAACAACAAATTGTGCACTGCTTCGCGCGATTTGACTTGGAGTTGAAAGAATACGCCTTTTTGGACTACCATCTTAGGTCAGTAGGCTGTGGAAACCCCACCGATGCAATAGAGAGTTTTGATGGGAACGCGGGATGACGGAGGCAGTAGTAATCCATCCCGTGCCCTCATGGAGCATTACCAGCGGTAGCACCACGCGCAACAGTAGACAACCGCCGCATGGACGACTCCTGCGTTCTCGTGTATTGAAAGACGCAAGTCATGACGAGTAGGTGTTTGTACCCACAGCATTGAGGACTGGGGGATTGTCTTTGATCATTGAATCTCCGGATTCAACACATTGTTGTTTCGCTGTTTCCCTTTGAAGACCCCGTCTTCTGCCTTTCCTTCGCGACTACGGGAAGCGCTGCGGTGTGAGGGGAACTGATGTGCCTGTTAAAAGGTGCAGAATTCTGCGCGTCTTTGCTGAAATACTATTTGTATTTCAGCGACTTCTCCTGGATAGAGTAGACACGCCCGTGGAGAAATACAGGTAATTTTTGAGCAAAGACTTGCGTCACTCTGAAGTGTTGCAGGGAGGCGTGTTTCCAGACGCTTGTCGTTGCCATTGAGTTGATACTTAATTCACTGCTGCAGTCACCTGCGGTAGAAGGGAGAGTGAAACTGCAGTGCACGCCCTCCCGACGGACCAGACTGAAAGAGGCAGTCCCGTGACGTACTTTTTTCCCAACGGGATGCCGCGGACAGTAGGGAAGAGCGCTTCATCTGTTTCGTACAGTTGTTAATTCGACCACACTTGACAGACACACAGGAAGCGCGACAACGGAGTGAAACGACATATCCGCTGTGAATCCTTTGCAACGTGTCCACGTTCGCGTTACACTGCCACCTGTGGTCCAGGAAATTCAATTATACGGCTATGTGGCCAGTTAAGCAACGCAACTTTGTGACGGTGCCATCGATGATCCAGCAGTACCAAGGAGTACGGGCAGAGCCAAGCAATAAACACGTGTGTGCACATCAAGAGACGTTGTGAAGCCACATCGTCAGCGAGGTACACGGGTAAGCACTTCAGGAGGTCTGCGAATTTGATGATATCCACAAAGTTCGTGTGCAGCCTTGAGGGACAGCCCACCTACTTTGTCTTTTCTCCTGTAAAGGGTCGAGATCTTCCGTCCCTTCGCCACACATCATTTGCTCCATTAGTTGTTCAAATACTATTAGTGCGGCCATGAGAAGAGTAGACGAAGCAGTCGAAACCATCGTCATTTAATTCGGCGTTGACCTCACCAACGGCCGCGCTGGATCCACACCTGGAGTCGCTGTCTTATGGATATCGTTTCGTGAGTTTACGCAAACACAGGAACAAAGCGGAATGCAAATCAAGACAGGGTGGAGGGACGTCCAAGCGAAAGACTATAAAGCGGAACACGAACCTACGAGTAAGACAAAAAACGTCCGTGTCCCTATTGATGTCTCGGGTACATAATGCAACAGCTCTCGATACTCCGTGACCCCCACGGGCAAAACAATCCGGTTCCTGACGCATGTAGGTTTGTATATGCGTACATTGAGTTCGTACACTCGCTTCCTTCTTGCGCGCACAGGACGCTTGAGCCACTCGCAAGGAGGGCCACGGCCGACAGAAGGAGCTTAAGAACAGACAAATGCGCTTTTGCTGATTGGACTTTGGCACGCGACGACGTTGTCGACTGGAAGTACGCGGAAGGATCAGATTTCTACATCTGGGAGACAGACTTCACTTCTAAAGCAGGGCGGGCTTCTGCGCGTGTGCGACAACTCCAACGGGTGTGAACCTCTTAGACTCGTGACACGAGATGACAGTTTCTCTGATCGAGCCCCCGGAACCGGCATGGATCTCGACCGCCACCCGTCACAACAGTTATAAACTAACTGAGGAATTTTTTGTCAGAGTAAAGTCCTCAACCGGCTTTGCGCTGGCACTGAAGCTACAAGGAGGTTTGTATTAGAGAAAAGGCAATGAGCATGAAAAACGTGCATGTTCTGAGGTCTCACCATCTGTCATTCAATGTTCTGGACGTACTGTGGCTACCCAGAGTGCTACGTGTGATACAATTCCACTTGACCTACGTAATATCGTCGTGTGTGGGGAACTTCCAACGAATTCTTTTACTAGAAGCGTTGCGTCACGCTTGGTCCTTGTGTAGGCTAACCCTGAGAGACTAGCAGCGGCCCGTGGATGAGAATGCAAGTTGATATATAGCAGGGGCACCTTGTAAACACATACGGGTGAATCTTTCATGTGGTCCTGCAGAATAGCTGTCTGAATAGTGAGAACCTATTGGAGTTACGTCGCGACGCGTGCACATGGAGTCCTATACGACCAACCAGCTTCCACCATCTGTTAACTAGTGTCACCCACGTATTTCAGCTCCACTTACAGTCGCCCCCGCTACATGGCAGACACTCTTGCTTCACAGGCGTAACGATTTTGCACCTGAAGCCCAGGCAGACCACCGGGGTGTGGTCTCCCTTTGCAGCACGTTGGTCCAATATTCCGTGGTTCATTCTGAGTGACGCTCTTGCAGCTCTCATCGACTCCCGCATAATACAAGGCCCCATGACAAAACTCTGGCATTGAAACTGTACACCATCACTCGCGCAGTTACATCGAATGCGTTCAAGTGACAGAGCACACCAATCGCTACAGCGCAATTCTATCACGATGGAAGTTTCGATGACAGAGTGCACACACGGCTCTTTCATCTAGATCTTATACAAAACACCTTTTCTCTCCCGCCCACTCCAAATTTGGGAGCGCTCCCGATGATTTCTTTCAGCCTCAGGATCTTTGGACACAAAATCGGCTCCACTGCTCTCCCCTGACGCATCCACATCCTCCCTTGCCTAACAGAGTGACACTCGGTCCTCGCACGCCTTCCTCTCAATCAAGGGGGTCGTCCCTGCGACAGCTGCTACAAGTCGTGCTTTCCTTTCTAAACATAATGTCCCAGTTGTGTCTACTTTCTAAAGCAATCCAACCTACCGCAGGGCCCAGCTCCAGTTCTTCGCTACAGAACTCCACGCTCTCTTTTACTACAACCTTAGGACATTACCCCGTTTGGCCTTCTGTTTACCGTGCCGGCAAGGAAACGAAATTGTTCTCCATCACAACAAGATTTCGCAGGAAAACTAGAGTGGTGCTGCATCATCAAGTGTGCGTTATTGCCTCATGGTGAGGCGTGTTTTCAAGATTCTTCTGATTACTACCTCCAAAGTAGGGTTGTGCCGCTATCGCGCTGTCGCTGAAGGAAGGCGCTTCCTTCAACGAATCTGCATAGCTAAGACGTACACACCCTCCAGGCTGACGGTCGCAGATGCGCGCACGTCTCGTAACGTTGCTCGCCAACGCCCACGGCTAGTTCTGGGTCTCCGTCCAGATGACAGCACTTGACTGCGTATAGTCCGTATCTGACCCCTTGACCCAGTCTAGGTTTCAATTCGTTCTTTTTTCACGACTTCTACTTGCTCAAGTGCTTAGGCTTAAAAGCTTGCGTTGTACCGAGACTCTTTGCTTAATGATGCTGTTTTATTTCTGGAGGAAAAATTCCTTCTAAACACCATGTTCTCTAAGCGAAGATCACTAATAACATCCATAGACAGGTCAAACGACCGTTTTTTTATCGTCCGGACTGGCCTTTCTGTATTCTGGCATCTACTCTTGAGAACCTAATATTTGCAGAGATCGCAGGCCATGTAGTTCATTGCAGCGGGGGTGGCACATATCCTTTATTTTCTCTCAGGTTCCCAGCTGAGCTTGTAGATCCTCCCCCCCATCTCAGCCCAACATTCCAGGAGCTCACCAGCTTCCTTTGCGCCTGAAGGCCGACAGGATAGATTAGAATTCTTGAGCCACCTCTTCACGCCGTGGATGCAAGTGCAAATCCCAGCATACTCTACACGACTCTTCACCAGATTCATGTCTAGTATGTATCAGTAGATACCCTAGGCTGCAGACATCCGCTAAGGTGGGATGTAGTTGACTCTCTTCGGCAGAAAATCCTGCTTGCGTTGCAAGCTTTTTTCTTCCTGTTTACATACAGAGAGAGAATGAGCACGACGTCTCCCTTGTTCCTTATTATACTGACTGCCTTAAGATCTCTCGTCTCCAGCGTGCCTTTCAGGAAGGCTTTCAGCCGCCTCCGTATCTGCGTCAGACACTTAGACGCTCCCTAGGTGCTCGTACACTGTTTAATTTCCACCAAAGGTATCAGTCGGTAAGAGCTGGTTGTGAGTCCGGGAGTCTCCTGAAGTACCACAAATTATTGACTTCGGCTGACACCTGATCAGCCTGTTCAAACGTTGTCGATATTTTTATTCACCTGCGCAGGCTAGTTTTGCTGTGCGATCGCAGTTGGCCAAGGGTCTATAGTTGGCACGTTATTCGACGGCATACAAAGAGCGGGAGGTGCAAAAATCTGTCCTATCGGTGAGCTTCATCGAAAGCGCAAGAGCAGCAGAAAGGCAGAAAGTCCTGCAAGCCACACCAGCCCTGCGCGTCCTCGCAGGTACAAAGCGCCTACTTCCCTACAGCCTGACTAAGTAGAATTCCTTCGTCCAGTTCATCGGATGTTTTCTCAGAAGCTCACCTGGTATGCAGCCTCGACTAAATCCTTTGACGACTGTGTCGCACGGAAACACCCGTGCACCTACACTGTACTCACGCATTCCCTCCCATGCATTCAAGCGCCGCTTGCGAACGTTGTTGTGGTGAAGATTATTTAAGTGGGCCGTTCAAGTGACGTGCCTTGACCCTTGATATACTTCGTGGTTGCCCAGCGGAGGTCAATGAAATGTCGGAAACTCTCGGAATGTATATGTGTCTTCCCTTTCCCACCCACTTGCGGAATTCCACGTGCAGCAACGTGTGAGGCGGCCAACTGCGCACCTTTGCTGAGGTGAAAATACTGCCTTCATGACGAGCGTATACCTGTTGGAGGCTTTACTAGATTCTTACTCGGGCGTGATTAAGCCTTCTCTGTCCAGTTTCGTAAAAAGCGCACTGCGCGCCATACAACAAACAGTCGCTTCTAGACAAGCCGCTGTAGTTGAGCTGACGTGCTGCGATGCTTATATCATCTTGTTCGCACCCGTCAACAGCCCAACGCAGAAACAGAGTTGCAGGATGCAGTTCTCCTGCCGCTGCAAATAATAATCGAATTTTACTTTCCCCTATCGCCGTTTGTCGTAAGCCATGTAACATGGCCTCATCAGTAGTGCCTTCGATATCGACGTCTCATGGCCAGCACCAGACGCCAACAGTCTTGGAAATCTCAATTCATTAGCATCCGCAGTACACGTAGTGCCTAGTTCTTGTTTACTAAGCCGGACACCCTGAAATGCCAGTCGTCACGTCCCTGAAAAAGCAATGCTAAGCACTTCGATACTGAACCAGACCGGCCTGCACTCCCGAAAAAGAACTATATATCTACTTCCAATTCAAAGAAATGCGAGTCATCCGTGAGCGATGCCGTCATAGTATCTAGCCGGTTCGGTATCCTCTCTATGGGGCCACCAGTTTCTGTTGAACGTCTTTGTACCGGTGCCGCCACTTCTGCACCTTGTCGTCGCTGCAGGTGCTTGTTTCGACTGATGATTTAGTGGATAAGTAAGATTTGGCCGACAACGGCACAAGCCTGCGTGGAGCTCTTTGGTCTGCATGCTTCCAAGTTTGCAAGCAAGTTCGTGGTGTGTGTATATATATATAGTAGGTGGATGAAACACGAAAGGCAACACAGCATCCGAACACGGAGGGAAAGGCAACCCAACAACAGTACTCCGCTTTGTAGCGTTCTCCGCTGCCGCACGCCTGCACGGTGCCTCAAAAAGTGCGGCAACATCGCTAGTGCTCTACGCGTGGAAGCCCTGTACGTGCCGTATAGCCTGATGAGCCTTCCAGGACACTTTACGGTCTGCCTCCGCACCTGTTATCACGCCGCCCAACCTGGAGCATGCAGCAACAATGTTGAAACATCTAATTGGCTTCACGCGGCCGCACGGAGCAGTAGCACGATCACTGTGCCATCCCGCTGGCACTGGCGCCCTTCCTGTCTCACAGCGAGCAACACACTGATGCAGTGTGGAGTTACTGCTTTCGCTGCGGCTGCGACTGCTGTTAGGCGTGGCGTATCCGCCGGCTTGCATTTTTTTCTATGGAAAGTTCTCTATGTGAAGAATTCATTTTATACTCTTTGTTTTGAAGCGCAGCTCTTCGCCCTAGAAAGTTACTCTGCAATTTTAGTCCTTGTGTATACTGCTGATACCTCTCTGCTACACCTTTGCATTTTTGTGGCTGGTGGACACTGGTGTCACATGCCGTTGCTGCTGCATACCAAAAATTGTCACAGGCGCGGCTCTCCTTCTCCTCTCCATCCCTTTAGCTTTGAATCTTCCTCGTCCCACTTCTTCAGTGCCGCCCCTCGTGCTGTGACCGGTGGCTACTCTACTGCTGTCACGATACATTGCTCCTGCTGCTAGTCGCTCCTTTCTGTTGCAGCGCTGCAGAACACAAAGGGGTGTACACTTGCCGCGTGAAGTCGCCACACCCTTTCTTGCTCTGGTTGCTCTAGATGGCAGGCGAGTGTTCCGACGCCGCTGCTGGGCTACTTGTTGCTGCAGTCGTCGTCCGATCTAATCGGCGTGGTGGTCGAAGGTGACCGCTTGGGCGATCACAACGTTGCAGCAACGTTGCGACAGGCGCCGGCAGGGATGTCAAAGGATCTGCCCCACCTGCGAAGCATTATGAATCACAGCTGTTTACTATGCGCGCATCTGTACGCGTACACATATATTTCCAAGGAAGCACAAGGGCAGAGGAAACCGGTAGTATGATTTTACAGGCACTGCAGCAAGGTGTGCAAGTAGTCACCTGGCCTTTCCAGAGCAGACGACAAATAAATCACCAGAAGGCAAAAGATTGTTCACAAGACATATTTACACAGGTGTACAAAAGCATCAGCGTGGACCGCCCCGTGGTGACTACGTGAATGATCCCTGTTGCATCTGTAGCAGCAGAGACGCGAACACGCCAGCGATGATACATACAGCTCTTTGGATCCAGTGCCAGCAGCTTGGATACAGTATGTCAACAGGAGGCTTCGTCGAGGTATGTGTTTGTACGAACAGATGCAGCCAGCCCTGTTTCCAGCTTACAACATTCTGATGAGGCAGCAACAGATCACGTAGAACAGTCCCGCTACCAATAGCACTCGTGTCGTGTTGCTGCAGCCGCAGCTGCACAGGTATGGAACAGCGGCAGCACCGAGAGAAGATTGAACACAACCGCGAGAGCAGAAAGTTGTCGGACACCAGCGGCAGGTCGAAGCGTCGTCCTGTAAATCAAACATATTCATTTGAGGAGGCGCTGATGGGACCCACGTTAGCAACTACAAGTGATTCATGCGTGACAGATATGAAAGCCACTGACGACCCGCACGTATATAGTGAATGCAACGGATTCACAGCTATACGTGTTATCTACACGGCCTGATGCTCTGTTGAGTAGAGCGCTGCGCGCCCTGGGACTGAAGGCGCTGTCTTCCCAACACAGTAGACACAGTCCAAGAAAAATATGAACAATTACTGAACAAAGACTAGCGCCACTCTGAAGTTGCATATAGTATTGGAACCAGATGCGTGTCGCTACGACCTAAGTTGATGCGTAATCCACTTCTGCAATCACCTGTGGTAGATGACGTGGTACAGATGGCAGCACCCGCGTGCCTAATGGACATGCAGTGGAAATGCAGTTCATCGGCTTTTTTTTTCCATAGCCATTTGCAGCCACCCGTATGAAAAAGCGTTTCACCGGTGTTGTGCATTCGTTGGTTCGCGCACGTTTGAGATACATACCCCGCGCGTGACAACGGAGGGCCACCACGTATCCGCTCTAAGTCCTGAGAGATACCTACCTTCGTCGTCGTGGTGCACCGCCAGGGGTGGTATAAGATTTCGATTACATGAGCACGAGGCCACCAAAGAAATGCAAATACGTAGCAACGTCACAAGTGATACAGCGATATCAAGAAATACGAACAGCCCCAAGAGACAAACATGTGTGTGGGCATGGACAGAGCGTGTGACTTCTCACGCCTCACGATATATGTGTAATCACTTCGAGGTGTGTGTGAGAATTGCAGCCCATTCACTGTTTTTTCCTGAAACAATGAGGAACAACGCCAATTCTTCAACTCTCTCCTCTCAAGCAGTATAATTTTTTGGTTTTTTAGATAGAGACAATCTTTTCGTCACTTTTACTAGATATCAACAGGGCCGCCATGAGAACAGCAGCCGAAACCACCAACCTGACCACTTGTTTCCTTGTCTACTTCATCGACGACGGTGCGGGTGCGGGATCCGCAGCTAGAGCCGTTAAACCATTCTTTTTGATACTGAGTTCACGGAAACATACGAACAAAGAGGAACGGAAGTCGCAACAGCGCATGTGATGGCGCGAAGGACTTCAGTGACTGATCACGAACATGGAGTACAACAGAGAATGTCCGCGTCCGCACTGATCCGTCGTGCTGAGGCTACAGTAGCTTCCGCTACACCGCGATGGTCATGGGCAAAGCAATTTCATCCCTGCCACATACGTTTGCACAGGAGAAGAGCGAACGTGATTCGTACCCTCTCTTCTCTCCTCCGCGCAATCGACGCTAGAGCCACACCAAAGGAGGATCGTGGCTACCAGGAGGATGTTAAGAAGCGGTAAGCGCGACATTGGTGGTAATACGATTTCGTTGCGCGACGACGTCGTCCAGGGAGAAAGGCTGGTAAGGGATAGATTTGTGTACCTGCGACACAGCTTTGTCTTGTCTAAAAGAGCAGGCTTCCACACTTGAGCGACAACTTCAAGAGGTGTGATTCTTTAAGAAATGTGACAAAGATGACGACGATATCAATGCTGGAGCCCCCACGACTGGCTGCGGTCACCGAGTCACACCAGTAATAATCTGAGGCATTTCTTCCCATTGGGGCACTATGCGAGATGTTGCACTGAAACAACTAGTTGTGCCAACATTGCAGTAACGCACTAGCTTCAGCCGACGCCTCGGCAACGCAGTTGGCGACTGGACCACCCTTATGGAGTGTGCCTTGTGGGTCGCAAACAGCTCTCGGCGAAGCGTCTCCTTCCCCACGCGACTGCTTCGCTCAGTTCACTTTTCCTTTGCTTATTCTTCGTACCTTACCAGCTTGGTCCAAAAATGGCTTTGAAGACGTCTCGCGATACCGTCTCTTTGAAGCTGCATATTTGTAATATTGGTACCATTGACACTTCACATTCACGCGTCGGTGCTCGTTTATGCTCGTTTATTTGTGCTCTTTCGCGGTCACACGACGCAACCCGCATACAACGCAAGCACGCACGTGCAAGTCTATCTGAGGACCGACGTATGGTCGGAATTTGACATGTCCTGGGCACCTCAGAAGCGAATCACGACTCGGTTCGCACAACAGTCTGTTCAGGATGCCATTTTTTGACTCGTCCCTCCACGCACATGATACCATCCGCTAGCCTACTAACGCCCTCTCTTTTCAAGAGGTTGAAGTCCGCTGCTTCACGGCACTTGATGTGGAGCTGAAGTGCAACACTGTTGTATTCTGTTGCGCAAGTATTCCGGCCCAGATAACGAAATAGCAAGTATTGGTGAGAAAGCGGGTCACCAAGCTACTCACGAAGCGGTGGGGTTCTTAACGCTGCACTACTAGTGATTGAGCCACGCTCAACAACAGATCACCCACAGATCGGCGGTCTCTGAGTTCAGGGACATCCAAAGACCCAAATCAAGCAAACAAGAAAGCGGTTGTACGCACAGCAATGGGGGATATTGGATGGCCTCTGATTTCTTTACCTCCGACTTTGACGCCCTGATATATCTCTGTTCGCCTTTGCAGTCCTCGAGTTCTATCTTCCTTAGCCACCACCTGAAACATGTGACCTGGTCGCACTGTTAAAATCAGTAGAACGCGGCCCTTGGTAGTGGAGGCTCTGCCTCTACTGCGTCGATTTCCTCCGGATACAGTAGGCAGGGTCCTGAAGAAATAGGAACCTTTTCCGAGCGAAGACTACCCGACTCGGAACCGCTGCAGGTAGGCGTGGAGCTGGAAGCACATTGCTGCCATCGCAGATGATGCTTAATTCACTTCTGTAATCACCTGTCGTAGACGACGTAGTACAAGTTGCAGCGCACGCGCACCCACCGAGCCTCCAGTGCAAAAAGCACTACGGCGACTTACTTTTCGCGTACTAAAATGCAGTTCAGAGCAGATAAGCGCTCCTCATCTGTTTTGTCGTTGATTCAGGCAAAGCTGGCACACGCACAGCACGTGCTCGACGCCTCCACGGTCGAGGTACGCTAAGAGCCGTGGTATAGAAATTTCGGTCACGTTAGTATGTGACCAGCCATTCAAGACAAATATGTGACTGTAACACTTCACCGGTGATAGAACATTATAATGCAGTGCCGGCGGAGCCAAGCGACAAACAAGTGTACGCGTGTCAACAGAGATTGCGAGATAACCCCCGTCAACCTGTCCATTCCTTCCGCCCTATTCACACTGTTCATATGCAGCCTTGAAGCGCAGCCCCCCCGCTTTTAGCTGTCTTCCGCTAAGCAGTACAGTCCTATTCTCATGCAGGCGTCTTCTCCATTGTCCCTTTTTCCTATTCGTTATTGCAGCCATGAGAAAAATTGCCGCAACAAGCCATCTGACACGGTGAATCCCTATCGACTTCGCCCGCAGCGGCGCTGGACCCGCAGATATACCCGCTAAGACATGGAGATCCTTTCCTGAATCCGCGCAAGCACACGGCCACAGGGGAGGGCAGAACCGGACAGAGTAGAAGGACAGTCACTTGAAGGGCTATACTACTGAGCACAAACTTGTGACTCGGATAAAAATTCTCCTTGTCCCCACCGGTGTCTCACACACACAAAGCGACAGGCATCGTTACAGAGTGAGAGTCACGAACAACGCAATTCAATCTCGGCCGCGTGGGCCGGAAGAACTGACTGCTTGTGGGAAGGAGCCCAGGCACGACGAACAGCTGGGATATTTTTCCTCATGATGCAAAGGAATTTCGGCGCAGCAATGCGCCTGTTTCGCCCGTTGGTGGAGGCCGGAGGTGAGCGGCACCGGAGGTTTGCTTATGAGGAAAGGTGAATGCAATCTTCTGACTGTGTAGAGAGGAGGGGAGACTGCGGCAACGCGGTCCGAGGACGAGAAGGAGTCACCAGGCATGCTGAGTGATTCGCTGCGGCTACGCGTGAGAAGGGTTGGGGCGGTACATCCATTACACACGTTGCAGGACGAGGGAGCACTGCGGGTCAAGCCAACTGCAGAAGGCTCACAAGGGGTGCCATTTAATACAAGGTTGTAAGTATAGATCCCTATTCTACATCTGACAGCGCACCGCCACTGCACTCTTGCATAATTTCCTAGCAAGCACGTTGTCGTATATCCTTCAGTATCTATGAGGATGAGACAGGCTGCAGGAAGCGCGCTGTCGAGGAACACCCCGCGAAAGAGCTGCGATGTAGGTCACTGCCGACTCGTTGGTCTGCCACTGCTATTCTGGTACATGACAACAGCTGCGTTTCCGAGTGTGTCAGAAGCGAATGCTGTTAGTATCGACAATCGGCATAGTCTTTGCGATTAGGGGGCCTTCACGTGCAGAAAGTGTTCGAGCGGAGACACTAGAGTCTTGATGATATTTGGTTGGAGGGAACAGCGTGTAAAGAGCACGTAACGGTTTATCTTGCTACTGCATGGTAGAAAGGGTAGATAATTACGCGGGTCACGCCTGCAGTACGTCAGCGATGTTCTTGGTCTTCTCGGCAAAAGCATCACTCAGGATTTATATTGTTGTCGTACTGAAGGGCTGCGTAAACCCTGTGCCACAGCTAATGAATGGCATTACAGAAGCTAGAGCTTCAAGCTAATTTGCGCGGTCGGACCGCGGAAAGGTGGCTAGGTTCTTGTTTCGGTCCTGCAAATATTCTCTCGGTTTTTGTGCATGACAGACAAAATAACACACGGCAGCGAGCCAACTGCCCCAGCGACGCACCTGCTGCGTCAGGCGAAAGAGCTCAAAATCTTTGTCCAGGCGCCATGTCTGTTCGCCGTAGAGAAGAAGAGAATGGCGATTTGCGGTGAACGCGCCGGCGTGCAACACGCCCTCCATTCTTCGCCGCGAAAGAATCAACGTCGTTCCCGAAAGTGTACGCGAGGTTGTGTTCATGGTGGATACGGAACCGTTTGTCTTGTGCGAAGGACAGAGAGTCGAGGTTGACAGCAGACGGCGAGAACGTTATTGTGTCTCCTGGGTGTTGTGACAGTACCGGGAAGTGTATTCATGTGGGGACGGGGTGCATCATTCTTAAGGATTCTTCACCCTGTGCATTTTCACAGGCCGGAAACGCGCAGCGTAAACGGTATACCAGCAATAAAGAATTCCGGCGTCTGTCAGAGACTCTTAGAACAAGAGAAAAAACGTCGGCTGAGATCTGCAGTGGTGCGCACGCTGGACGCTGTGGTAGTTTCAAAAAGCATCGGTAATTGCCACCATTCTGGTCGCACGTCTAAATCGTCGGTAACAGATCACCATCATCGTTGAGGAACGTAAACAAGGCACGCAAGAGGGAGACGGATGTGGAGTCTCGTTTATCATGATAGAGAGCAGCTAGATTTTGCAGGTAGGAAGCGCGTCCGGTGCCTTTGCGGAGTCATGCCCTGTCTGTAGCAGCACGAGAGAGAGCGAAGGGAACAGCGTGGAAATGCGGTGTCATCATGAGAAGGAAATACGTACACACCGGGACGTGTCTTTATTTGCTGGTGGAGACGCGCTGCACAGAACCTTTTGCAGCGGATGGCGAGCTGATTACCCGTAGAGGGGAGGCCGGAGGGGATTGTGAGGAGGGACAATAGACGCAGTAGCCGACGCGGCGTCCACTGTTTGATGAGTAATTCAGGAGGTGAGATCATGGGGTGTGGTACGAGTGGTGAAACGGAGGGGTGCAGAAGCTGTTTCCAGAGATGCGCACCAGATTAAGGACACCAACGCGAGCACACGAGAGTCGCGTGCAGTGAGAGGGACAGCCGTGAATTTTAACTGTGTAGGAAGGAAGGGTCACTGCGCTTACGAAGTGGCAAAGAAGGAGGAATGCGTCAGACGTCATCGATGACTGGGTGTCGTTGCGATTCGGGAAAAGATTTGTGCACACCGGGCCTGGACCAAGTTGTATTCAACGCGTGTGCTGCGCCTCACACCGTCTGCCAGAGGCTCACATAGTGACGGCATTTAATAACAGCCACAATGTTTCCCATAGTGTGGCACTTCCATATTTGAGAGCCATTGTCGGGGCCCGGAGAGAAACGCTGTTGTGCGGCTTCGGGACACATAGGTGGCGGTGAGTACTGGAGAAAACGCATGAGGGCAGGTGGGCTGGGAGACAGTTGCAACGTCCGCCACTGATTACTCGTCGCTTTTCCAGTTTCCTTCTGATTTGCGGCAAACAGCAGCTTAAATACACGTGTCGTAACCGAGCTCCACCAGTGTTGTGCGTACGACCCTCCAAGGATGGTACGTCATTTTGAGTGACGTACCATCCTTCATGATCTCACGTGTAGTCGCTATGATGTTTAGGGTTAGGGGATTTGTTTTCAGAGCGCAGCGGAGGAGCAGCACGGAAGGTTGCATGGGATTTCTAGGCGGTGGGCCGGCGAAGTGGACACGACGTTTCACGCCATCAGTAGCATTCGACTAAAACTGGCCTTTGTAATCCCACATGCGATCCTTCAGGTCGCTCGGTTCTGTGTTCGACTTACGGTGATCGTCCCTCACAAGTCAGCGTGCTACACTGCAGGAGATGCTTCTAACGCAGTGTATCGCGAACAACGAGTGGCCTGGAGTGCTATAGAGTCGCCGATCTGGATCTTGAGAGCCCAGCTGCAGAGAGTAGGTGGTGATGTAGACGCGACGGGGAAGGCACCCTATCCCGTAACTGTACATGAGACACCAAATGGAAAACGGGAGAAACCTAGTCTACTTTTTGTGTCTAACTGCTCTGTCCTTCGAATGGTATCTTGCTGTGCAGAAGAAGATCAGCACATGTGTTAAAATAGGGTACCGTGCAGATATGTGGAGCACCATATGGAAGGAAGACCAGTGTCTAGAAATGCAGTTGAAAAATGTTAGCCCGTCACCGTGTCCTGTCACCACAGAGGGGTACATTTTTGTGACGGTCAGTCGCTGTAGCGTATTGCAACAGGTGCTTCGTAAAATTCTCCGCAAAGGAAGTACAGCGATTTCCAGACGTACGGGAGGCTGCGTGGCTACGGCGATCAAGAGGATTAGACAGTGTAGAAGGATCGTTGTTTCGACACTAGAAGAAGAAACTCAGGGCGTCAGAACATCCTGGCGCAACCACAAAACTGGAGAGGAGTCGAATAGTGTAATGTTGCGGGGTCGGCTGGGACGTAGCAGAAGATTTATACCCGTCGTCTTGTAGAAACGTCAGAAAAGCGTAAGCAGGAAGGCCCGCGAGAGATGCAAAGATCCTCCTTCGGAGTACAGACTCCGAGAGCAAGAACAATTCCTGGGCTGTAAACTGTAGAGGTGGCGTGTGTTGAAATGCGCGGCGATAAGGGATGGCGTCGCACTGGTTAGTATTCTGCCCTCACATGGGAATCAATGACCACAGATGTATGGATTCGTGAAAGAATAGAAAACGGAAACAGAAGAGCGAGACGCAGATCAGGCCTCAGTTATGACAGTGAAAGGCAGGCACACCTTGAAGGATCTAAACTTCATACCTTGAAGGTATATCAGGGTTTTCCTGTACGTCGGAACTCGAAAAGCGGCACAGCGAGGCACAATGGAAACTAGATGTCTCAATGACAAGCAGGTACGTGTATTTGCTGACCTGAGCCTTCCCTGTTCCTGGAAACTGCTGCGCGGCATGACACCTTGTGCGTTGGGCGATGAATCACTTGCGTGTGCAGGGTGGAGCGGGCGGGAGAGAAAAAGAAGCATCTAGAAAAGGGGTCGGAACGACTGACGTCGCGGTCACTGCTGGTGGGACGTTTGTGAGCGAGCGGGAGCAGTGGGGGTATCGGGGGATGGGAGACGAAGAATTGTCGGCGCAGTCGTCGGTGTCGTCCGCAGGACGAGACAGACGGGAACCGAACCAGGCGAAGAATTCGCTTTTGGAAAGAGGGACCTCCGGCAGGTTCGAATGCAGAGGAACGAAGGAATGTTGCGATGACGAAGTCCCAAAGGGGGGGAAGGTGCCAGACGTCACGGGGGAATCCGGCGAGCTTTTGCAGGATACCTGTACTAGGAACGCTTCCTCAGGGTTTCCGAGAGGAGGCACACTGCGGCTGCAACGCTCACGAGATGTTGGTATGCAATATTAGTTGGTAAGAACAAAATTCTAGATATGTTTGGTGAGAATCTCCATTCTACGCCTCAGCCGCACGGTTGGATTCCGAGTGTGGACGTTGTTACGCATGTTCTGGTCTCTAATGTGGCGGTGAGCGCTGTAAACGAGGGACGAGCACAAAGTTCTAGCGGGCCACCTATGACGTCGGTCGCCAGCTGTTTGTCGTTTCTGCCGCTGCCGTCTTGATTACGCATACAGATGCGTGTGCGAGTGTGTCAGGAGAGACACATACTAGCTTGCGAATTGAAATGCAGAAGGAGGGTGCGCAGTACTGGTATATGAAGGCCGAGGAATACGGGGACTCTGAACACCACGCTGATCCTTTGTTTATCCAGTGAGGCTCTTACAAAGGATGGTCGTGTGCAGAGGGTGGTCGAAGAAGGACACTGACAGCCTGGATGAATTTCGGACGGGCGGAAGGACGCACAGACTGCTGTTTATGCTTTCAGTAGCATCAGCATTAAAAAGGAGACCAATGAACTGCTTTTGTCTGGTGAACGGTCAATCAGTGTTGTTTTCAGCCTTCTTTGGCACGCTCACAGTTGGCGATTCCTATTCTCGTATCCCGGGAAAGGCCGCAAAATTCAGTATCTCCAGGGATTAGTTGGCGACTCCTTATTGCTGCACGTGGGGAAGGACCGCAAAATACAGTATCTCCGAAGACCAATGATGATGTAGCGTCACTCCCCGAGAGCGTGACCCACCTCCAATTGCAGACAGTACGCTATGTTGCAAGCGCAATTATGCACACATTCTATCCCATTATCGTACACAACAGACCAAATAGCAGATAACAGAAAGCCATTCTACCGCACAAGCCCAGATGTTCCGTCTTCGGATTGATATTTGCTGATGAGAAGACGTAGGTAGAGAGAGAAATTATAGTGTAGACATGATACTCGCTGACGAGGAGACGTTCACGACGTAGGTTGAGAGAGTGTAGTGTACATATGCTGAACAGAATGTGGAATAAAGAGCAGCCTATGTCGCTTATGTGTGTGGGCGAACCACGGTCTCCAGCGTCCACATGAATAGAGAACGTTTGAATCGCCATGACCTAGCTCGGTCGCAACCCGTCGAACGCTTGCGCGAGTCTCATTGCAAGCGAGGTGTCTCAATGGAAGGCACGTACATACATATCCCACCCCAACGGGGGTTTTCGTCTGTTGGTGGAGACTACCACGCCGAACGGCAAACTGCGGAGGGGACTGCGAGCTGCCAACGCGCAAAAGCTACTGCGGCGGGCGTTGCGAATTGAGGTGGCACAGAGTGGGCTGCAAGGACTGCCGTTAGCGTCACGATTCGCGGGGCGTATTGCAGCGAGCAGCAGCAGGTGGAATGTGCTGAGTTTGGAGACGGGTTAACGTAGACGCAGTAGTCGTCGTGATTCACCCAAACAGTAAGATCCGACGTCGTTGAGGTGAGGGACTCGCGTTTGGAGGAGGAGACAGCCGTTTGTTCCGGCTGTGTAGGAAGGAGGGGATGCTGCCGTGGGGAAGTCTGAAAAAGGGTAGAAGGCTTCATGCTTGGTGGGAGTTTCGTCATTATTGTACTTGAGGAAGATGCGTACGCAGGAGACGCTTTTTGCGCGTTCGGGGAAAGAGGGGTCCTGCGGGCCAAGATGTCTGCATGACGTGCACATAATAACGACACTTAACTGCTTTTGTTCTGCAAAGCCTCCCGAACTACCTCCCCGAGAGTAGCATTTTCAGTATTCCAGAGCTCTCAGTGAACTGCTAGCAGAAATGTTTTTGCGTTCCTTCCGGGCACCTAGGAGCAGGATAGCACTGCAAAAATGGCATGGACAAAGAGTATTCGCTGGATGGCTGCCATGTGGGCCACTGACACTTCGCCACCTTGGCATAATCTCTCGGATCTGCTGCAACTCCTAGCTTGTGTGGACATGTTAGTGGCGATGCTGATTAATGTTGACGACAGGGACGCGGAAGAACCGCACCTCACGGAGAGTGACAAGTGGGGACTACCTCGAGGAGCAACAACGACACGTGTCGTCGTGGGGAAATTTGATGTGGAATGGGTATGGTTAATGCACACTGGGTGCTCAGTAGGAAAGGCGATCAGGGAGGAACATTGAACTTTGGATAATATTGTGGCAGAAGGTAGAGACAAGAGGACGATGGATCACGACCTCACTTGTTTCTGAAATACTTGCAGAGTGCAGGACTGCGTGTGTGTTGCGTACGGTTACTCATTGCTGTTTTGTTCGGCCACACGGAGACCCGCAGGGATTGCTTGAGAGTGGTAAAGGGGACAAGAAGCTCAAAGCTGAACAAGTTCGGTAGAACCGGATACAGGATGCCTGCTGAGTCTGTTGTGTGTAGCATAAAGTTCTTTGGCTACTTTTGACTGGGAAACATTGCAAATCCAGGGGAGTTTTCCTCACAAGGATGCAATAGCATAACTTAAGTGAACCTCGTATGAATCGACCATGTAGAAAGTGCAACGAGGTTCACGTAAGAACGGCCAAAATCTGGAGGCCACACACGAGAGAGAAAGTCATCACACTTTTGTGTTGCCCTCTAAAGCTTACACCTCCACTCTACCAGTTTTCGCAGTTGGCCCCACCCCACGGTTCTCCTGTGTTTCCTGGATCTGTACGGAAAACCCTACCGCATTGTGTGTGCATGTATGCTTTTCCCACTGTTCCCCCCATTATTATCGACCAATTTTCTCGTCAGATAAATTCACTTCGGGTAACTGAAGTCCTATTGTTGTCAGTGTTCCAGCGAAAGCTGCGAACGTGACAGCTCACATCGTTCGAACTCAACTAAGCTTGCAGGGCTATTATTCGTTCTTTCAGCACTAGAAAGCCCTTCCAAAACGGGAGTGCAACGGCACGGGTCTGCTGCAGTGCTTTCTCGAGGTACGTGAATACATGCAGTTGAGTGTTGCAGAAAAGCCAACGTAGCCTCACGCACCCGGCAACAAGGTGCAACAACCTAAGTGGCAGGCAGCTGCAATCCACGCTCGTGTCCTTGCTCAGATGTATCCGTACGCATATTTACAATGCATACACGTATGCAAGTTCATCCCCACTACAGATCTACATACTCATGCAGATGCGGTGCCTAAAGAGGCTTCTTGGCTGTTTTATCACTGATCGACTTTTTCTCAACACGAGATGCTTACGTGTAAGACTGAGACTTCAAGTGTACGTTTGACATCACGAAGACAGCCACTGCGAGACAGCTCCGTTGCACAATCTGAAGCCCAACATTGCAAAGCGCAGGATTCCGTGGCTGCCGTTGTGCTCTACACCGTAAGCGGTCAGCGTACAACACACGCACACTCCCGTTCTAATACACGTGAGAGGCTCGCCCGGTAGCTATGCTGCAGTCCATACTTCTTCCTGACTGGAGTTTTTGGAAACGCAACAAGGTTTCCACCCTGTAAGAGAACCCCACGTGCCGTCGCAGACAGGTGGCAGGACCACGGGGGACGACGCCACCAGTATCCTTTTCAGACGGCATTGAACAGATGCAGTCTAACTGGTGTGCGCATTTGGTACCGGTGCTTTTCACCAAGTTTGTCACTACTGCGTATCGCCGCTTCACAAACGTCACCGCTCTTTGAGTGTTATACGGTGTGCATCCTCCAGACGCCTCAAAAATTGCGAAGGCGCATCTAGATTGCAAAGTATGCGATGACATGCCGGTGAGACGACATTGTAATTTCTCAAACTAAGCCCAACCTCAGCGCTCTTGAGTCCCGTTGTGGCTTTCTGAGTGCTGCGGCCGCGCCACCTACGGGTGACCTTCTGCGATAGCCGCATAGGTGTCTGTTATGGCATTTTAGTATGCACAGCCGGACTTATGCCCGCATTGTCGGTTTTGTAGTCGTAATTCTCTCTCGCACGCTACTGCGCATGATAAATAGTGCAGCAGTTCGACAGCGTCGGCTGCACTCGTGGTCTTGCGTCTATCCGTCGATTATCTCAACTCGGTTTTCGAAAGTGATGTAATGACAATTCCTGAAACGTGCCACAGTACAGGCTTTTTGCACATTTTCCCGCGTCTCTGCAGAGTGAGACCTTCATCTGTGCTTCTTACCAGTGCCTAGTCACCCCTGTGAAGAACACCTTCCAGCTGTGCCAGACTTTTGAGTACCTATGAGCTACGCTGCTTATATTCCGCCTGCATCTGGACGAACGACGGACCATGTTCCTGACCATGCGAAAACTTATTCCGTTACGGAGGACAATCTGTTCTCTGGTTGTACTCGTATTCGTCACAACCTAAGCACCCCGTCTCCTCTCCTACAGTTTCCGTTATGCGCCTAGTGAACACTAGGCCCACTCGGTGCTATTCTTTCACACGTTCTTCATGCACTTAGGGATATTCCTACACAGAATTCCGTCTCGGGACAAAGTCAGTCTGGTATCAAAGCCATTTTTTTGAAAGGTAGGCAAACACGTTGTAAAGCGGCAGCTAATAGCAGTTCATCCGCAGCTATTTTAAAAACCGTCAGGTATGCTTTTTCAGTGTGGTATCAGCCAGTGTTTTCAGTTCTGTGAGAAAGTCTCATATACGACAATCGAAGTGACGCACATCAGTGGAGCCGTAGAGGCCATCAAACGCATTGTACACATAATCCAGTTGCTGAGTCCCCTCTTGATTCTGCAGGGGACAAACAGGAAAAGTCGTCAGGCCATCGATCCCGATTTACTGGGAGGCAGGCGGCTGGAGTTTTCGCTCTTTGCTCAAGTTGTTCGATCCCCCGTCTTGTAAGACGCTGCTCCATAATGGACTTCTGCATTGACACGTGGGTCGTATTGTGACAGGTGCAAACTGCGACACAACTGCTTGACATACATTGTCACTGGTGCGAGCAAGTCGCACCTACAGGTCTCCGCTGTTGCTGCTGCCTCACTTCTTTCTTACCGATTTTGCAAATGAAGAATCCACAAGACGCGCCTTGTACAGGAGAACGTTTAGACGCATTAGTCACGTCACCGGAAAATGTTGAAACACGTGCTGACGCAGATCCAAGACATTCATTGACCGGCCTGTCACGGCGTTACTGGCTCGGTTCTAACGAGGATATATATGGGTACAGGTTCACTGGGGGAAAAACGCATACGAAACTGCATTTTCTACTTTAGATCGGGGGAGCAGTCGTCATTATGCTGTTCGTTGGCCGCTTCCTTTCTCCACGGCGCACAATCGCAGAGAGATCACAACGCTATTGTCCAAGCTGACAAGCGAATATCCCCTCGACGTATATACGGGCGCGCACTGCTGAGTGTGCTTGTCAACCGTCATTAGCATCTTCGTAAACTGACCTGAGCCTCTTGACCACCAGGCAGCGCACTTGCGCATGCCCGCGAGGGTCATCCAAGGACAGGTGGTCGGTGTGTCAGCGTAAGAACAAATCCTCCACAGTGCCGCGGCATCACTCTGGTGCTCAAGGACTTGAAATGATGCAGCTGCGTCCACAAGCAAGCACGTGATTTGGTTGTTCAAACGTCCCAGCAAAAATGACGGGCGCAGCAGCTGTGTTATATAAACAGCTGCGCGCGAGTCCTTTCGCTGCAACAAATATAGCTCTGCGCAACACGGAAGCTCAACTCACACTCACGAGTGTACGGGACTTTGTCTGAGCAAAGCAGTTCTGCCGGTCACAATACGAAGGTAGCACGTGGGTGAATGGAAGGCTGCGTCACTACATTCAAGAGCTGTAGCTCTTTTTGTTTCCATGGTAGGCCGCCGCTAACCTCCACGTGCAACATCGTCAGAGACAGACAACCTTGTGCACAATCGTGTTCTAGGTATACCCGCCATCAGTTGAGGACCGCTTTCGCATCTCGTTCTTTACTGCTATCCACAGGCGAGTTGCGGTAAACTACCGTCCCTCCACTTTAGCTGCCGAATATGTCCGCCGGGTTGTTTACGCAGTCTTCATGTTCTGAGAACTACTTTGGCAGATTTAATATCCGTAAGTTCGGGTTTTTGTGCAGTTCTGTTCTCGAAACCCGTGTATACCTCAAAAAACGATGCTGCATCCCACCTTCCGGTTGCGCAGCTACCAGGAGAGTTTTCTTCATATCCACCACGTACGCCAAAGGAAAAACACTATTCTACTTTCCTACATAGCTCCAAGTACATTGACACTTTGAAAGCTGTGCAGTCTTCAAGTGCAGTTCAATTCGCGTCTGAATTCTGAGCACTGCACGGGCGTAACTCGAAACTCTTTAATGGACTCGTGCATCTCCTCCTTAGTTTTCATGTTGTTTCTCCAGATGGAGCGTCAATGTTTTGTGCTACGGCCGTGGAATATGGCGTCGCTCCACATTGCGAAGCAACGAGAGTAAGCGGCAGCCTGCGATGCTTTAGCCTACAGTTTCGACGCGGCGTCACAATCGTATCCCTCAGCTGTCCACTTTCCGCAGCACCTTCGCATGACGGGGCAGTGGCAGCTGTCTGTAGTCGTTTTAGCGTTGACACGCGTCGATGCAATCTAATGAATGTCTTTGACGCATACTCTCCTCTTTGGGCAAACCTGTGCGGGTCTTCGTCCCCTACCCGAGAATGAGAAGACACGATGTTATTCTTTTCGGCAGCGCTCGCGTACCGTTTCGTTTGGTGTGCAAGTCGTCCTCATTGGTTCAACAGCACCTCAGCTACAGAGGAGGAGATCACAGGATCTTAACCTAAACACGTGTTCGACTTCGAAAGCAAGCACGGACACCCTTTTGCACAAGAATCCGCTTTACAGATCTGTAGAAGAGGACTCCGCTGCTCCGGAACAGTAACGGTGAGCAAAACGTCGGTTTACCGAAGACAGAATCCTCTACTGCCCTCGTTGTTGCACAGAATCACGCCCTGTGGCTTTAAAAGCTGACGACAAGGTCTCGATGTAACACTTGGCAGTCCCCACGAGCTGTAGTACCATAAAGGACGAACCTGCTACTGATATCTACGTCCTCTAGTGCCGCTTGCTGACCCCGCCCGCCAGTCCTCCTGAGGCAATCACCATTCTTACTCGTGTTTTCTTCTCTACATTCGTCGACGTTAAAAAAGAAAAAAAGATGCTGCACAGAAGTTTTGCTGTCACACTGGTTCAGCCAATGTTCTTCGTCCTTTCAAGTTTGGTCCGGTGAGCCGTCTTGTCCTCAGGAACTGAACGTCCGCTGAAGACGCAATCGGCTCAATACGGCTGCAGCGCAAAAGCGGCGTTTCTTCTTCGTCAGCCACGATATATATGCGCCACTCTGTGGCATTGTTCAGGCCCTAAATTCCACACAGCGTGGAAACTTGACGGAATCACGGAAGAGTTCAAGACAGAGGAGGCAATTCTCGTTTTGGAAAACAACACATGGGAGCTTCATGTAAGGCTGATGATTGCGCGCTTGCATGCGTGATGAGGTCGGCAGTTCTTTCACACTGTAAAAACTACCGAGGCACTGTGAAATCAGCAACACAGATCTCACGTCTTTAGCATCTCTGCGGTACGTTTTGAATAGTAAAAGACGGAATTGCGGTCGTCGTGAAATTTCGGAAACGGGATATGAGGATGCGGCAGAACTGGACAACATATGTCTTACAGGAAAACGCCGTTGACAGCTTTTGTTCTCCGCAAGTCTCGAAGGAAAAAAGACGTGGAGGTACACATTATAGGGGCAGTCAACGTATCACGCACACTGAATCTGGCTTTCCCGGCTTGAATCCCACAAGTCTAGGGCCGACAGAACTGACATATTATCACGGACTTCAGGAAGCTCAGCTTTTCTGTCCTTCCACGGCCCTGGGAACCTTTTCCACCATGAAGTTTAACTAAACACGTATAGGTTTGCCAGCACAGAAACAGCTAGAGAGTGCAGTCAGCAAACCAGCTCACAAGTCTACAGATGTGAGACGACTTAATCCTGCCCTTTCACCTACAGATGTTCCGATTCTATTTAAAAGGCGCACATGTGTTCTGCATGTTTTCCGTAACCGCTTCGAATCTTCTGACGGGATGCGAGTAAAACAGGACAAGCCGGCACCACCAAAGCACACTGCGCTGGATGCATGGTGCAGATTTCCTCACGGTGTGGGTGGCGGCTTGTAACCGCGAGGTTGCAGGGGCGGAGGGAAATCCCTATTTTCTTGTGTTGTCAGCAACGTATGACGCAGCAGTCATGCAGGAAGATATTTGGAATGCGACAGAGTCCTTGAGACTGGTCAACGTGCCGCCGACAACGGGAGTCAGTATGAACCAAGAAGGTTTCGCTCTATAGTCCGCATGTCCGTCCGCTTCTTCCACCTTGCGGTGGGTGTCGACACAATGAGCTGAGGGCATTTAGGTTACTGCCAGTACCTACAAGACGCTGAAGTAAATCAACTCCCCTCGCAAAACCGAATGCAAATCAAGCAAGCCTAAACAGAAACGCAGCCCCCCCGGGTAAGGGGTTGCAGCCCAAGTCGACAACCTTTGTTTCAGTTTCTTATATCGGTAGGTATTTCTACATCATGTCTTGTGCTGGTCTTCCAATCTGTGTCAGTTAGAGAAGCCTCTTCTCCATTGGACAAGTACCTGCTTGCACCTCTCTTAGTGTTGCTGATGAGATCCATTATTTGTATTCACTCTTGAACATAATAAAGAAGGAGATTCCTCATCTTGCTCTCTCCCACCTGAGCTTGACCACAGAAAAGGCGCGTCCGGAAGACATCCTATCTAAACCCTCCCGGAAAGACGAAGTACAAAAACGTTTTGTGACTATTACTATCCACAGGTAGAATGCCTGTAGACTACGTTGTTTGAGGAGAAACACCACTGATCAGGCAGTCCTGCGACTTGGAGAACAGGAAAACCGCACTAGCGCTTGCGAGCAGCTTACAGGTCCATCTACACACGTCGCAGGCTAACAGTCACGTAGAGAAACTAGCATGTTACAGTCCCCTTACTGCCACCTAGGTTAGCGGCACGATGCCCTCTCCCACGGGACAGAGTTAATTTGATTTCGAGACCCTTGGATCCTGCACTAAAACATCTTCTGTACGAGGTGCCTCGCAGTTGGTAGCCATGGACGCATACGCGGTCACTCGTGTCGTTCAAATTAGGTTGGGAATCTTCGAGGGGCTACCCTTGAAAGAATCTCTGTGTCACTGCGTGGCCCTTAGGGTGCCACACACCATCCGGTGGAGCACAGCAGATGCAGCAGTCAGTGTCTAAAGAAACAGGCGTTCTGTTCCTGCAGTAAAGGCACCAAGGAAAATCCGTGAACACAAGTCTTCGTCCACCTGGAATCGAGTACTTTTTCAAAGGGCGAAGTTCTGCCCTTGCTGTTGCCGCCTACGACAACGAACGCCCTGTTACTCTGTCGGTTCCAGATTCGGAGGGCTAAGGAGCCTTTCAAAACAGCGATACGTCCTATCGTACGACGACAAAGTGTCGACGTAGAGAAAGAAAGGCTCCGGGTTGAGACATTGCCGTCCGCAGGCCAGTCGTCGACTCTGTGGAATTCTTGTGATCTCTTCCATGCTTGGACTATTTCAGCGCGAAACATTTTTTTGATGAATAACGAAGCAGCACATAATCTAGGACGACTGTACAACGCGGTCGTACAACAATCCTTACTGTTGTTCTTCCCCAAGTGGAAGACAGCACAGGTCTCCGATTCGTCGCCGCTGGAGACTCAAATTGATGTTATCGTCCAGAGGAACCAGTTCAGGCCTCAAAAAGACTGGCACGCCATCGAAAAAGCGACGCTGTACTTTCGTCACTGCCTTCACGAACAACAAGAAGCTCACCAGGGTATATCGCGGTATGGTTCAAGCTGGCTGTCTCATGGTTGCACCCGATTCTACGGCGAAATATCACAACAGAATATTAGCGGCCACAGGAAAACTCTGGTGCTTTGTGCACACCGGACGCTAGACGACAAAAGGTTCGCGCTAGCGAAGAACTCCAATAATCTGGCGAAGCGCGCACATTTGTGTTCAGCTGGTTTTTTATGGATGGAGCTACCTACCTGTTGCTGAGGTTCCGTCAGGTTGAAAGACCTTCTGCCAAGGCAGCGCAGTCGTGCACTGATTCTAGCATGTAAAGAATTTCAGGGTCTCAAGAAGAGAGAAGACTAACAAGCCCAGTTGCTGCGCAGATGTGTTGAGGAAAGAAAAGCAGCGGCTTCCCAGAGTTTTCTCTCTGTCCTCAACATATATTAGTTGCGATCGATATACCACAGCTTCGCGCACTTTCAACACCAGTTCAAATATGTACACCAATTGACTTCAACTTGCGGCCTAAACGGAGAGATTGACGCCATATGCTGTAGCTCTGGATCCATACGCCATTATTCATCTAGGACAGGCAAGAACACGGACAGCGACAACTGATAGAATTCGCCCTACATTTCGTCATTCTCACGAGATGTTTTTCAGTCACTCACAGTGAGTAGATATTACACGGGGCTTCTGCCATGCTCTGTATTCCCCGAAGCGTTTGACCTAACCTATCACTCACGCAGCATTTGCACTATTACAATTTTGCAACAATATCAGTGGGGTCGCCACTCTAGATTCAATGGCGAATGGTTCTTCGTTCTAGTGGTTGTACTGCGCGCAAATCTGAAAGAGGTTTGCAGAGAGCTGCAGGCTGCGGAGACGCGAAGGTGACCTCTCGCCTGTCCTGTTCTACGTAAGAGATAGGGTTTCGCTGAAATATCACTATGTGTTGCAGATAAGTGAAAAATTTTAGTGGGGCATCAATGAGAGGCGGTCAGTGGGTTGTGTCCGTATCTGCCCTCAGGTTACTACATACCTGCAGTAGACCCCTTGTACAGTTTTGAGTAATCCAGGTGGCCTTCCTCTTACACACCTGCACTGACATTAAATCATGGACTTTTGTTTCAGTGCGTCATCGAGCGGGTGCAAAGGGAGAGCTGAAAAACTGCAACGTTTGGCTTAAGTTATTACCCAGAGGAAGAGCCAGCAAGCCAACAGCGTTGTCTCAAAGCTTTCATCCTTTTAGAAATCGTATCCGCCTAGTTCCGCACAATCTTCCTTCTCTCTTCCTTTGCAAGTTACCCGATCTCTTGCTACACACTCCGGGCACTTTACGTTTTAAACGAAGCAGCACTCGTCCATTATCGGCCAGTGTGCTGAGGGGCCGCGTCAATCAGACAAGAAGGAGGTACGGTGCACGTCCACGGGTTGTTCGTCCTTAATTTTCCCCCAATATGTAACATCGTAAGGCTTTAAAAATGTAGCCGATTCAGTCAGATTTGCTTCCCAAATGTCGCCTTTGTGGAGCACTTCTTAATACTTTGTGCAGTGGTTTTGAGAGGGAATGCACCACACTCCTGGACTTGGTAGCACTTAATCCGCAACGCACGAACGTACTTTTACTGAAGGGTCCTTCTTTTGACCTTCCTTGACAAATAGTGTGTACCACATAATCAGGCGGCCAATATATACTCCAAGGTGCCTCAAAACGTTTTCTCTACCAAGCTTCCTGCCATTCATCTGGAGACACATGTTGTGGTGCTCCGTAACCACTAGGCTGCATTCCCCTGTGTGGGCTACTTCCATCTGGGGGTAGCTCAGAAGAACAAGTGAAAATAATTCCGCTTGAGAAGTCCAAAACGGGTTCGTCGCCGGAGAGCGAAGCTTCTGAATAAAGCAGCCCTAAAGTTTATTATGACCGTGTTCACTATTCTATGGTGGCGAATTAGAGGCGAGTTGATAGAGCATACTTCAAACTTATGCGGTGTTTGTCATACCGCGCTGACAAAGACTCCTTGATCCAGATTGCCTGAACAGGTCTCGTTCTCTAATAGGAGGCACTAGGGTTTAGCCAGGGCCGCTACTTCGATGAGTCAAGCGTCCAGTCTATTCTGTAACGCACGCAAGTCGTTCTGCGTCGGGCTCTGCTGGCACGGTTTTTCCTCTCTCCGGCGTACCCCTTCTTATACTTCACACTCGCCAAAATTATTCCGTGTGCGCAAAACGACTTTGACAGCTTCATGAAGTGATTCGCATTTGTCAACGTAGCAGCAAAGCACTAAGATCATGCTGCTTTTCTGTTGGAGTGCTTTCCTGTGACACTCGACTACATATGGTGCAGGGAATCATGAAAGACGAGACAATGAGGTCGATCAGAACTGCCGAGCGGACCGCACCCTGCCAGAGGTGTCGCTCTACGATAGTAGGTGCACTGCAGGTACTGGGTGCACCATCTTCTACTCTTCGGTTTCCACTGCTTGACGAGTATCTCTTACTGTCACCGTTTAATGGAATCACAGGCGGGCGCATTCTTCCCTCAGATGCAAACATATGCTTAGGATCTCCCAACAGCGTGCGCTGTCCGGGTAATATCCGTCAATGGCATCAGTTCCCAACTTAGTATTGATTGTGTGTCTCGCGTGTGTTACGGGCAACGAGTTATCCGTGGAATTCGTGTTTCTGCCAGCGCTACCGTCTGTATAAACAAGCTGAGTATATCATTCCCTAGTTATACATCATTGTGACGGTGACAGCGCAGTTTGGGTGCCTTTCACTCTTCGAAGGATGGAACAATCTATATTACCGCGTTTCCTAAGCTCAATAGAGCACAGTATCAGAAGCTACAGCCCTTTCTGTGCTCAGCACCCATTATATTTCCGGCTTTTCTGGGGCGATTCCACGAGAACACGATATTAATACGTACGTTGTACTATAAAAGCTAATAAACGTTACTGTCTGGAATGCGGTTACCATATGGCAAAAGACGAGTTGAACCTGGCGGATCCTTGTCACTCATAAATTTGGCAGGTATTAAATGATTAAACAGTAACATTGCGAGACCGCAGCACTGAGGGGCTTCAACTACGTTCGCTTTCAGCGCTGAACGTGACGTGTCACTCGTCGCTTTCTGGGCTGCCGGCACCACATTTACACCAAGGATTAGTCAACGGTGCTCGCATGAAATCAACCGGTCGGTATAGATTCTGTGGAGCCTGTAACATGACCTAAATTGCGAACAACGTAGGCGACGTGCCTCTGGCGAAAGCAGAATGCTACGAGAGTGCGCTACGTACCATTTTGCGAGCGCAGAACAATTTAAAGTGCACGCCTACAGTTAATGTGACGCCACAAAAAAGTTCAGTTTGTCCACATGTGAAACGGTCAACCCTCCGACCGCGAGCTTCGATTCAAGCAACCTGCGCAACCTGCGCTCTCCAGTTGGATTCCCCCAACTGCCTGTCTTCATCAATATTATATTGGTTTAGGGTGCTCTCATATACGTTATGCGCAGTGGGTCATCTGTAATGATTGGTTCTTCACTTGCTCTACGACTAACAGAAACGAGCAAGATTTCCCTTCGTACAACTGACAATTACTAATTCATCCGCGCAAGCGTCTCAGCCGATTTTGCGCCGTTGGTGGACCTACACTCGCCGCCCGCCGGAGGGCGACACCTTTGACATAGCCTACCGTTTCAGGGGAAATTATCAACATATCTAAAACAAGGTGTCGCATGTCCCCTGAGTCCAGATATGTTGCGGACATGCTGACGATATAATCTTTCGTGTCCTGAACAATTTTCTTATTCTGTCGTGCATACGTGTACGAATGTTTGTGCACAGTTACACCACAAAGAGGAAATCAATTGTCGCCTCAATGCGTACATGCCTCCTTTCCCACCGCAAAAGGGAAGGAGAAGGCTAGTCTGCTTTTCAGTCAATACGCCATTAGTTCTTAAGATGGGAAGGTTTCTTTCCGGACACTCTCTTCCTTAGTCATACGTTTGCAAGACTCAAAAGTGCTTAAATCTAGCGTACACGGGCACCGTAGAGATGGCTAGTTTCTCACCTGACGGCGTTGTCCAAAATATTCGTCTATAGAATTGGTCAAAGCGACAGGTCAAAAAAAAAACTCAAGTGTATGTCACGTACTGTGAAAATCCATCTATTTTATTGTCTCGAACGCGCAGCAGCGTGAAATGCATGGCGAATAAATTTCCTTGTTCAACCGACTTCAGCTACACTCTGCAGTCAAGAAATATGGAGCTAGGCTCTTAGATAACGTCCGCCTGCAACACTGGACGACCTTTCAGTCCTTATATTCTTTATTCAGCTTCCGCAACCCCTACCGTGGGCCGACATTTAGCCGATCCGCCTGCTGGTATGCTACACGTTTAACAGTTTCACATTGACCCCAAAGCCCCCGCTGTTGCACAGTCCTCCCTATCTGTTTCCCCTAATTAACATTGAACCGCGCAGTTCATCAGTATTTCCTCGAAGGCCACAAGGCGTACACATCCCAATTTTACACGGTCAGCTACTGTCCTACTTCTGTGTGGTGAAGGTCTGACGAAATGTTTAATCCGAAGCACATTCCGTGCCCCCCTAAACTGTAAACAATAAAAAGTAAAACCCTGGAGTCTAGAAAGCCTGAAAACCTAAAACACCAATAGCTAACCTAGACACCCTGAGGGCATCAAATCATAAGGCCTAAAAACTAAAAACACCAAATGCTAAGTCCTAAACGGTAAAAAACTCTAAAGACCCTGAAAAACACCTAAACAATAAAAACTCTTCAGTACGTCGTTACTCCGTGTCCGAGAGGCCTCGTCGTGTCCTACGTACCCCATAAGTGCGTGTCTGCTCTCTTGCGGATAAAAATCCCTCCACTGTCTTGTTCACTGGGATTACTGCCTCCTGGAGATCACCTGTTCCAAAATCGAAACCCACTTACTCACTGCCTGCATAAGTGTTACTGAAGCCTCAACAGGAAATGGTGTCAAGCTCCCCTAGAGATTCGTAGGCAACCAATCCCGGAAACCATTCCAGAGACGTCAGGAGACGTGTTCCCAGGTGCGTTTTGCACTCGTCCATATACGCACCTGCTCTGGCCAGAGTCGTCGCACGTGGTGTTTCTCTACTCATGCTCACGGGAGGAACATATGTCCACCAGTCCACCACAACACACTGAGTGCCTTAGAAAGCGACGACATCACGATAAAGACTTGCATTCATACGAAAAACACGCTGAGTGCTTTAGTAGGCAACGACTTCACCATAAAGATTTGCATCCGTATGAAACCGTTACCCAGCCAGCTACCGCCACGAACACTTCTCATGATCCCCACTCTACGCTGAAAAACAATGGTACTCAGCCACGGCCGTTCTCCTTCCCCATATTCGCCACACATAGAGAGGACACAAGCGTCCATGAATACACGTTTGAAACGCTAACATGGAGGCCGGACTCGCCCGTGTGCTGGCACCGGGCGGGAGGCAGGATAAGAACCAATCAAGTCGCACACGTCAATAAACGTGCATTCTCCTTTTTGCACATATCACTTAGCTGGAACTCGCCGGTCACAGTCAAGTTCGTCACACACCTTTTTGTGAAGAGAGCCAGATTTCTCTATAGGCAGCTAATCCATAAAATCTCGTTTGTCCAATGCACATCCTTGCAGCCGACCGCTCTGCGTGCGCTGGCCCTAAAGACACAGTGTGACTTTGCCTGCCAGATAATGTTGTCGCTGTTCAACTCCCACAGAAATATAGGTCCCCTGTCGCGTACCTCGCCTATTCTCTTTTCCACTGTACTTATGCTCGGTAGCATGGAGATGCATACCTTGTTTAAGAATGTCCCCCATCCATGTGCTTCGCGTACCACAGAGCGTGTACACCTTTCTGTGGAGAGAGGCAGAATTTTCTATAAGTAGCTATTCCGTAAAGTCTCATTTGTCGAATGCAGAAGTTTGCAGCCGATGTCTCGCCGTCCGCTGGCTGCGGCTAGAAGCAGCTGACGGAAAGGCATGTGTTTCCCTGTTAACCCAGAGTTCTGCTTCCTGAGCAGGACCAAATGCCTATATCCTGTCACCACAACGAGACGTAGACAGCGAGACGCAGAACATTTCCAGCTTCGCCGCTTTGTCTCTTTGAAGCTTACTGTGCAACAGCCTGCTACAAGCGTCCCTCATTCATCTTACTCATCAATCAAAGTGAAGAGCGGCACATTGAGTAGACGACGGCATCGTGGACACACAGGGGATGTGTAGAGGAGGCGGCTTTGATGAATTGTCAGCAACTTTCTCCAGGTGAAACATCGAGAGACAGTCTACCCATCGCAAAAGCCCTAATAGTCACGCGGACAAGTAAATTACAGCACAGCAAGTAAGGTTTTGCTGGAGCAACTATGAAGCTTACTGCTATGACCGTGGTTTTAGGGTCACGAATTCCAAAACTACAGTACTCCTCAGAAGTGATCCCACGGCACTGACTCCCCTAACGAGAGTCATACTCGTGCAGTAGTCTACACAACGCATGAATCGGCATTGATTCACGTTGACATTTATGCGATGCAACTGGAGTCCTGTAGAGTCGTACGTAAAAAAAAATAAAACCTCTAGTAAGTAGAGCCTCCTTCGTCGTCGGTTTGCACTCAAGGCTACAGGACTCGCCTTCGTTGAATTCTCAATCCTGACTCGCCATCCACCTGCGGCAATACAGAGGCTGAGCGACGGCTGTTCTGAGTCCGGGTGATTGTCTCGGAGATGAGTTTCGTCTCCAGGTGACAGTCGCGACTTTGCTGATGCTCGCACTGGAAACTGGAAAATTTCGCCTTCTGGTCGCGATGAGCTCTTGCGTTGTGCCTCCACAGATTATATCCGGGTGTTGCGTTAAAGCATGACATCACAACAATCAAAATGCACAGCCTCAGTGTGACAAGGAGTGTCACACCCTCGTGATATCTGTCTAGGAGCATACGAAACATCCCTTTACCATGAACCCCTTCCGGGTCTGCCGACCGAAAATTAGTCTCAAAGCCCCTAATAACGTCTTCACGCCTATATTTTGGAACTCGTGACGGCCTTTTCCCGTGCACAACAAACAAAATCTATCTACGTGATGCGTACGCCATTTTTCTGGTCGTTGCTCTCCTCTTGGTCACCGAAGAGTCCGGGCTTCAATGTCAGAGCTAGATCAATCCCACTTTACATTACACCATAATGTTACCACCACGGGCACGGCTACAACGGCATCGCCGTTGCGATGCCATCCATATATTAGGTGTTTGCAGTGGGAAATGGAAGGCAGCAGCATTAGCAGGAGTGTTCCGTGACCGATGTGACACGAGTTTCGCAAAAGATAGTAATTCGTATTTCACGCCTGGGTGAAGCAGAGCCTCACCGAGAAATAATTCTTCGGTGCACACCCATTCTCGATAAAACGACGTATTCTTCCGCACGGACTGGTATGAGGGCAACGTTCTCGAGTAAAAAAGCATTACTCTCATCACGGAGGACCCCGGTTCGAGGAGTCACAAAGGTGATACCTTTCGTTATCCCACACAAAGAGGGGCGCTTCAGCTTGTCGAACTCGCCCGCTTCGACTCAACTTTGACTGCGAACTCATAATATCCATGTTTAAAGCGTCGAGGCGCATGATCTGTTTTTTCGTACAGTAGAGGAAGCAGGAGCCTCCACTATGTGTAAGCATTGTCCTTCTAGCCGCAGGTGGTCCTTCCTCGTGGAGAGGCGGACACTTGCAAAAACAGCGTCTAGGGGTGGACTTTTTCCAACTTCTTTGTAGCCCTCGTTCTTACACACTAAGATATCCGCGGCGACCGATGTGAGCCTGTCCAGCTTTGGCTGCTGGACGCTCTGCCCTATCGATTTCATCTTTGGCAACAACACGCATGGAAGCTCATTTCCTCGGAGAGTTAAGCAGTCTCTTTTTGTTTGCACACCTTGAAACTTGTTGTACAGTGACGGTGTCTGCTCTGTCTAAATTGGGTACTACACAGTCCCACACGCCCTCTATTATCCTGCTACTACCAGCAGGAAAACATCACAAATCCTCCCGGTCCGGCTTACCTTATGAGTCATGGTTTCCGTCCCGCCACGCAGTGACGCCGAGTGAGCGTCTGCTTCACACTGGGCGTTTGTGCGACTTCGTTTCGACGACTTTCTGCTCGCTTCCGCATTGAGCACCTTCAAAATGCCCAGTTGACCTCTCTTCACGCGCTTTGTTAACTCTCGAAATTTTTCCCTTAACACACAGTCTGCGATACTTTAAGACCTCTACCCAGCATTTTGGCCATTGAGAGTACGCGCTTTTACCCCAGTTGTTTCCGAAATTGTAGATCTTAGTAAACGCTCTACGATATTTTATGCCAGACTGTACCTGGAGATGCAGATATCTGTGGGTTACGTCATTTCATTCGCGACTTATCTCTTGTACTCTCCTGTGGATATCGTTCCACGTTTCATCCACTCGGCAACCTTTTTCTATGACAAAGAGCGAGAACAAATGTACAGGATGAGATACGTATCATCCTGCGGAGGGAAGTGTAGCTTTTAGGCCACTGTTCACGACTCTTCAGCATGTTCCCTTAGCACACAGACTAGAATATGTACAGAGGCATCCTCTGTCTACGTCACAAGATACTTGTTTGTAGCTGATACGGTCCTCTGCTGATTTGTGCTTCTTTCCCTCCTCCTTCAACAGGGACAGAGTCTACGGCTACTTCATTTGCATCTGAGGTTGACTTACTAGCTGCACTCAGTGCTCTCATCCACAATGCACTAGCCTAGGATCTGAACACCCATCTAATCCTCCGCTTCAGATGAACCACCGCCTTGTCCTCGTGCCCTTTTGCACTTCAGCCGTAAAGCAGTAGACAGGTGAACTGGTTCCGAAACAACAAAACCACTGCTTAGGAGATGCGCGCTGATTCCACGTTTAGCCTTTGTTGTGAGTCGCCTCTCAACTCAACTGTCTGCTGGTTCGCATTTTCCACATGTTGCTGCAATCACCGCGTACACTACACGTATCACTTGTGTTACGATACGGGCTTGCCAATAAAGTAGGTTCAGGAATCCTGTCTTTTCCGGAGCTCACGACATCTTGCAAGCCCCTGAGTGTGTCCTCGGCTCCTTGGTATATTGCAGGGTCAAAAAAGTCTCAGTTTTCCACAAGTCTCTCAAAGTGGCGGCTTCTTATGGGGTGGTAGATTTGACACTGCCACTTAGTATCCTATCATGTTGGGAATCGCCGTTCTCCGGTCACCTTTTCTACTTGAGCTGACCGCTCCCCAAAGGCAGCCAGCTCACGTCCCGGAACTCGTGATGGCGTTGATAAAGACATTTTCAAAAAGATCAGATCTGCTTCTTCCAGCACTGCATTCCACTACCACCGAAGTTGCCGCAGTGTAAGGCCGTCAAAGGGATAAGTTTCCATTTGCAAAAACTAAACTGGCTTGGTCAACACAGTACGAAGCATGCGTCTGCGTTAGTTTTATTCAAACTCACCAGTTGCCCACATGCCACACACAGCGGAAGACTGCTCACATGTGTAGTAAGTCCAATCCGACGAGAATACTGTGGCATGTGCTGGTGCATTCTGCACTTTTTTTACTAGCATTACTTCGCAGTGTCTAATCAGCAGTCCCTCTGGAATACCGCCGCTGCGCGTTTACTAAAACATCAGAGCACAACATGGTACTATGTGAGCACGCTGCAAAACCAGCACTGTGTCTCCACCGCTACCGCTCAACTTCGCTTCGTGTACCACAAAATGAAACACGTACAACGGTAATTATTTAGAGATCTCAACGAATATCGGAAGCGGGATTGCACGTTTTGCGACAGTGATTCTACCCATACCACAGGGCGCGCTGGCGTCCAGCTTCTGATGTAGCTGTCGCCTCGGACGCAATCATCACAAAAGTAGACAGGGCCAACTAAATGTTCTCTTCTCGTAATACTTGTCCAATGTAGGCTGCACGTAGAGGGCTCAGTAAGGTTTTTTCTAGCACTGATATAAATCGGCGAAGGCGGGCCTTCGTCAGTATTCACAAGCTCGCCTGGTCGTCACGCGCCCAGTTTCCCATGTGTCGACTCATTCAGCGTATGCACTGTTGCTGCATTCCGTGTTTTGTTCGCTGGCCCAGTGCCGATGGATCACCTGCGATCTGGCGAGACCGCCTTGGATATACCGACTACAAACAAAACACTTTTTTCCCATGTAAGCACCACGATTTGTACATGAGCATATTCCAGGGGTCTCCACGTGTTGCATCCTTGGCACAGAAACAGACAGGCCTCTCTGCCTGCAGAGGACCCACACAAACGTTTCCAGCAAGCACCTGATGTGACTTGTCACTAGGTCAATCTCCACCGTACTCTCAATGACACAGGGTCTTCCAACGTTCGTATCCAGAGCAGTCATCATATTCACAGCGGCCGTACTGTCAGGATGCAACCGGCCTGTCGTTTCAACTGGACATACGTAATTCTTGCCTCCCACTTCCTACACCGATACTTGGCAGGATGGCTGCTTCTCCGCTTGACAACGCAGTGTCATCCCTTTCGTCAGTTCTTTCTTTCTACCCAGGCTCCGCAAAGACGATCGTCCTCTTCATACGCTACCTGCACAGCGAGACTTGCACGGACTATCCGCCCCCATGCGTGTCGCGTCCCGCTCGACCATTGCTCCCCACACTACTCGAGGCGCCAAAAAGAAGGTTGCTTCTAAACAGAAAGAACATTATCTTTTTCTACGGCAAGGCTGCGAGTCTCTGGCGAATTCTACGGTGTGCAGACACTGCGGAACACACAGCGACTTTGTACACAGTGGATCGCTGCTTCCTTTGCTACTCTGGGTTATTCCGCTCAGGCTGAGTGTTCTTCACAGTGCATCGTTCGGCCCAACATCCACAGCGTACAGGAATGACCAGGTGGCCGGTGTTCTCACCGTTGTTGTGGCACAGGGCGTACAATAAAACGTGGCCGCACAAGCCTGATTCTGTAAATTCAGGGGAACAATCTTCCTGAAAGTTCCAGAAAAATGACCTTCCACTCATACGGGTAAGCAATCACGAGATATACATGTGTGGCTCCTATGAACCGGCTGAGACCAACCAGGTCCTGCTCGCTTGTTCGCGAAGACAGGTGCTGACACCAGGGCGCTGTCGTGCACTGTGTTCTTGGAATGTCCTTCCAGCTGATGCTCTCCGTTATTAAACTGAACACGAGCTGTACCTAGAGCTTTGGAGAGCGCAAAGCCACAACTTCGCTCAGGCAGAATATTGCTTTGTTAAAAGTTGTGGGAAGCGCACAAATAACAGCTCTTCCTCAGTGACTGGTGAAGCTCCTCGGCAGCTAGAGGTGGTCCTTTGTTTCAGATTTTGTTGAGGCCGTCAAATACGCGAGATCCACGGTAATTCTCTCCACATTGACTAACGCCTGCTCTGCCCCGTATTTGTTTTTCATCGCCTGGTGAAGCTCCACGGCAGCTAGATGTGGTCCCGTGTTTCGATTTTCTCGGTCGATTATCTTCGTTATAAATTTTCCCACTGCGACGCATACAAAGACCGTCAAGGACCCGAGGTTCACAGTGATTCCCCTCATGTTGACTAAGACCTGCTCAGCAGCAAATTGTAAAGACCAAAGCACTGCAAGCAGTTCAGCGGCACCTCCGGGAGGCACGTACAACAGACTTCGCGAAACAACTAGTGAGGCATTCAGGCTGCCGTTATTTGAGGGCCCTCTACTTTTCACAGTTCGTCCAACGAACTCCGCCTGCTTCACAGGCTGCATCCACTGTCCAGGTCACCCTTATATATGTATATATATATATATGAGTCAGGTGGAGCTGCGGGTGTGTGTAAGTGGTTGAGACGGAAAGATAACGGGAAATGCCCGGTAACACATATCTTTCGTCCAGGTGCCGCCCCTGAACTCTCATGCGTTGGTCGGCCTGCTGAAGAAAAGCAACTGATCGGAGCTGTCTGCGTGGCTGCAGGGTCAACGCTGTTGTGCAGCCAGACCGTAAGTCCAAACGAATTTTTCGCTGATATCACAAGGAGCCCTAAGAGGAAAGGCGCCTGCGAATGGAAAGAGCCGGTACGACAAAGTTTGCATGGTGTGAGGCCTCGTCTTTTGTCGTTGAATGTTTTGGATGCACTATAGGTACTCAGAGTGCTAGGTGTGATGCACTTCCACATGGAGCATTATATCGTCCTGTATAAGAGACGTCCAGGAAATTCTTTTACCAAGAACGTTGCATCATGCTTCGTCCTTCTGTAAGCTAACCCTGAGAGACTAGCAGGCGCTGCTGGATGACACTGCAGGTTGATATACCGCAGAAGCACGTGGCAAACGCACACGCGTGAATCGTCCGTGTGGTCCTGCAGAATGGTTGTCTGAATAATGAAAAACTTTTGACGTTACCTCTCGACTGCATGCATCTAGGGCCCCCTATAAGACAGAACACCATCCACCATCTGATGGCAACCATCATTCACGCACTGACGTTGCAAAACTCCACTTGCAGTCCCCCAGGCTTCAGGGGAGACACTCTTGTTTCATTAGCGTAACGATTTTGCAGCTAAAGCCCAGGCAGACTGCCTGCATGTGACCTCTCCTTGCAATATGTCGCCCCAACCTTCCGTGCTTCATTCTAGGTGACAGTCTTGCAACTCTCACCAAATCCTGCATGATACAACGCCCCACGAAAAAGCTCTGAGTCTGAAGCTGTACACCTTCACTTGTGCAGTTATATCGGATGCGGCGAAGTGGTAAAGCAACACCAGAGCTGAATCACAGCGCACTCAGTCTGGCAGCTTCAACGACAGGGTGCAAACAAGGCTTTTTTCGTCTCGGTCGTATAGGAATAGAGCAAACACCTAATCACTCCCGCCCGCTCCAAGCCTGCAAGGACGCTACATTATTTCTTCCAGCCCTGAAGGCCCCTGCGCGGGTCATCGACTCCTTCGCATGCACCTGACATATCTACACCCTTCCCGCCTTCGTCTCAGTGAAGGGGTCGTCACTACAACAGCTGCTACTCGTCGTGCGTTCCTTTCCGAAACAGAATGTCCCAATCGCCCCCACCTTCTAAGGCAGGGCAGGGCAACACAGAGGAGTGTTCCAGCTCACTCGTTACAGAACTCCGTCCTCTCTTTTTCTACACCTTAGAACATTACCCCCTTTGGATGGGTTACCCAAGTGTTCTACACCACAAGATGCCACAGGAAATCCGGGTGACACTACTTAATAAAGTGCCTGTGTTGAGCATCCTCTTGAGCACTACCTCCAAAATAGCCGTATGCCGCCATTCGTCTCCTAGCGATGGATCCGAAAACGCTTCGCTCATCACCTCTTGCGTAAGTAACATGTACAGATCGTCCAGGCTGATGGATCCAGATGCGCTTAGGTCTCCTAACATTGCTCGTCAACGCCCACCGCTACTTCTGGGTCTCCCTCCAGATGGTTGCAATTAATTCTTTATGGCGCGTCTCTGACGGCCTCCCTCGGCGTAGCCGAAAGGCTTCCCTTGCACCTAGACTCTCGCTACACGATTTTCCCTGGGTTTCATTTGTGAAGGAAAATTCGTCCTAAACAGCATGTTGGCTCCCCTGATAACACTGCCAACCTCCATAAACGGGTCAGGTGAGCGGTGTGCATCCTCCGGAGTATCCCTTCTGGACCCAATCCCGGCGGAATCGGCAGGCGATGCGGTTCCTTGCAGACAGGGCGACACACATCCTTTATCTTTCCTCAGGTCCCCACGCGAGCTTGTCCATCCTCCGCCGCAACATTTCAGGGGATCACCACCTTCCTTCGCCTGAGCGCCGAAGTGACCGAATGGATTAAAGTTCTTGAGTCACTTTTCCACGCCGTGGATCCAAATTCAAATTCCAGCACTCTGTACACGACTCTTCACCAGACTCACGTCTAGTATATATCACTAGACATCCTATGCTGTACACGTCCACTAAGGTACGATGTAGTTGAGGCTCTTGAGCGGGCTTTCCCACTTGCTTTGCACCGTTTTTTCCTGCTGTCTACATACAGACAGAGAATGGGCACCGCATCTCCCTTGTTTCCTTTTTAACTGAATGCCTTTGGAGCTCTCATCTCCAGCGTGTCATTTAGGAGGCTTTTCAGCCACCCCCATATCTGTGTCAGATATCTGGACACTGCGTAGATGCTCGTACACTGTATCACTTATTAGGACCTGATTGTGATGTGAGTCCCCTATAGTTTTCGATACTTTTACTCACCGGCACCGCCTAAATTTGCTATGCAGGTGCAGTTGGTCAAGGGTCTGTAGTTATCACGCTACTTGTAATGCCAAGAGAGGAAACACACGCAAAAAAAAAAAGTCCTATCGTTGAGATTCATCAAATGCGCAAGAGCAGCAGAGACGAAGAAAATTCTGCAGGCTACACCAACCCTGCGCGCCTTCGAAGGAACAAATTGCCTACTGCTGTACTGCCTGACTAGCCAGTACTCCTTGCTACGGTTCATCGGATGTTTTGCCATAGGCTCACCTAGTGTGCAGCGTCGACTAAATTCTCCGGCGATGGTGTCGCAGTGAAACATACCGTGTCTCCCACGCTCTATTCCTGCGTTTCCGCACATGCTCTTACGCGCCGCTGCTGACCACTGTTGTGGTGAAGGACATTTTAGTAGGCCGTTCAGGTGACGAGCTTTGAGCGTTGATATACTTCGCATTTGCTCAGTAGAGGCTGTTCGGTTCCCATCTAAACGACCACTTGTTGATATCGAGCAGCGCAGAGAGAAAGGCAGCGCCCTTGAGACTCCAGCAAATCAGCTGGCTATGTGAACGGCTGTGGCCGGTTCGATCCTTTTCCCACACATTTGCGGAGTTCCATCCGGAACAAGAGGTTAGGCCCCCAGCTGCACACCTTCACCAAGGTGAAACTCTCAGCTTCATAACCTGTAGATAACTGTTAAACGCGTT
>KL647338.1:172452-183591 GCA_000727475.1 Sarcocystis neurona
ACTAGATTCTTAGTCAGGCATGATCGAGTATTCTCTGGTGCAGTTTGCGCAAAAGGTGCACGCCATACAACAGGGATCGCTTTCAGACAGGCTGCAGTAGTTGAGTTGACGTGCTGCGGCGCTTATATTATATTATACGCTCACGTCAACAGCTCAACGCAGAAACAGAGTCGTAGGACGCAATCCTCCTGCAGGTGGAAACAGACAGTCGAATGCTCTTGTCCCGTATCGCCGTTCCTCCTAAACCATATAGCCTTAGCTCAACAATCGTGCCCTCAATATGCGGGAAAAGACCAGTCGCCAAAAGTCATCAGCATCGGCAATCCGTGTAGTGCCTAAGTCTTGTTTACTACGCCGGAGACCCTGAAGCGCCATTGACACGTTCCTGAAAAAGCCACGCTAAGCTGTTCTGTACTGAAGCAAACCGACCTGCGGTCCTGAAGGAGAACTACTTTTCTACTGTCAATTCAAACAAACGCGAAACACCCGTGAGGTTAGCAGTCATATTATCTTCCCGGTTCGCTATGTTCTCGGTGGAGCCATAGCCGGTACGACATCCGAAGCGCGCTTTCACCGAATAGAGTTTACACAGCAGCTAGCTGCCTCTTTATCAGTACAAAACTGCGTCTACCCTCCTCCTGCCGCTGTCCTGCACTCCTTGATTGCTGGCAGGACCTGAATAAATCCAACACCAACCCTTTATTCCTGTGTCCCACTTGCGATCGCCTCGATCGCAAGCACAGAAGCTTAATCTACTACCCTCGCCTTCCCTCATGCCTTCTTGGGATCCATTACCCCTACAAGTATCTGTACTACTTTGGAATTCAGAAATACCTTCGTTCGTTGCCAAGGGACATTTCCAGGCTGCACCTTTTCATCAAGCGTAGCCTTGTGTGTTGTCCCCCTTCCACTGCTGCTGGTTCGGCAGCGGCCACAAACTCGAAAGCACAAAAGACGAACAAGACTTCAACACTTATTCTTCCTGAAAAGTTGTTTTACTCTTTCGAAAGTATTTCCCGTATATGCACGTCTTCGCATGGCCCCATCAGAGCAAGCGCTGGGCCACAATTGCCTCAGTGTTTTCACGTACTGAGAACTCCTTGTGCATTCTTCGCCGCTTCTCCCCAAAACTCCTTTCGCCTAACAACCCCAACGACAAAAACTCAGAGGGGGAGTGAAAAGTCCCCCCGGGCAGTTTTAAGTAAGAATGCATTTGCAGAAGTCGTGGATCGCACAACTCTAAATGTGTGAACCATTGCTGTCCGCTGTAGAACAACAATTGAGGGGCAGTGTTTGTAGACGTGGCAACTAAGAGACAGAATCCTCGCCACTGCGCGTTCGTTTCCGGTTTGGCTGAATGCCTATGTCAACGCCTACGTCTCTGCTTAGACACAAAGTGTATCGTGTTGAACGAAGACCCAACTAATGCATGACGCGTGCTGGTATGTGACAGAGCACTGGTATGTGACAGCAGAAATCTCTAAAGGATAAACAGCAGTCCTGCCTCCTTACACATATACTGCAGAAGGACGTCGCAAGACTCTCCGCAGCAGTAGATACGTGGCGGGAAGGACAGAGACCGATGCGAAACGTACGTGAACCACCAAGAGAGGGGACGAAACCATCTTCCTCGGCACGCCGCTCTTCCACCGGGCAAGTCCTCTCTGAAGGCGTACACATACAGCAGTAGTGGAGAGCAGGTTGTAATCACGGCAATCGATCTTCCCCCAACACCGGTTCTATGGGTTCCTGTACATCAGTCGCTGTTGTTCCTCTATTTTCCACGTCGTTTTAGGACCACCTGGAGCACTGGGGTGTAAGAGAAAGGGAAAGCTAGTGACGTGGTTCGGTGTCCCTGGTACAAAGTGTATGCCTCTGCGCGGGAATGAAAGCGCTGCCTTTACTGCGGCGACTTCGTCAAATAATACAATAGATTCGGTCCTGGAGAGTTTCGTTTGTTTGTTTGCTCTGACCGCACGCTACCGCGACAGCGAAGCACTGCAGGAGACACTGGAGTTGACTCTTGCAGTCGGCCACCGCAAACGACGTAGCACAACTGTTCTGCACCATGCGCTTGTCTACATATCAAAGTGCTTCATCGATATGTTGTGCACTCCCTCGTTGTTGCACAACTGGTACCACACAGCATCCGCGACAACGGAGTGACAGCGCGCAACAACTTAAATCATAGTCATCTACGGGATGACGTTACAGTGCCGCCGAAAATACGGGAAATTCGTTACGCGATACGGGCACAGCCAAGCTACGTAGACTACCGCCGACGATACAGGAATTACGATTGCGTGTGTACGTGGGCACAGGCAAGCAACACACATGTGTAACAATGGCACCGATGGCACAACAATTTCAATAAGTAAGGGCGCAGCGAAACAGCACGCATGTGTATGCATACAGAAACTGGTACTAGGGCCCCCGATCCTCATCAATTATGGGGCTAATCACTGTAAAATGTTTGCGAATTCGACGGTGTCGACACAGATTCGCTGTGGGATGCCCAAGAGGCATTCAGTCTTTTGAGAGAGTCCTTTTCTCGGTTTGGCTGTCTCCTGTCGAGCAATTATGCGACTCTAAATTGACGCTGAATGGTTCATCATCATCGCGTCCACAAATGGTCCACTAGTGGCCAACATCGCTGCAGCGATGATGAGGCTCGCCAACAAGGACGAACCATCCCTCAGTTGTCCCCGTAATGAGTTTCTCAGCGGTCGCGCTCCGAATTCAGTCAGCCGACTCCATAGTGAATTCACCGGTGGCCGCGCTGAACCCTCCGGTGGACTCGCTGTGTCAAGGTTACTTCCTGAGCCCACGCAATGATACGAGCCAAGCGGAACGCAGAGCCGGAGACCGTTCCTTTGCGACTGGTAGGATGATCACGCGACAGACTGTATTATTGAGCACTGAAAGCACGAGGACAGCAAAAATGTGCGTGTGACTCCCTCGACCCCAGGTGGACAATGCAGCACATGCTGCTGGGGGGTGACTGTACGTGACGCGTAGAGTTCTTACAAGAACTGCGCAAACATGTAACTTACGTGGTGCGTCTTCGTCCGCGCACAGGACGGTAGTGCCACCAGCGAGGAGGGCCGTGGCCACCAGCAGGAAGTTAAGAAGCGGCAGTCGCGGCATTGTTAATAAGATTGTCCTGCTGTGCAACGTCGTTGCGGGTTAAAGGGGAACGGAAGTGTGCAGATTTGTGTACACAGGACACACTTGGAAAGCTAGCAGCCGTGCCACAGTTGAGCGACAACTGCAATATCAATGTGTAACACGAGCGAAGTAACGAAAAGTGATGACACTTTCCCTGCTGGTCCTTCAAGGATCCACAGGACTCCCGGATACTGCTCGTGGCTTCAACCATACAAGGAGGCGTCTCCTGATCTCGTATGGCAGTCAAAGGCTTGCTTCAGTCGAGGTCGCACGAACGGTCGTGACGACTCGTGAGCGTCTCTGCTCTAGCGCAGACTGCTCCAGACAGAACGTCTCTACCTCACCATGGCGGCTCCGCTCTGTTCTTCTCTACTCGTTTACATGTGGTCGGGTCACATCTGTTGCCGCGGATATATTAGCGTGCAGTGGGAAAAAATTCACTCCTATTTTCGCAAATGTCCACCTCACCACGAGGAAGGGACACCTGCGGCGAGACGGACAACGCTTACCCAAGTGGAGGCTCCTGGTTCCTCGACTGTACCAAAAAACAGGTCATGCGCTTCGACGCTCTAAACATGGATATTATGAGTTTTTCAGTCAAAGATGAGGAGTTGAAGCGGGCGATTTCGACAAGCTGAGGCGCTCCTGTTTGTATGGGATAATAAAAGGTATTCGCCCTTTTGACTCCTCTAGCCGGGGACATTCGTGATGAGAGTAAAGCACTTTTACTCCAGGACGTTGCTCTCATACCTATCCGTGCAGAAGAATACGTGGTCTTATGCGAGCAGGGGTGAACAACATCGAAGAATTACTTCTCGATGAGGTTCCGCGTCATCCAGGCACTGGTGGGCTCAGTTTGAGGGGTTTGAATTACTACCTTTTGCGAAACGCGTGTCACGTCGGCCACGTAACACTTCTGCTAATGCTGCTGCATTCCATTTCCCACTGCAGACATTTAGTTTATGAATGGCTTGCGGGCTGCATCTGACAGTGTTGTCACTGTCAGATGACATCACAACGGCGACACCGTTGTGGTCCGTGCCCGTGATGATAACAAAGTGGGATTGATCTAGTTCTGACATTGAATCACGGACGCTTGCGTGCTATTCTCCAAGAGCAGAGTAAGCGAGCAGAAAAATCGCTTATGCTTCACGTAGATTCGGTTGGTGTGTACACGAAAAGCCCAGTCACGAATTCCAAAACCTATGCGTGAGGATGATATTGCGGACTTTGGGACTAAGATCAGGTGGTCAGACGTGGAAGGGGTTCATGCTCAACGGACGTTTCGTATAGGCTCCTAGACAAGTAGCACGAGGGTGTGACACTCCTTGTCAAAGTGTTTCAACTTTGACGCTGTACATTTTGATTGTTATAATGTCATGTTTATCCTTTTGTGTAAGATAACATAGAATCCTGAAGAAAGAAGCGGAGAGAGGTTTTCGGTGACTACTGCCCGAGACATTCTTTTTCAGTGACATGTACCTGAGTAGGGGCGCGGATTAAGAGCGGCTCCTGGTACAGGTTTCAACAAAAACGTAAATGGTACTCCTCCGTGAGGAATATCTGCTCTGGTAAGGAGACCAGGCAGGAGTGGAGAGCGATGTCCTCAGCCACGAGGAGCGGACAGAACGCGAGAGTGACAAGTAGCTGAGCAGGGGCGTGGATTAAGAGCGGCTCCTGGTACAGGTTTCAAGAGAAACGTAGATGGTATTTCGTGAGGGATGTCTGCTCTGGATAGGGAGGCCCACAAGCAAGAGTGAAAAGCGATGTTCTCAGCCACAAGAGGCCGACAGAACGCGGCCAGAAAGAAGCATCGATATAATGTTTTTATTGCAGAACCAGAAGGTAGCATGAAGGTGTTCTGTGCGGGCACAACGGAACAGCCCATCGCGAGGAGAAGGCGAAATTTTTCATTTTTCAATGTGAGCATCTCCGACGTCGCGACTGCCGCCTGGAGACGAAAACTCATCTCCGAGACAATCACCTGGGCCAAGAGTAGCCATCGCTCAACAGTCTGTATTGTCGCAGCTGGATGATAAGTCAGGATTATGAATTCGCCGAAGGCGAGTAGCCTTGAGTGCAAGCTGACGACGAAGGAGGCTCTACATACTAGAAGTTACACTTTTTACATACGGTTCTACAGGAACCTAGTTGCACGACATGTATGTCAAAATGAAACGATACCAATTATTGCATTGTACTCCAAGTGTCACGGTGCTGGGACTACTTCAGAGGAGCACTGTGTAAGTATTTTGCAATTCGAGAGGCTGAGAAAACAGTGCTAGTGTAGTCCACAGAGCTCATCGGGAGAAGAAGGCGAAATTCTTCAGTTTCTAGCGTGCGCGTCTCCGTCGTCGCGTTTGCCATGTAAGAACGAAAACTCGTCTCCACGCCTCGCCAAGGGTGCCCACCGCATGATCTCTTCATTGCCACAGACGGAGAACGAGTCAGAACTGTGAACTTTTCGAAGCCGGATCCTGTAGGTGGAGGGCTAGCTGACGACGAAAGAGGCTTTACATACTAGACGTTACACTTTTTACACACGATTCTACAGGACTCCAGTTGCACGACATAAATGTCAAGGTGAATCGGTGAAAGGATGCCGATAAACGTGTTGTGTAGAGAATGCACGTGAACAAGTCTCGTTAGAGGAGTCACTGCGCTGGGGTCACTTCTGAGGAGCACTGTAATTCTTTGTGTAACAGCATTCCTTGTGTACCCACGCCGCTGTCGTAGTCAACTCAGTGTGCCTCTCTCCATTGATAAGTAGGATGAATAAGCGATACTTATCCCAGGCTGTTGCACAGTACGTTTCGAACAGATGAAGCGACGAAGCTGGAAGGTTTCTGCGTCTCGCTGTCTACACCTCGTTGTGGTGACAGGATGTACGCATTTTGTCCTGCTCAGGAAGCAGAACTCTGGGCTAACAGGGGAACACGTGCCTTTTATTCGTCGGTTGTTTCTAGCCGCAGACAGCGGACGGCGAGCCGTCGGCTGCAAGGTTGTGCATTCGACAAGTGAGACGTTATGGATGCTGCCTACAGAGAAATGTGGCTCTCTCCACAGAAAGGCGTTCATGCTGTGTGGTTCGGGAAGCTGATGGATGGAGGATATTCTCAAAAGAGGTGCGTCTCTATGCTACCGAACATAGGTACAGAAAAAAGAGTAGGCGACAGGGGACCTATATTTCGATGGGAGCTGAATAACGATAACATTAGTGTCTGGCAGGCAAGGTCACACTGTGGCCTTAGGGACCAAGCGGTTTCATACTGTTACTAGTCTAGAGGAGGACAGACGACATGCGAAGAGTGGATCACTCGAGTCTGACCCAGGAGTTCCAGCTAAATGGTATGTGTAAAAGGAAAATGCTCTTTTATTGACACGTGTGGCTTGACTGGTTCTTATTCTGCCTCGACCAGTGCCAGCACACGGGCGTGTCCGACTTCCACATTAACGTTTCAAACGTGTGTTCATGGACGCTGGTGTCCTCTCTATGTGTGGGGATTATGGGAAAGGAGAACGGCCCTGCCTGAGCTCCATTTTTTTTTTTCAGCGTAGAGTGAGGATCATGAGAAGTGTTTGCGCGGTGGCTGGCTGGGTAACAGTTTCACATGAATGCAAATTTTTATGGTGGGCCGTCGGTTCTAACCGACTCAGTCTTTTATTCACATGAAAGCAAAACTTTATGGTAAGGCCGTCGCTTTCTAAAACACTTTTATTCATATGAACGCAAACCTTTGTGGTGAGGCCGTCGCTTTCTAAAACACTTTTATTCATATGAACGCAAACCTTTGTGGTGAGGCCGTCGCTTTCTAGAGCAGTCAAAATCTTAGTTTCATGCAAACAGCTGTGAGCAGCCTGTACTTGGTGGACATATGTTCCTCCCGTGGGTATGACTAGAGAAACACAACGTGCGACTATTCTGGCCGGAGCAGGTGCGTATACGGACGAGTGCAAAACGCAGCTGGGAACCGTCTCCTGAGGTCTCTGGAATTGTCTCCGGGATTGGTGGCATACGAACCTCTAGGGGAGCTTGACCTCATTTCCTCTTGAGGCTCCAGTAGCATTTATGCAGGCAGCGAGTAAGGGGGTTTCGTTTTTGCAGCAGGTGATCTCCCGCAGGCAGTAATCCCAATGAACAAGAAAGTGGAGGGTTTTTTATCCGCGAGAGGGCATAGATGCACTTGTGGCGTACGAAGGATTCAACGAGGCTGCTCGAGGAACGAGTAACGACGCAGTCGTATGCTTTTCTTGAAGATTAAATCATGCACGGCTAAGTGCAAGCTTTTACCTGGCGAAACTGCAAAGGGCTCATTAAGGACACTATAGTTTATTTGATGATACTCACTAGATGGATCGATCATCGTGGTAAACCCATGCCTAATACGTGTGCACATACCTCTGCAGGGTACTGTTTTTTAGTCCCAGAGGTAACCCACCTTCGGGCGGTACTCAGGTGAATCATAATAAGCGAAGGATCCCATTAGGGCCTCTCAGTTGGCGATGGATCAATCATTCGTGCATTGTCAGTTTACCCGGTAGAGATGATCATTTACTGTTACTCGCTCGACTACCTGCCCCCTGTAACTTCTTCATTGATGAGTCTGCTTTCCACGAATAGCCCGCAGAGAATTTTTACGCTCTTGACGCACTGAACATCTGCCTCAAAGCATAATGTGCGTGTTTCCCATCTTACTTCAGGCCAATCAGCCGACGTCAAATATGTCAAGCAGCTACAGTTTAAGTGGAGGCTAGGAAGTGCTCCTTAGAATACCCAGAAAACACTGGTTTTTCCTGAAGAATCTCCGGTGGATGCTTCTACGTCGCAAAGCTGCCTTGAAAGGGGCACGCACAAACCTGTCTCTCAGTGGTTATTTTTTATTCAGCACACACAAAAGCGGAAACAAACACCGTTCTTGACGCCTGTTCACACCGAAGTCGTCTCTCGCCATATTGACCATCATTCATAAACAGTCGGGGCATCAACTTCGGCCCGCTTTCCTTCTTCTTCATGAGGAAATTATAGCACATAGAACATAGTCTGATTCGTTTCCTCATTACCAAGGCTTTGTTGTCTTCATCTGCGATTCTACTCTCAAAGAGCACAGCCTGCGCGACTGTACAACCTCAAACTGCACCGTTTTCTTTATAGATCCATTGTGAACTACCCTGCGTGATTCATACACTCCGAAAAGAAGGACCTGAGTTTTCTTCCGCACAGTATGCGCCCACAGCGGTGGTTGCAGACACCGGAAACCGCACGATATGGACACGATTTCTTGTCATGGCAACGTCTGATTTGCGTGTGGCAAAAAGATAGTACTGGTCGACGAACCGCCTTATCCTTTGTTGTGTATGAGAGAGGCAGGATAGCATCCCATACCATGTATATGCGCCCTCATCTTATATTCTGCCTGGGATCCTGGTTGCCGATCCAGGTGTGTCCTCCCTAACGCCACTAGTCATTCTGTTCGAGGTGATCACTGCCACCCTTCTGGGACCATATTCCTGACCACTATGAGTTCCACCCTGTGGTTACCAAGCACGCGTTTCGTGCCGCAAATCGATACATTTTTGGGAAGTTCTACGTCATCCCAGACACCAGGCGACTTCATGCTACCATGCTTACCTCGGCGTTGAGGCGGGCACACGTCGGGCGAAGCCCAGGCTACAAGGGGTGCAGTGAAACGGAGGACAATCCGATGCCACCGAAGGACAACATGCTTCCCTTGATGGCCATAACACACTTACAGAAGAGGATTTCTGACCTGGAGTTCCCCCCTTCGATAATTGTGCTGTCCTGTCAGCCTTTCCGTGCATCTCCGCTATCCTTTCTCGCCATGAATGTGGTCGTAACCGTACACGAATTCACTACTCATCCACACAACAGAAGCTCCTTTTTTTGGCATGGTCAAAAATCACTTTGACCCAATTTTTTTCGATTTACCTTCTGGGGAAGCCACTGAGGGCGGCACCTTGATCTCCTACAGCGAAAGAGGAACAAGCTTGTCAGTCGAATAGAAGACAGGAGTTCCACAGTCTCCGCGACCACCACCAACCACAACAGTGCCTCTCTCCTTTTCAACATCCATAAATCAGTAAAACTCCACGCACAAGCTCTCCCAAAGCAGTTCTCCTCTGTGAGTCTGTCCTGTCGTAACTCCTTTGGGTGCGACGCTTAGGTCCATCGGCGAACGTACCTCCGCGACGCGCAGCTACACTGAGACGGACGTCTCTATGTCGCGAGGAGAGTGACCATCAGTGTCTAGAGAAACCCGTCAAGACGGACGTCTAATTATTGAATCCGCTTCCCCTCAGTCCTTCTATATGAGGCGTATAATTTGCTGAGAACATTTCTCTTCCACCGCATAGTCGCGTCTGTTTTAATCTGGGCTGTCTCCTAAGACCTGAGGAAAAATAAAAAGCAGAATTTCTATTCTCTTTGGCGTAGCACAGAGAAGATCAATAGCCAGAGAAGAACCACCTGTTACTAACACTGCCTTTGACCCACTCAAGCAAAAACAGTCCTCCTCGACCTTGATCAGTCGGTAGACGTCGGTGCGCCGCCTATCCCAATTTGCATGCCTTATCTGCGGCTGTTCTTTTCTGACACCTCCGAAGGAGACGCGTATCCCTTCCGAGGTCGACTCCTCAGCCTCTGCACATGAACTCCATCTTTTCTGGGGAAGGAGACAGATGTCAAGGCCTGTATTAGCGAGCAGATTTCTGTTTCAACTGAAGCTCTCACAGAGCACGCATGTCTGGTCGTCTTTCGCTCTTCGTTGGTATGTGAGACTTGGACTCTCTGCTACGAACACTCCAGGCTCGAGCGGCTCCTCACCATCTGTATCCCTGTGTCTCTATGATGCAACGTTCAAAAAGCTCCTCAGAAAAATCCTTAGAGGCACTCGAGGAAAAATCTGCTTTCCATTCACAGCAAAAGGGATAAGGTTACTTGCCAGATAGGCTACAAGCGTATCGCTGCCAGAGACTCTATCATCATCGGCCAAAACAACGCTGTTGCCCTGAATGACTCTCACAAATCAGTAGAACGAAACAGGGACTAGGCCTGAATAGGCCGTTTCTGGAAAAGGCTCTGTTTTACTAGCCTCTGATGCGACGTCGCACCTTTTACGTCGCTCCTCTATTGTATGCGTGTGACTTTTGCCGAAACGTGCGCGAAGCGTACCGGTATTGAGGAGGGGGTCTGCGCCTCTCCTGACAAGGCATTCTTCAAAATAAAACACTTCGTTGGCTGCTTGCAGGGAGGATTTCGCTTCGCTAATATCGACTGTCTCAGGCGTGAACTTTCGGCTTCGACCACGGAAGGTTTCGGCGACGTCCGAGGTTGTTTCCGTGCAGTCACTGTAGAACATGTCACGGACACAGTTTCAGAATACCGGCACACGTGTTGAAACGCTTTGCCATTTCAAGGTGGAATTTTCGAATCTCGGCCTTTCGCCGATGTCTAGCGTCCCTCGTTAACTTATACTTGTATTCTGTTGTGTAGTAGCCTATGAAAACGGTTGCTGGTCAAATTCCTATGAATTCGGCCATTCTTCTACACTACAAACGTTTATGCCCCCGGTGACTCTTCGTAGGCGACTATTTTTATCCGGCGGCTGCATTCAAGGTTTGCGCGTGGGTGGCGTTTCAGAGCTGCACTGAGGGTTTCTGAGTTGATGACTCAGGTAAGGTGGAAAGCGTTTGTTTCAGCGCTCCTTTGTCACCTTGGCGCTGAGGTTTGTCTCATCGTGTAAAAGAATCTCCACGGTGTACCTGCCTTCGGTAGAATCCCCGAGTAGTTCTTTCAACACTTGTTCTGCGTGAGTCTCCGGGAGCAGTGGCGCGCGTTCGTCTACGCTCTTATCTCACACAACTCTGAAGAACTATTGCTAGGCCGTGACTTTGAGTAGTGCGGCTGCGTGCGACCTCCTGCCTAAGTGACCGAGCGTTTCAAATATTCGCGCT
>KL647339.1:0-49766 GCA_000727475.1 Sarcocystis neurona
ACATCCAACGTCAATCTGTTTTAATCTACACAGCAACAATCCGTGTTTACTTGGAACAGGTGCCTTACAAACTGAACACAGCGCGTCAACGGCAAGGTGCGCATCCGCGCAACCTGTAACGTAACAAGATTGACAATGTCGAGCTTGTATACAGACGGCAAGTACAGAGGCGCTATGCAGACCCCGGTGTTTACGAGGAGTGGTTCACAGCGAAGCACATCATTCTACGTGTGTGAACATCACGCCGCGCTCTGCAGTACTGAGAACTGGGGGAGCCAAGGTAAAAATGTCAGCTAATGTATACACAGCGAGACTTTATCGGGGCCTGGACCAGGTGCCTCACGGTCTGAACGCAGGGTCACCAGTTAAGCACGCACACAATCGGTAACGCACTAGGGTTGGCAATCCTCAAGCATTTACTTAGATGGTGCCGACAGACAAGCCAGGTAGATCCCGCTCCTAGTAAGCGATGGGTCATCAGGGGGTACAGCGTTCTGTGTGTAAACATGCCAGCAACTACCATCGATCTTAGAACTGACCTCTCCAGCGTGGGTAATTCTTGTTCTACACGGCAATAGAAACACGGTACAGGTGCTTTATGAACTCAACACAATGCGAAGGACAAAGCACGCTCAGCTCCACACATTAACGTGACAGCCGTGCTAACGTCAAGCGTCTGCACAGAAAGGATCAAGAGGTGAGCTCACCAGACCACGATCTTTGTGAGCAGCGGGACACCACACCCGTTTCACAGAGAACCAGTTCATTCTACGCGTGCGAACACCGCGCCCACTTCTGTAGTACTGAGAATTGGTCTTTTCATTCTGAATGTCCTCCGCTGTACAGAGCAGGGTTTATTGAATACATTGGCCAAGTATCTTACAGGCTGAATACAACACCATCAGTGAAGAAAGCACACGCACAAGCGGTAATGCACCAGGGTGAAGAAACATCAAGCGTTTACATAGAAGGTCCGAAAACACAAGCTATACAGATCCCGGTCCTAATGAGTGAAGCGTCGGAGCAAGGTAAAGCATTCTATGTACGCAGACATCCCGCTCACTTCCATAGAATTGAGAATTCCCTCCCTAGTCTGGCTGTGCGGTGATATACCTGACAAGGGATGCAGCGGGCAGGTGCCCTAACGGCTCTATACAATGTCAGGGACAACATACGCTAGGGCGGAAACAGCAACGCTACAGGCTTGATTACACCAGGCGTCTAGAAACCTAACTAGAGCAGACAAGCGAGGCTGATCCTAGTCCTCATGGGCGAGGGATCCGGGAAACAAATCATCTCTTGTGTCTGAACATCACACCCACCACGTTGGTCCTGAAAATCAACACTTCCAGAGTTGAGGTGCCCTGGGATACCATTGAGTGCACAAAGGGGGCAGGGCCTTAAGGGTTGAACGCAACGCCACAGGCTCAGAACTTCCACACACAGAGCTTAACGTAACAATCTTGGCAAATGTCGGGCGTTTTCATAGAAAGGACACGCAGACAAACTAGGCGGACATCTGTCCTACTCAGCGGTGGTTCACCGTAATGCATATCATTCTACCCGTGCAAAAATTTTGTGACTTGCACAGAACTTGAGACTGCCTTCTCTAGCCTGGCTTTCGGTTGATATCCAGCCGTGGAAGCACGGGGAAGGCGCCTTAGATGTTCTGTACAACTTCAGGGACAATGCACCCTCAGGGGTAAACCGTGGCTCAGCAGGCTTGACAAGGTCAGGCGTCTAGATATCTAGCAAAAGCGCATAACCTGCACGGACCCCGATCCTAGTGAAGAAGCGGTAACAGAAATTTAAAGCACTCCATGTCTCTAGACCTCGTGCCTACTTTCACAGTTTTGAAAATCAATACATGCAGCGTAAGGGTCCCTTTACAGACCAGGCAGTGAATAGCTCAGGTAGCTCGGGTAGATCCCTAAGGGCTTAACGCAATGTCACACGCCAGAAACGTTCACGGGCAGACCGTAACGCAACACACTTGAGAAACATCGAATTTTCAAGTAGAAGTAACAAAAGGAGGAGCTAGGCAGACCCCGGATCTCCTGAGCGACTGTTCACCGGCATGCACAGCATTCTACGTGGTTATACCTTGAGCCCACTCTTACAGATCTGAAGAGCGATCATTTCAACGTGGGTAAGCACTGATAAACCCGGAAATGGGAAACGGGTCACGTGCCTTTTGACCTGAACACGACACCACGAAAAAGCAAGGCTGAGGCACAAATCATAATGCAACATGCTTGATGAACTTAAAATGTGTATATATAGGAGGACCGATCCAACAAGCTAGACGCCGGTCCTAAAAAACGAGGGTATATCTGGACTTCAAGTGTTCAGCCCACTTCCATAGATCCGAACACCGTTTTATCTGACCTGGGTGGCTTTTGATACACCTAACGATTGAGGAGGGGGCAGGTGCCTTAGAGGATCTAAACAATTTAAGCTCAGGCGCAGCGGGCTTGATAATATCGGGCGTATAGGTAGGTAGGAAGAGAGGAGAAGACAGGAAAACCGCTGTACTAATAATTGAAGGGTCACCGGGATGTAAAGCATTTCACGTGCGTCAGCCACAAACCCACCTCCACTGTTCTGAGAATCAATATAACCACCGTGGGAATACCGTGATTCACGAAGCAACGGATAAAGGAAGAAGTCCCTTACGGGCTTGATACAAGGGGACGTCCGTGCACACACCGAAACGCAGCACACTTGACAGACACCAAATCTGTACGTAGAAGGGACGAAGGGAGAAGCTAGGCAGACCTCCTGTCCTACTGAGCGACGTCTCACTGGGATGTAAAGCTCTCTATATGCGTTCACAATCCGCCTACATCCATAGGTCTGAGAACCAATCACTCCAGCGTGGGTGACAATTGATGGACCCGGAAATGGAAACACGGCTCAGGTGCCTTATGTTGAACACAGTGATACGGAGAAACTAGGCTCACACACAAACCGTAACACAACGTGCGTGACAACTTCGAGAGTTTACGCAAAGGGGAGAAATGAAGGATCTTCAGTGAACCAGATTTTTACGAGCAGCGGGTCACCGAGGAGCACAGTACCCTATGTTTGTGATGATCAATGCCGCTTCACAGATAAGCAAACCACTCTATGCGCCTGTACAACACGTTTATTTCTGCAATGCTGAGAACTCTTCGATTCAGTCTAGTTGTTCGTTGATACACGCAACAGTATTTTAGTGCTACAGGCGCCAAGTGTCTTGCAGACCGGACACAAAAGGTCGTCGGTGACGAACGCACACGGACAATTAGTAACGCAGCAGCGTTGACTATCATCAACTCTTCCCTTTGAAGAAACGAACACACAAGACAGGTAGCCCCGAATCCAAGTCGGCGACAGGTCACCTGGAAGAGAAACATTCTATCTGTGTGGTTAACAGGCCCACTTCCGTAGTTCTGAGCTAGCCAGGTAGGTGACCCTTGCTCTACACGTCAACGGAACCACGGGACAGGTGCCTTACGCACTGGACACAATAGCCGGTACAATGAACTCTCACGCGCAAACAGTAACGTAGCAGCCCTGAAAAAACTCAGGCTTCCAGGCGACTTGTCAAAATCTTCAAGCTGGACAAATCCTAGCACAACTGGTGACGGGAAAGTAAAGCATTCCATGTACCTGAACATCACTGTCACCTCCGTACTTCAGAAAACCGATACATCCAGCGTGAGTGTCCTTTGCAATAGACAAACGGGACAGGCGTCTTGCAGGCTGAAGACGACGCCACTGGTAGAGCACGCACAAGCACAAACCATAACGCAACAGGCTTGACCACCATCTAGCGTCTACGTAGGAGGGACGAACTAACAGTGTAGGCAGACCCCTCGATATAAAGCGTGCATTCCACCTCCATCGACCTGAAAACCGTTTGATCTAACACGGGCGTCTGTTGGTACGCCTAACGGCTGCAACAAGAGGCAGGTGCCTTAGAGGGTCTGGACACTGTCAAGGACAGTGCACGCTCAGGCACAGTAGGCTCGCTCACATCAGGCGTCTATGTAGCTAGCAAAAGCGAACAAGCCAGGCGGATCCCTGTCCTAGTGATCGAGTTGTCACCGGATGTAAAGCGTTCCACGTACATGAAAGACACGCCCATCTCCGTAATTCCCAGACTCAATATGTCCACCGGTGAGATTCCCTAGTATAGAAGACAACGGATGAACGGAGAAGGCCCCTGCGTAGTTTATACAGTGCAAGAACGTCCACGCACAGATCCTGATGGCACAGACTTGCCAGACATTGACTTTCTAGGTAGAAGCCAAGAAAGGAGAAGCTAGGCAAATTCCCGTCCTGCTGAGCGACGGTTCGACGTGATGGAAAGAACTCTGCGCATGCAAGCATCCCGCTTATTTTTGTTGATCTGGGAATTCAGCATCTGGGCTTGGGGGACGCTTTGTTTACACGGAAATTGAAGAATGGACACGCGCCATACGGACTGAACACAACGCCTCGGACAATGTGCGCACAGGCAGAGAACGTGACGTTCCACCTGCGCTGCAGAAAAGGTAATGCAACAGCCTTGACAATATCCACCGTGTACATAGAAAGGAGAAGGAGACGAGCTCGGCAGACCGCGGTCTCTATGAGCGACTGACGACCGAGAAGCACTCTGCGTGCGTGAACATGGCAGCCGCTTCCGTAGGATTGAGAACTGACTAATCCTGCCTGAATGTCTTGAGATGTACAGAGAACCATTTTTATAATAATGCGGCCAAATGGCTTTCGAGCTGCCCACAACGCCACGGGTAAAGAACGCACATGCACAAAAGGTAACGCAGAGACGCAAGGCGTTTTCATAGAAGGGAGGGACAGATTACCCAGGCAAATCCCAAACCCATAAATAAATGGCACAGGTGTCTTACGGGCTGAACACAACAGCACCGACAGTGTACGCAACTGCACAGGCCGTGGCATCACACGTTTGACAACGTCAAGTCTCTACACTGACAGCAAGGACAGACAATTCAGGCAGACCCATGTCCTAAGGAGCGACGGTTGACCAGGAAGAAGGCTTTTTATGTGTGAGATTGTCGCGGCCACGTCCGTATTTCTGACAAGCGATCTGTCTAGGGTGGATGACCCTTAATATACCGGGAAGTGGATACAAGGGCAGGTGTTTCACCGGCTGAACACAATTTAGCAGGTCCAGAACGTCCACTCACAAAACAAGCTCAACAGACGTCATAATTCAAAGCGTCTAGATAGATAACAGGAACAGACAAGCCAGGCAGACACCGACCACAACGAGTGACATGTGGCAGGGAAGTGAATGTGAAACACTCTATGTGCGCGGTCGTCACAACCACATCCCAGCTGCCCACAACTGGGTACGTGGAGCAGACACCTTACGGCCTGAAATTAATATCACGAGCCCAGGATGTCCAGGCACCAACTGTGAGGGAATGAACTTGAGAAGCCTCAAGCGTCCACACAGAAAGAAAGATCAGGCGAGCTTGGCAGGCCGCAATTCTGATAAACCACGGAGCACTGAGAAGAAAAACATTCTTCTTATGAAGGCATCGTGACCATTCCCATACTTCCGAGATTTTACGGATTCAACGTGGGAGACCCAAGGTACACCAAACAATGGAAAAATGGGTAAGGCGCTTTACGGCCTAAACACCACCGCACAAAGAATGTATGCAGACGCGCAAACCGGATGGCAGCAGGCTAGGTAACGTCAAGCGTCTACGTAGACAGCAGAAACAGACACAACAGGTAGACTGTTGCCCTAATAAGCGATGGATCACCGAGGGAAAACGCATTCTACTTGCGAAAACACCCCATACTTCCATAGACCTGAGGGTTGATCTTTCCAGACTGGATGTCTGCTGATATGCCTAGCAGTGGAATCACGGTTCAAGCGCCTGCGGGCTGAGTGCAATACCGCCGACAAAGTACACACGCACAAAACCTACCGTAGGAGACTTGAAGACCGCAAGCGTTAATGTAGAAGGGAAGCACAGACGAGCTAGCGAGATTGTGGTCTTCTTGAACGAGGTTTCATTACCGTAGATTTGAGAATCGATGTATCTCGCGTGGGTGTTCCTTAATACTTAATGCAATTAGTAAGTGGAGCAGGGCCTTACGGCCTGAATAAGAGCGTCCAGACGCACATCGTAACGCAACAGGCTTGACAAACCTCAGGCACTGTCATAGAAAGGAAGAGCAGGCGCTCTACGCAGAAACCGATGCTAGTGAGAGATAAGTCAACAAGAACTGGAGCAGTCTATCCGCGTAAGCATCCTGCTCGCTTGCAACTTTCTATAAATGTAGCAATGAACACACCGGGCAGTTCTCTTACGGGCTGAACACAATGACAGAACAAGAGCGTTCACGCACACACCGTAGCACAGCAGGCCTGACAAACCTCAGGGGCTACCATAGAAATAAAAAGTAGGCGAGGTACGCAGATCCAATCGCGGCGAGCGACGAGTCACCGAGAACTGAAGCGTTCCATGTGCGTAAGCGTCCTGCCCCGTTGCACCCTTCTATCTACCTAGCAATGAACACGCGGGGCAACTGCCTTACGGCCTTAACACAATGACAGAACAAGAGCGTTTACGCACACACTGTAGCACAGCAGGCCTGACAAACCTCAGGGGCTACCATAGAAATAAAAAGTAGGCGAGGTACGCAGATCCAATCCTAGTGGGCGAGGAGTTACAGAGAACTGAAGCGTTCCATGTGCGTAAGCATCCTGCCCAGTTGCACCCTTCTATCTATCTAGCAATGAACACGCGGGGCAATTGCCTTACTGGCTGAACACAATGACAGAACAAGAGCGTTTGCGCACACACTGTAGCACAGCAGGCCTGACAAACCTCAGGAGCTCCCATATAAATAAAAAACAGGCGAATTACGCAGATTCAATCCTATTGAGCGATAAGCCAAAACGAACTGGAGCAGTCTATCCGCGTAAGCATCCTGCTCGCTTGGAACTTTCTATAAAGGTAGCAATGAACACACCGGGCAGTTCCCTTACGGGCTGAACACAATGACAGAACAAGAGCGTTCACGCACACACCGTAGCACAGCAGGCCTGACAAACCTCAGGGGCTACCATAGAAATAAAAAGTAGGCGAGGTACGCAGATCCAATCCTAGTGAGCGCCGAGTTACAGAGAACTGAAGCGTTCCATGTGCGTAAACATCCTGTCCAGTTGCACCCCTCTGTCTACCTAGCAATGAACACGCGGGGCAATTGCCTTACGGGCTGAACACAATGACAGAACAAGAGCGTTTACCCACACACCGTAGCACAGCAGGCTTGACAAACCTCAGGAGCTCCCATAGAAATAAAGAGAAAACGAGGTACCCAGATCCGATCCTAATGGGCGATAAGTCAACAAGAACTGGAGCAGTCTATCCCTGTAAGCATCCTGCCCAGTTGCACCCTTCTATCTATCTCGCAGTGAACACCTGGGGCAATTGCCTTACGGGCTGAAGACAATGTCGCACACAATGTATGCAGATTCAGAAAATGTAATGCAGCAGGGACGACACAATTCAAGGGTTCACAAAAAAAGAAGGACAGACGAGCCAGGCAAACCCTGGTCTTCATAAGTAGCGGGTGGCCGGTAAGCAAGGCGTCCTATATGTGCAGGGATTACGCCGACTTCTGTAGTTCTGTAGTTCTGGGAATATATCTCTCACCTCGTGTGTCCTTTGGTATAGACAGCATTCTACTATGACACGTGGGGAAGAAGGACCGAGGCTGGACGCAACATCATAGATGGAACGTCGGTGTGAGGCCGAATGTAGCTGTCCTGAGCCCTAGTGAGGTACAACACTGGTACTTTAAGGAATCTGGTTTAGGCACAAGATAATAATGCAGCCTGAAGACCCGCCACAATTACCTGCAAACCGGATGGCGTGCACAGCTATGGAGAGCTGCTGCATCGAGATTGTAATGGACTCTCCTGGAGCCAGGCCGACGCAGGAAGGCCCAAGACAAGATGAGCAGCAGAGGTTCTTCAGAGATGCTCGCATTATCTACAGAGGGTGGGCTATCACAGGCCTGGAATTGAGCACATGGTGGGTATGCACAGATACATAAAGAAAACCAATAGGCGGCCATTCTGGGGAAGGCAGCTGCTCAGCCGCAAGACATGCTGGTCTGCAAGCAAACGCAGGGGTTTAATTTATAAAGTGTGTGGACGTAGAACCCGAGAGAATCCTTCTGATGTAGGCCAGTTTAAATCGCTGCTTTCTTTTCGTGGCCTCACACATCTAGAGGAGTGGTTCTTCCTTGACCGCTGCATCCACCTTCATGTCGCCAGGTAAGAGGTATCTAAAAATGCGCCTGCTAGGGGCATAAAGACTGCCAAAGTCCGGTTTGAGTGCTCCGGACCTTGGCCTCGCGGTGGCCTTTTGACGCTTTCAAATTTGCTTTTAACAGGAGACCATAAGCGCGTTTCATTCGGGCGTTTCCCGTGTGCTCCCGAACAGGCATCAACCGGACGTGCTGTCCACGCGTACGGTCTCACAGTGCCGGATAAAACATGGCCAACTGTACAGGAGCGCGGCCAAATGGTGAATGTCAATCACCTTTGATCCTACCTGACCGTCCGGCGCAGACATTGTGTTGTATATCCCCGCACTGCTGGAGAGGCAAAGCAGAATTGCGTTTGAGGTGTTGGATGTCCACGGGGCCGTGGCACGAATCCGGTAACTCGTGCGCGCTGGGGTACCGTGGGAGCAGCAACGCGCACACATCTGCAAAGCAGTGTCCAACGCGTCCCAGTCTCAAACTTCGGATTTACCAAAACGGGATAGTTACACTGAGAGCAACCAGGTAGTATAGTAACGGTCATAAAGGCGTTTTTTTTCAAAAGCGTAATTGTGGCATCCGTAATGTGTCTTTCATGGATATTTTTCAACAGGCGGAATTTTTATGGGAAGCTCGGCCATGATGCCATCTGCTGTATAGTTTCATTAGAACAGCACCTGTAGCGTTGCACACGGTGGCTGCCCCGATATTGCCAGACCCTCTCTCAGGTGGCAGAGAACACCTTCCCAGAGAAGAACGCACTCACGGGAAAATATAGCTTCGGGAGAGCACGAAAGATGGAAGCGTCCACGGTGGTACGTCGCGTTTCGATCACAGGATTGAGCAAGGGGTACGTTTTCTTGGTAAACTGTAGTCACTACGGGTAAAAGAGAGTATGTACGTTCGTGTTGTGGGGAAAGAACAACAACCCCTTACTTCCGCCACCATGTCTGAGGCAGAGTGCGGATTTTACAACTCGTCGCATGCAGTATCGCAGCGGAGTTGGGCTTCACAAGTGTCACTGTCGCCGGCATTAAAGGGAAGTTGACGGAGTGAGCTGCACGCAACTGGTATTGGTGTGCCAGTTTGTAGGAGTCGACGACACCCTCATTTTCGCTGGTGGTGTTTTCAGCCGCGCAAAAACGGCGAATTTCGAACCCGGAATCTGGATTGTTGGCGTGGAGCTATCTACTAATTCTATTTCACTGCAGAGGGTGACAAATGGCAAGAGGGCCCATCTTGCAAGAGCGATCCCTGAGCGGAATGAGCCCTTTCATCACAACCCATTTTTAGGCAGACCTTAGTGTGCGTACTCGTCCATACCTCCGCGGCAATCTGAACTTGCGAACGGTGCCCAGCAAGTCACGTTCTTGCCAGCAGCCCCAGCCGGTTGGAGTTCGGTGTGTGGCCGCGGTCACCGGGAGGAAGCGGAATGCACGGAACCTAGCTGGGAAGTCAGGCTGGGACAGATGCGCACTGTGTACCTGAAGAGCACAGTGGAAGCGACGACATGTGGGTACTCCTTGTGGCGAAATTTCCTGCTCAGCACGCAGCTGTCCCCCTTTACAATTGACTGTTTCCCCCGCAGTTTGAATGCTTTGTACAGGCGGTAGCATGCAAAGTAGTAGAAATTGTCACAATGTGACACGGTTAACCATTTGGGTGACAGGCGCATATTGTGTTGCCACCACTAAAAACAAGCACCACTGCAATAATACAGGGTAGCAACGGCCTCCGTTGTATGTTTCAGATAAATGAGAGGCGCATATTGTGTTGCCACCACAAAAAACAAGCACCAATACAATAATACAGGGTAGCAACGGCCTCCGTTGTATGTTTCAGATAAATGACAGGCGCATATTGTGTTATCACCACTAAAAACAAGCACCACTACAATAATACAGGGTAGCAGCGGCCTCCGTTGTATGTTTCAGATAAATTGACGTGGACACTGCAGATTTCGTCAGCGCTTGCGCTGACACAGTCAAGCTTACGTTACCACAGGAGATGTCTCGACAGGGAATGCAAGCTTCCAATGCTGCGATCTGAGAGGTGTGGCTTTCACTTTACACTGCCCTGTTGGACGTTGGTCAATCTGTTTGAACAAGGAGCGCAACTCGTTTCTCTCAAGCCAGTCCTTGTCAGCAGATCAGGAACAAGAGTGAATCGAGACTTTCTGGTCGCCGCAGACGTGCAAAGAATAGACATACGGCTTCTCGCTTGAAAACACAGACCTCCTCATGTCTCTGCATGCAGCCTCGATAAAGAAGAAATGTTTCAAAAAGGCTGTCGTAGTCTGCAGGACACAGCGGTGATATTGGAAGGTACCGAACTGAAACATGCGCACTCGGTAACGTAAGGACGCGCAAAGGCCGCAGCGCAGTACGTTCGACAATGCCAACCTGCTAAGGGAAAACGTGTGCGAACTTGAATCGAGCCGGTGAGCAAATTAGACAATGGCTATCAAGGCGGCCTCAATGGTTATGATGCCGTTTGCTGCCACTGGTGGGAAAACGTGCACCGCGGCTTCAGACGGAAGCCAAGGATGTGCGACGGGGACTCGAAAGAGGTGCGGACATGAGAACGTCGTTGCAAATCGTCCTCTCTTCATTCGGACAAGCATCTCTTAAGACCACAGACAAGATCTCCCCCGTGTCCGTTGTACGCTGCATGAATCACCATTTGTCGAGGACTTAACAGCTATCATATGCGAGATTGTGCTGTTCGCCCATGTAATACCCGAACGAGGGCAGTGACTGCGGTGGAAGATCTCTCCATGCAAGGCAGGCGCGTTGTGCGGGCGCTGGTGTACTTGTAGACACTAACAATCAGCAGAATACGTCCGTCGTTCTCCATTTTGTACAGCTGTCCCTCCAGAGTCTGCGGCAGTCCAGAAACATTCTTTTATTTGAAAGCGGATTCCAAAACTGACCGTGTGTCCTTTCTCAAAGAGACGCTTGCCGCAGGCATGCTCGTTGGTGACTGAGTTTGTGAATTTTTGGAGTGCACAAAAATGCCACTTCTTTTTTATTGGTGTAGAAATGCAAACTCGCCTCCAGACCTTCTCGAAATCGTTTATCGGCTGGAGGAACGGGAAGAATAGGCGCAGATTTATCTCCGTATCTGGCCGGCGACGATGCGCAGGACAACAAATTTGTGCAAGTTTGAAATACTGAAACGACGGTATTTTCGACGTAAGCATAAAGGCCAGACTTCGTGAGGGGTGCACTCGCTACGGACAGGCTAACTCTTGTACGGCGCTTCCTTGCGGCAGCCCACGCTTGCAAAGCTTAGGACAGAATGCACCCCCTAGACAATAAGGAACATTGACACATTTGCACGGACCACGGAGTTTAAGATGAAGGCAAACATGTAGGTAATATCCTGAAGTGACACGCGCTGCTGCTGGGATAATCTTTATATGATGAAACGGATGTTGCCCGTCCGTACGGAATCGAGGTGACTGCAGTCTGGTGTACCAGACAGATGCCACACTGGTAGGATGATTCTCCACAAAACACTTGGCACCGCGTGATAGGGGCCGATGTTGCAACTCTTGCTTTCTTCGCGTGATTTCATACGGATTTTCGTGAGTGCCAGTAATCCTCAGGGGGACCCTGTCTACTAGAATGCCACGAAGAAAAATGCCAGCAGCTGGCCCTGCAAACACTCGCTGTCACTTCGTAAGAGCATCCAGAGCCTTCGTGTGTCTTGTTAAAAAAGCCTGTGGATGCGTTACTTGCACGTGTGGTTAGGGATAGTTTCTGCCTTTTGATAAGCTTTGGGAAAGTAAAAACATGGGTGACCGTAGGTAGATCACTTCTACAATTGCATGCGGCCGATAGCTTTGCAGCTTTCTACGTTCGGGGGCTCGATCACACCTATCGACATCTGGGTTTCAGCCAAATCTCTTGGCACTCTGCGGGCATTTCCGGAGAGGCTGCTATATGATGCCTGCAGCGTCTCAGAGATCAACACCTCTTTGGTTGATTGACCAACGGATCAAAATGCTTTAAGTAAGTTAATTTCTGGGCTGGAGCATTCGGGTTGTCAAACGCGCGACAGCTGCGATATCCTTCGTCCAAGATTTAAAGCGGACCGACTGGTCATCAGCGTTGAGACACCCATGAAGATTCCTGATCTGGCATCGAGCACAATAAATAACCGCGTCCTCAGTCCCAATAGCAGTGGGTCTCGAAGTCGAAAAATTTCGGGCTCAGGGGAGCGCGGCTAGCATCCGAAAAGTGCTTGAGGTGGTGCACTTCGTCGTTAGCAGTAAACTAGGTTGAAAGCCTAAGCGCCGTGTGCAACTCGACATCCTGGTGAGGTGGTGCGCTGAGCGAAAATGAGGGGGCGTCGAATATTTTGCAAAAATGTAATGCTCGTAGCATACAAGGTCAAGTTCGGCGCATTCTTGGTGCACTTTCGCGTATCACTAACCCGTTCATTCTTGATCGAGGTGAACAAACGCGGTGCGCCAGTGACGTTGTCGAGCGGGCACCGCGTAGGACAGGTACGATTAAGCAGGCTGTCTAAGGCGGTGCTAAAAAGCCACGGCCGGTCAGGGCGTACACCAGGAAACTGTGGGGCACCTGAGCGGGGAGAATTTGCGGCGTCGTTGGGTGGCGGTGAGGACGTTCAGCAACCGGCTTCCGCTTTGTTACGCAGAACGCGGGTAACACAACACATTTCACGAATGGCCGTCGCTGAGATACGGGCTGCTAGTTGCATTCCCGCAACGCACGAAGTTCACCACAACAGTGCGCAGCGCGAGTCTGCTTCAGCAGTACGAGAGTATGAGAGCCAAGGCTGACAGGTCATCGTGGGTGGCCGCACTGGGACAAAGAACTACTGGTGTTCGGCCGCAAGTCTAAGGAAACTTTCTGTGGCAGAACGTTTGCTCAGACGGTTGGACTGCCCCTGACGACTGCTTTGGGAGGAAAGCTGAAGGAAGGAACTGGCACACGGTGGTTTCAATGGAAATGTATGCTTTTGGAATAAGCGTTGTGCGCCCCTAATCCAGCTTTGGGACCCCGATTGTACAGTTTCGTTAAGAGCCAAGCAGTTTTGCTCCAGTGGTTTATTCTTGTGGCCTCATGTTGTTGTGAGCACTCCATCTGGTCTCTAGTCTGGCAGCGCTCCAGCAGAGGGCCCGAGAGCCAAACAATCCGCTGATGCCGGCTCCCCTTCACTTCCGCAGCTCTCTAGTGCAACCGTTTCGTCCATAGCTCTGATGAATACGACCCATAAAGGAGTTTCACTCGTGCTTCCGGGCTGTGAATCCCAATGCTTACAGGTGGTTACACAGCTTCGTTTCTCCACATAAGTCACTGCCGCTGGAAGAGAAATTTGCATCAAAATCACACGTAAGTAGCGTAGGTGATTCTTTCCCAGTGATGAACAGAACCATTTCCTTCGACGAAGTCGCAGATCAACCGGACACAGGCAGGCACCCTTTGGGTAATAAAGAGCAAGACTCTAGAGCCGGCAACTCAGGCGTAGACGTGAGCCGGTGGGTGTTACGGTAGCAATTTCCAGCTTTTGAGACGCACGTATTCAACATGAAAGCAAAAAAAAACCCCTCCTCGGAGAGAGGAGTTAGGCTGAAGTGAACAAGCCCTTTTCTTTACGAGTACAGTTGAATCAGCGGCTGTGAGGGCCGATCATATAAACACAGATATCTTTTCCCCCAGAAGCACCGACTTTGCGGGTAGGAAGGAGCTCTCTTGATTTACCGGCCTGGGCGGTGTTTTGCAGAGACTCGGAAGCCTGGGCCGCTAGTAGTGCAGCGCGGAGCATCTACGAGCAGAAAAAAGCGTATTTATGTGATAGAGTTGCAAGGTAGTGGTGGCAGGCCGAAGACAAGCAATATAAAGGGTGTAAAAGACCCAGGCTACGCGATTTCTTAATATGCTGCTTCTCCCACTCGCCAGTAGAGACGGCTTCCCTTTTACCGTCTTGCAGTTTATATTGTCAGGACGGATTTCGCCTGTTCCTGGCCACTCGTGACGGCGGAACCGGGGACGCAGGCAATGTCGTCCACAGTTACACAAGTGGAAAAGTTCGGTCAGCTTCGCTGTGGTTTTGGTGTAGGAATGCGGCAAGACGACAAGAATAGAAACCGTGAGGAACGAGGGGACTCACGGAGAACACAGTCATCAGTAATCTTCCCTTTCCTGGTGCATAAGACGAGCAAAATCACACTGCTTGCGCGATGGGCTATCGACCCCGCAGATGAACGGAAGCGAACACTCACACGTTTTAATGCAAGCTCGAGTGCGTGAGCCGGTGGAGAGGTGGCCTTAGCAGCCTCGCTTGCCACCTTTTCTTAGGTACGGATACGCTGACTGGACCACGAGTAGTTGTTTACTGCACTTGTCATATGCTGGCGCGTCACTTCATTTGTTGGAGCCAAAGTACGCTTCTGTAGAGATTTATTGTGTGTCCGGTGCGACGGACTTCTGTTCCTTGTTGGATGAACAAATAGCTGCCATACCGTTTATTGCAATATTTTGGGTCCCTGCATCATGCAGGAGGACTTCAAGCTTTTTCTCAACAATACCTCAGATTTTGAGGCCTCTCTTGTGCACTTGACCGCTACGAAGTTGGGTCGTGCGCACGATTACGCCTGTCCTTCTGCACAGTTTTATAGCCAAAAACCCTCTTCAGAGCTGCATCACTACAACAGGCAGGCTCACGAGGAAAAGAGAACACTCTCTGCGTTCTGCCAGAAAAGACAATAAGGGGGTCACTGAGGGGTGCTTACGTTTGCGGACTACGGATAGGTCCGCAAGAAACGAGGCTCACAAGAATATCTCCTCTTGTTGTTCAGAACACACCGGCGGCCCTAGCTGCTTACAAGCACCATTGGATCCATCTGGTGACATGGCCTGCTCAGGGTGCCGCGACTGCGATAATCCCTTTCCTCAGGTAATGCCGAATCGACCAGATGTGTGACAGCGGTGTCGACTTCAAGGGCAGCTGTTGTCCCGCACACTGATGCGTAACATACGTAGAGCACTTGATTTCCTTTTAGTGGCGTCAAAGTGGTCGTGCTCCCTTGTTCGGCTCCTGATAGACCGGCTCCGTTTGGCTGCTTCGTTAGAAAAACACCGGGCGGCGCACGATGCTACTCCTTTGGCTACGGAAACCTGCAGCCCCCGGCTTCTGATGTCTCGCAAGCTGAGACGATGACAACTAGTAACAAGTAAAACTACATTTCCAGTTTTCCTTTACAGGATCAATTCCCGATTCGTTTGCAAAAGGGTGCACTGCACTTTCGTGCTCACAGTGCAGAGATCTTGCTGGCGTCCGTGACACTCACTGCTGTGAAGTCGCTCTGATGACCCGGATACAAACAGGGCTATCCCGGGCGGCTTTGCAGCGGATCCGAGGCCTTCGACGTGTCGCCCAGGCACGATGGAAACGTGATTGGCGGGATGGTGCACTGTACCTACACAAATAAGGAAGCCTGACTCACACTGAAGAATGAGTTTCCTTGCACCACCTGCACTGCCTTCGTGTGGTCTCGCAGTGTGAGGCGTGACTCTAGAGAACTGCAAGACACGCCGCTTCCATGCAGGTAGAGAGTTGGAAACATGACGAAAGACAGGAGTTCTCGTCCGTGGAATGTTGTGGGCTTGAACTGTCACGGGTTGTGAAACAGGGTTGCCAAAGCAGTTTTCGACGTGTTTCTTCGGAAATTCTATTCTATTGATGCATTCCGTCGGAAGAGAACGCTGTCCTGGTTGACAAAGACAACGGGGGTCGAGGCGCCGCTGACAAGCGAAACACCGCAGGAGGGCAATTGTAGCCTGCGCGTCATTTACATTTGCATGCGTCGAAGCGGGTCTCCGCCAAGCTTTATCCATTCTTGACGACGTTCTCTTTAGTTTTGAAGAAATGTAGTCTTACGTTTAACCTGGTTTGGCAGCAGCACATTGACGGTAATCTTTCAAGCCCTTGTGCTACTAAGGACACTGCCCGACATTCGTCGGCAGCGTCTGACTTAGTGGCTGCAGCTGACCTACAAGGCACGTTCAACGAGCTTAACTAAGCCGCAGCAGGCTGTGCTAGACGAGTAAACCATACGGCGGAATCCACTTACCTGATGAGTGGACTCGTTTCTGCGTTTGTTGTAGATTGAGACAGGTGACAAGGCTGAATTGGAAGCTTACTATCAGAAGAGACCCGACGGATTGACTCGTCTAACCTTATGCCACCAGGACTACGGATAAGGTGGGTCCGGCACGCAAAGCGTTCTGCGTTCGTTGTCACGCACTAAAGTAAGCGCAGACGTACGCATACTTGCCATTAGGTACTCCCTATTCCGTCATTCTGCTTACAAACCTGAAGGAGGGCCGGAGTAAACGGTGCAGAAGCACGGATTTCTCCACCGGCGTGCTACCACCCTAGTAGACATTTCAACCGTTCAATTTCTAAAGCATTCCTTCGTCCCATATCTCAGTATATTGCACAGGTTTTTAAGGATCGCCGCTGCAAGCTGTGTTACTGTAGAACCGCTGCGTGTTTAGTAATTGCCCCATTCAGCAGGCCTTTCCTTTTACGAAAAAGAGCCGCTGCAATACCGGTGTCGCTGACTGTCCTTTTGGCTTCAGTGCACATTTTACCTTGGGTTGACCAATACATCGCGCCTGGACATCAACGAGGGCAGAAATGAAGAAATTCAAATATTGAGAAGCAAAGCCCGGACGAACCGGTGCACTTTTTGTCACTAAAGAGACAAACTGGGGTGCTCGCTAGGCGTCTAGTGTGCCAGATTCTCTTGCGTTGTTCCGTGAAGTGCCGCTCTCACTAGCGGATGAATGGGTTTTCGCTGAGGCACCTGCGTAGTTAGAGCTTCCAATGAAAAGCTCGTCGCACTTTGAATGTACAGCTTGTTCACTAGGAGCTTCGCTATGCGTCAGTGGGCAACAATTTCTCTTCCTCACCTCTGCCCTTTTTGCTTCCAGAGGAAATCCAAGCAGAAAAGGTCCCTTCTACAGAGCGACGCACCAGAGTTTGTCACCAGCCTCGCTTGCACACTAACGTCTGCCGCTCTAGACGCAGCTTTTCTATTTCGGCTCAATCTTTGTCTTACGCCTCCAGTCCATTTACCATAGAGGCGAAACGTGGTCTCCTTCCTGATAAAAAGAGGACCTTCTCATCCTGTGCTCACCGTTACCTGAAAAGATCTACGTGACCAGAGAAACGCGTTCCAGCTGGAGCCTGATGCTCTGGCATTGTTGGTATTATTCTCGAATCCAAAACGGTAGGTTGAAATCCTTTTCTGCTCGGCGTTGACGACCAAGCGGATGAACCGCTGCGAACGCGCACCCTCTTCTAAACATATGTCTCTTCGGACGGGCCCGTTTTTACAAGTTTGTCGCTTTAGGGTTCTCGACTTTACGCGCGTCATCATTTCTTGCTTCGCCGAACACGTCTAGAGGCATGTTAAACGTTTGCACCTTTGTTGATATGCTGTCCTTTCCCGGAGAGAGAACGTGAACTTGTGCGTCAGCCCCAAAGGCGTTGTTGGGTATTCCACATGTCCAGACACTCACTGCAACCACGGCGGGCCCCATATACTGGGAAGTCATGAAGCCTTTTTTCTGCATCATGAAAACCGTGAGACAGGAAAGTTAACAAGAAGTCGCGCACCAACTTTTCGTCAAATCATCGCAAAAATGACCATCATCACCGTGCGTTGGTCCCTTTTGCTCTTTCATGCAATCTCAACTGCCTTATCTTCCAACATACGGTGTCTTGATTCCGTATTCCTTCGGCACCTTCTAATCTACATTCGTGACAGCCGCCCTGTAGATCGTTGTGAGGGAAGGCTGAAGCGCCTGCTTGACGTCGGTGACGGTCAGTCTCTATCTCCTGCAATCCTGTGACATATATGGCGTGTGCGCTGCGGGATCAACATTGCAGAACGTATCGGTACCACACGTGCAACGCGCAGTCGGTTGAGGTAGCTGTGGTACTTGGGCACGATATCATCATCGTTGCCTCCTGCGGCTGTGTTACAACAGAGTGTTGTACAACTCTGAATGCGGTCGTAAGCGCTGGATGGATACAGACACGAGCCGCACGATAGTACAGAATGGTGTGGCGTCAAAATTGTACAGCATCAAATTTGAAGGCTACCCGCTAACCGGTCTGCGCTGTTTACTCGTACAGACACGATCGTGCAATTTCTGTTTTTGCTTGTGCGCTTGATGCATTTCGCCTCCTCAGCGAAACAGGGAGACGCAAAATAGCGTACTCTGGTGAAACCTGCAACACGGGACTGTAAAGTCAGCAAACGTACTCTGGAGATCGTCTCAGACGTATTTTGGGCAGTTGAGCGCTCCAACAATGCCAACCAGACAAATTTAGTGACTGGCTGTTCGTTATTTACACGTGCTAATGCGTCTTTCTCCTTCTCTCACTCTGAGGACTATTTGATAACCTATGTATAACATACAGAAACTACAGAAAAGCAGAATCTACAGTTACGTAGTCGGAAGACCACGGCCGGTGCGCCCTTACATATGTTCTCCCGAAACGTGCAAAGACGTTTCAGAAGCCCCTCATGAAAGAAAGTGTCAAACGTCTTGACGACAGCAGCAATAGCCACGTCAATCACCAACACTGGTGGATTGTTAGACAAATTTGTTTGCCTTCGGTTTAGTATGGTCAATTACTCACAGTGATCTGTCAGTGTTACAAAGCGAACAATGCCGACAACACGTTCTAGAGAGATACACCAGCAGTGTACTGGGGTGGTTGTCTTTCTGGGCAAAGTTTTCAGCATTGCGTTCTCTCACCGGTTTTGCAGAATCACCTCCTATAGGTAATTTGATTCGTCTGACCACTGTACAGCTGACGTATCTTTTATGCCAGCAGAAGGTGTGAAAGCCGCGTTCAGCTCCTACCACGAAACGTCTGGCGTTGTGCGCCTGGACAGCGTGATATATATGACATGACCAGCATGGACGTAAACATCTGGTTACACGAGCTTCAGGCTGTTCTTATCTGATGCATGCAGCAGGTTCCTCCCAGTGTGTTTTGTGCATTATCGGTCTCGCTGCGAAGCCAAATATTATCTCCTGCAAGTGTTTTTCTCGATGCCGACGCTAGCAAAGCCACACTACTCCTGGTCGGAAAACCCAAAGAGGATATAGAGTCTCTGCCACTGTTCACGCTCGAGGACTGTTAGGCTGCTTCTATCTACTTGTTTGAATGTGTCTGCGACAATCCATCAAATTCGACCACTCGGAGCCTGCGTGTGCAACACCGGAGAGCTCGGACAGCAAAAATAACCTTTGCGGAGGAAGAGTTGCATGTTTCGCGTGAGCACCCGGGGTGCACTGACAGTCGTAAAAAATGAATCTTTCTTGGATGCGTCCTCGTCTCGAAAGAAACACGTACTGCACGGCTGCTTAAGAAAGGCGTGATCTCAATCTCTATGAGTGGTGTTACATCGTTTCACGTCCTCAAATATAACCATTTTTGTAAAGCGTGGAACTGGACGCCCAGTGCTGTTCAAAAATTCGGCATTCGTTGGAAAGATGGCCCTATCGTGTCAAGAGGGCTGACGCGTCGAAGTCCTCGGCGACGCAGTTTGTTGAGCGGGGGGACGCAAGTGTTGTACGCTCCCTGCCGGGATGATGTTATTTCTTGGCTGTGTTGCCGCATGGGTAAAACGACCTAGGTACGTCATCTTGCACGCCATCATCGTAGAGCGGGGCGACAGATCAGGTAGCGTGTGTGCTAACTCTGTTCTTATCCGCTGTCTACTGAAGCTAGACAGTCAGTGCACATGCGGGGGTCGCCTTTTGAAGTTGTGAATGCCAATACTAATGGTAAACCGTCTGCGCGGAAGTCATATTGTGGAAGTGTTCTGGAACACGTTGGAGCTGTTCAGTCACTATGTTTGTGCAGTTCACCCGACCGGCTGCTCTGCTACCGCGGAGTCCAGGATGCGGCAAAAAGCCCGCATCGGTGGCGGCGACTGAAAACACTTGAAGCTCGAGCAGTTTTCAGATTTCCAGGTTAACACTTCGTATAAGCAGGGTTAGTTTCAAAGTGCTAAGGCTCCTTACAGCCTCGTCACGTAAGGAAGACCGAGTAGACCCACTTGCTGTTCGTGGAAGGCAAAGATTTGAGCTCGGGTTATTTCGCAGAGTGAAATGAGTACGCCGGTGCGACTTGCTTTGCGAAAATGCGAAGAAACCGCAAAGTTTTCTCGGGTTTGAAAAGAGGCACCTGTCTCTTTCGTTTGAGAACCCGTCTGTCATTTCTGATCGTGGTCCCCTGAAGCTGTAGGTGGGCCAGCTGTAGGAGAGCCCGTACAATTTCGAACAACGCCTCCATAGCACAATTGCCCGCAGAACGTCAAGCCGTCTGTTGCTCCTGTTCTACAATCACTGATATCATGCGCCACTTGATAAAACCGCCGTTCCTCTAGAGGTGGAGCCTCCAACACAACGCCTGTTAGGCGCTACATAGGGAAACTAGCCAACTCGTACGTAAAGAGAAGCAGGGGGCCTGCAGAAGAGGCCTCGTCTCACGGGGCTACCAGCTTCATTCATGGTCCCTGGCCTAGAAAAGAGCGTTCTGGCTCCTTCTCACAGCGCTACGCAGTAGACGCCATTGCCAAAATCCAATAAAATCACTGTGACGTCGGCAGGGCACTCCAATTGCACCACTGTAACATGCATGCTGATGTGTTTCGAGGGAATAGACTTGTACACACTGTAAAAGAAGCCACGAATCGATGGTATCTATAATTGCTTACACGCCCTGAAACTGCTAAATCAGGCAATACCCGTTTCTCTGTCTGAAGGAGGTGTCGTCGTTCTTTTACAGGCTTTCCACACTACACTGAAAAAAGTCGCCTCGCAGCGCAGGACACCTCTTTGCTACCTAGTGGCGCCACCTACACGCCGAGACCTTGTGGGGGGACTGAAGTCGTCGCAGTTAGGACACGACGCAGCAGGCAGTGCCTGGTTCTTTTCGGTCCTACGAAAAGAACCACTTCTGATTTGAAGTGCTGTCGAAAAAAAGACGAGATTCAGCCCCCAACCATTATGTGTGCACTGTGAGCTGCCTAAAGCCTACAGAAGCTCCTAGGCACAGTCTTCCACATTGTTCTTCGGATTTGTTTCTTGGTTATACACAGCTCGCCCATGACCAGAGCTTCGAATAGCTTGCGAAAAATAGAATCGAGTACTGTCGAGGCCTCGCGGGAGATGCACTCGAGCTTCTTGGTACCAAGAGTATGAATTGGCTACGCAAGGTCCAGAATAACATGCCGTCGTCTACCGGCGATGTCGAATCAGCCCAGCGGTGCCTGGCTCGGTTTTCATCTGCACAAGAAATTCAGATTCAGAGCGCCCTCGTCGGCCTCATAGAGGCACTGGATAGCTGTGTAGTGGCTCATCCCCAATCAGGGCACAAGGCTGCAAGGCCTGGTCGTTCTCACAGGACTGTTTAGCCCTAAAGCAGTCCTGGTTTCTGTTTGACCATGCAGCCTTCCTGCTGCGAAGACGGTTAACGCCAAGGGTCCTGTACGTCAGTTTGTATCCTCGGGATGGACCGAGTCTACACTTTTTCTAGTTTTCTGCTGCTAAAGTTGCACGTAGAAGCTCACCATCATGCAAGCGTTTTTTTGTGAAGCGGCAGATTTCGAAGCTGGCTCCACGTTGGCAGACCTGCACTAACAGCTTGCGCAACCTCGCTCCCAATATGAATGACACCGTGAATGTGTTCCTGTTCCAAACACACGCGCAGCAACATAGTGGCTATTGATTATGGTTTTTCGCTCTGTTCTGTCTGCCGCAGTGTAAGCAGCTCTATGAGAAACGTATAACGCTATGCAATCTAGAAGCTAAAGCGTCTGTCTCCTTGAAGTGATGGTTCAGTCTTGATGTGACCAATCAGCCGGGAATGCGTGCCTGCCAAAGCAAAATTCGTTGCTGACGCCTGTTAAGGTGTGCTTGCCAGATTTGGCATCCAGAGGATAATTGAGAAACAGAGGGGTTCTTTGTACCTGCGTTGCTTGCAGCACATCTGCTTTCTGCAACCTGATGGGTTTTTGTTTCCACCTGAACAGTTACAACTGAGAGGTCTTGGATTTCTGACCCACCTTAAGAATAAAAGAGTTCCGAGTGTTGGGCAGAGAAGTTTTTCATGGCGTGGCGGGAAGAGATAGCGGGGCCGTTAAATCCGGGGACGTGCGGAAAATCCGCCGGAGAGTCAATTGTGTCATTACTCTTGAGTAGTTTGAAAAATTTCCTGCCACGCACATTTTGTTGGCTTACTCTTCAGGCGGCAACAAGGTGCTGGTTTGAGGGACGGAGACTATTGCGTTAAAACTCAGTACGGTCATGGAATGCTTTTCAGTTGTCGTTCTTGATCGAAGAATCATATACCCTCTGTTGTTTCCAGCTTTGTGCACCGGTGCGAATTGCGAATTCGATGCCGCTACACTACGTTGTTGGTTCAGGAGAACCGAACTGGAAGCAAAACATTTGCTCGGGACGCCCTAAGGAGTACACTGTCTGTGGCCGAATTGTACACTGCCTCCTTTATCCATTGCGATACATTAAAATGTGGTAGGCCGTCTGTAGTCCATTAGTGCCAGGACATTTTTTACGCAGAGGGTCTTCATCAATACTCCTGCAACAAGACGTCCAGTATTTTGCTCGTCACCCATTCTCTGTGCCGCGTCACCTTCATCGCCTTGCAGTCGAAATGCGTGTGGTCTGCCTCGGCTCCAGGACGTTGCGTGTGACAATACCCTTTGTGTAGCAGTTTTCGGCTCCCACTTGGTTACAACAACTGGGCAGATCTTGGACGGGAACGAACAGCACCGTGTACGTTGGTGCACACGCAAAGTGAAACCTGGAAGCACGCGAAAATGACCTGTAATGACAACTGGAAGGGCTGAACACGATAGCGTTGATAGAGGAGAGTAAGAACGCTTCCATATCTACGAGGATCGCGGTGACGTCAACCTGTTGTATTTTCGCTTTGCAAAGGCTGTCAGAGGCCTAAAACAGTTTTCCTCAACCACCCGACCTCACAGGCAGCTTCCGCTGGTTGCAATTCTGGTTAACACATTTCCGGCTTCACCAGTCCGGCTGTGGGCACCTACGTGGATCTATCAGACTATAGACTGACGACGACACACTCCAAGATTTATCCGTAGGTGGGAAGCTCTTTCAGAAGCAAGCAGCTGCGACCACATTACATCATCGATTCCCTCTGTGTAGGCTAGTGCGGCGACTCTCTTTCCAAGGATTCTACATAAGTAGACACAGTCGTTTGCAAAGTCAAGTTCTATCACCTGCGTTTCAGTGACATTGCATGCAGAACTCAAGTTTTGCCCTCCCCACGCAATGTCAAACTTTCATCAGGTGGCATTGTCCCAATCCACGTAAGTCCACGGGAAATGGCGGGCAGTGGCGCGCAGCGTAGTGCCTCTACACCGTTGCAAATAGACCCTCCGCGTAAGAGTCGCCGATGCGATAAGTAGCTCTATCCCGGGAGCGTTGTGTGGTTATATGAGTCTAGGGAAATTGCTGTTGCACACGCGGGATGTTCCGAATTATGCAGCCCTCCGTATCGACTTTAGACCGGCGGGCGGCAGCAACGCAGGAGCAAAATGTTCCTATATGAAAAACACACTTGAGCGGTTGCAGCGTCGTTGCGACAACAGTGTGTAGCCCTGAATTATAGTTCTCACAGCTACCTCCGCCGACGACAAAAATGTGACCGCAGCATTAGCAAGACGAAAGGTGGCGGACGCGTGGTGCAGTTGGAGTCTTGGCCGTAGCGGCGCCCGACCAATCTACGCTCGTGCTACTGGCGACTGCAGAGAGCACCACGTCAGCTGGAATGCTATGCGCAGTAATAAGTGTGGCCGAGAGCACTCACGTAAATACCGAAGCGCATCCGCAGAAACACTCTTGCGCAGCTCCTAGGGCGAACAACGCCTTTTACAAAAGTCACGAGGACCAAAAAATACAACCAAAGTCTTTGCGACCGCGAGCACATGGAGCGCTGGATCCACACAGCGCTGATTAGGAGCCGTCGTTGCTTTCCCGAATACGTTAAATTACAAAGAGTAAGAGGACACCCAGGTGTTCTGGACCTGTCAAGAACTACAGCCGGCCCATGGATGCGGACACATTTTTGAAGTAGAACAACTGCCTCACGTCTAATCAGCCGCATCAGTGATGTGTGTCGTTTCACTTGTGATCGGCTGTACCAATCATATGTGTCGTTCCATTTGTGACCAGCTGCCTGTCATGTGTGTCATTCCATTTGTGGACAGTGTACGAATAATCCTGTTGCGTCGCGGCATTATTTCACGTTTGACGTGCTTCCGTAAAACGTTACCGCCAATGGTGTAAACCGTGGAAGGCGGGTGAAGCGCCCGCTGTTTAGAAACCTTCAAAGTTACGTTGGTTTCCCTCTTGAAGGGATGTGGCGCTCTGCAGTGGAAGTGCACCCTGATATTTTCGAGGAAATAAGTGGTGAGTTTGAGCGCCTCTGTTGAATTCTCATTTACGGAAACCTGGGTGCGCCGAATACTGGGACGTTATGCGTCTTGTCCCATCGCAATGCCATGCAGCGCTGAATACTATCTGCATGTATAGTGTACATTCGAGTAGAACCTGCGTTAGGAACGTGTGGCAGCTTCGCACCATACCCATACGCGTTCTAAATATCCGGGTTAAAAACGCACGGAAGTTCTCTATTTCCGTAGCGGACACTGCCTCACGGCCTCCTTTGTAGACGCTTTACTAAAAGTGTTTCATCGAGGCTGTCTAGTCTGTAGCTCCACCGTTTCTGCCACACATTCCTAGAAATAGAGTTTGACAGCTGTTGCTTGTCAAAAATGAGTCCCTCATACACAGGTCACAAATCCCAGATTAACTGCACCTGAAGCAGATCTCCACCAGTGAAACACCTGCGAAAATAAACTGCAGTCACGCCGATGCAAGAAGCTTATGCCAAAAGCGGCGCAGAACGGACCGCATCGCATAACGCCTAGCCTGATGCCCTCTCAAACTCAACCAAGAAAGTAACAGTCTCTTGCAATGAGTTATCAGCAACCGAGTCGGTCCCGAGCAGCCGTAACACCTCTCACATTCGCTGTCAGATTGCTAGGGAATTCCCTGCGTAACCCTTTTGCACACCGCGACGGATTGTACAGCCGGCGAGATACACGAGCATGAAATTCAGGGTTCTTCGTGTTTGTTGCGGTTCTATCGCACCCGGATGGAGGTATTGCTTATTCAATACTTGCACTGCGTGCGTCTACAATTCATATCCTGCGTAGCTTCTGTGATAGAATCTTCAGTGAAGTCTCGTCCGCCTTCGCACGAAACTTGCCGTCACGATCTGATAGCCATTTCGAACCTCTTGTTAATTTCGCCTGCCATACTATTCATCTGTCTCCACACGCTACAGTGTTGCACCCGGGCTGCAGGCAACCAGACCGCGGAGGCTCTTTGCTTACTGTCACCTGCGTGTTAGAACACACACTCCGACAGCAGTCCACCTCAAGGATCACAAGTGCCACACGTTTGCTGCCCGAGGCTGCAGGTAAAGCAGTCCGCGTGAACCTTGCGGAGGCACTGCAGAATCGGGATTGCGGACGGCGAAAGCTAGCTTGTACGTTCTAGCGTGTAAGCGGAGTGGTGCTGTGCTTGCACTCCGCTGCTGGGAAATGCAGATAAAGAACCCTTTTCTACGTGCCTAACGCCCGCCGAGTATGTGAAAGTATTGCCACAATTCCTCACGGAAGCCTTGAAAGGCTCAGACAAACGACTGTGTAGCTTTGTTGACCAGCAGGGAGTTTACGAGTACTCGTTTCAAACACGCTCAGATGCCTCACCTTGGCAGTACACCAGGCATTTAGCAAAGTTAGTCCACGATAATACCTTTCGAGACATGTTGACGATGCGTACCTGTCGTCTTCCGGCACTGGTTTGCGCCTATAGCGTCTACGCAGTGTTGAATGTGTACAAGACAGCTTTAAGGAAGTTTCAGTAGCACGAGTCCAGCGTACTGCAGCACTCTAGAAGAATAGGGATCCGACTTTTGAAAACCGTGAAGTGCGCTGGGTCCGTTCAAAGTTCAACCTCCGTACTGCAAACGGGTATTCTTTATTACGGGCCCCGTTGTGTCGACATGTAACGCTGCTTTGATGTAACAACAAGCGATTCCTTGAGACGCCTCATCACAAGAAGTGGGTGAAGTCCTTTAGCTTAGATTCTTCAAGAATCTGACTTTGTTATTTGCGTGTCGCTCTGTTGGCGAGCGACAAACCAACCCGATTGTTGCACTTGAATTATTTTATGTGCTTCCGTATAGAGGCGTTCAGCCACGTTCCTGGCACAACTTTACAATGGCCCAGTTCCGTTAAACACAGTTTAGAGACCCACTATAGCGCGAGCTGTTATGCACTGCGAGAAGAATAGGGCAGGCGTCACGCACACCAAATAAGCACAACTGTCTTTTCACAGTTACCCTCTGGCAGATGTTCTTCCGTTTCCGCCATGAGGTTTCATGTCCGGCTGCTGAAACGTGCAGTACTGGATACAAAAAACAGGTTGAAAGACCGCCTATCTACAAGCGGCGTGCAATGTGCTGCAACGATTCAGCCGTAGCCAACTGTCGGTCGAAAAGTCTAGTAGCAGGGATTCGGTGATATGTGAAGAGACAACAGCTGCACAGCCTCTTGTTGTTTGACGTGATGTTTCCTGGATCTAGACGAATTCTTGGAACTCAAAGCGTAGACCTAAAAGACTTTGTAGCTGCTGCAAGCAGCGTAAAGGTGGACACTTTACCTCCGCGATGGTTTCGAGAATTTCTATTTTCAGGAAGAAAACAGCTCGCCGGGCCACCCGCTGTAAAGCCAAAATGCCTAGCGGTAAAAGGACGCCCGAAGCTGCCGCCTATTGACCTTGATACCTCCTGCGGAGACGGTCCACTGGTATTTCTCTATTCTTGCATAAAGCTTCCTTCCAGCTGGTGCATTCTCGAATTTGCCCACCTGCGTGGATCCTTCCTCAGGCTCTGAAACCTGGACTGCTGTGAAGAATGTATTTCTCGGGTCAAGCTGAGAAGTCATCCTACTGGGGACCTAGTGCCACACTTTTGTTCCCACGGTCCGGAAAAGGAAAAGCACTGGTGACATCTCACTGTTTCAGTCCAGGACAGACAAGAGATGATATCGCAGGTCTCTGAAGCATTTCCGGATAGGCCAAGCATGCGGCAGTCGTACAACACCTATTCTGTGTTAACCTCTCCTTGCCGACAGCAACAAGTCACTGTCGATTTGTCAAGATCGACCAGCTGCCGTAGCACCTGATGCTCGACTTGGAGCAAAGCAAGCCCAGGGATGTTCTACTGCGTCGAGAAGGTCCGCAGTCCTTTAAGGACACTAACGCCAATCACGCGACGAAAGGGACGCCACAGAATATTTCAACAAGTTCGTTAATATTCGATATCCCGGCATGCATCTGTTTCTACATGGTGGAGCTCCCACGTCTGCAGTCACGGGTGAATGTGAAATTTTTGGCGCATCGTGTGGAATTACTGCGGCCAGAGCTGATGCTACAGCCTTGGGCAGTAGAATCGCTTCTCCGCCTGTTCGGTGCTAGAAAACTTACCTAGCCGGGACACGCGGTCTTCAGCTCCGCCGTGTGGCTTATTAAGCTAATGTCTGCAGCCATTTCAAGTGTACTTCTTTGCACGCTACAGAAATGTCTGACTTCGGAGAGAACCACCCGTCTTTCGACTTAAGGGCGCCTTGTTCTAGTTCCTGTCGCCAAGCTTTGTCTGCACCACGAGGGTTCGGTCCACCTGCTGCAACGGCTCTCCCTAAACGGCAACTCTCTCCATGCTAAAGAAATCAAGCCTCAAGCCGGTCGAGCCGGTCGATGTACGCATTGACTGCCCAGTCTGCCTAACCACGAGAGTGTGTTCTGCAGGTCCTTGCCCTCCGCACTACCCTGCACTCGGCCGCAAGAACGTTTCCTGTAGAAGGACACTGTCTCCAGGTGTATCGCATCAAACATGCAATACAGTGTTGAACAACGCACACTCTGCTATGTTCGTCCAGAAGTCTGAATGACTAGTCTGCATCATGAGGGAGAAAAATGAAGTCCCTTCTGAACTTAGTACCAAAAGTACAGATTCTACACCTGGGTGGTGTTCAAAGTCCCACTTTTACGTGTAATGATTTCGATGTGGAAGAACATGTGGAAGAACAGCTGGCTCGAAACACGGACGCAGGAAGCTCGCAAGATAGAAATGAGTACGTTTTCGTTGCCGCATTGTGTCCAACCGGCAACTGTTGTACAGTCTGGCTCTCCAAATGTGCTATGTGTGAGTCTAAAGGGTAGTGGTGCATACTTGGGAATTGACAGATATGTCCTCACGCAGCATATGAAGTCAGGCATGGGACTCCTGAGATAGTGGCAGCAGACTATCCACTGAGAGTTGGGCCGCTGTGGTAACTGGGCCTCGACTGACAGATAGCATGGTGTGTTACAAGCTGTCAACAAAGAGGTAGGACGCTGCGCATCAACCACTGTTGGCGCCGACTCCAAGGTCTAGAAAACCCGTTCATTTCGTGAAGTGCCCCCACATTATGAAATCTCGTACCAGATAAGGTTTTCACCGTCAAACACCTAGATCGAGACTCAAGCCAGCAAATACTAGAGCAACTCGGGAACTCAGAATCTCTTCGTGGAGAACGTCCTTCCCCTGGCATCACTGGAGAGCCTTTCCGGAAACGATGCTTCACGACTGGAACCCCGCGTAGCTCTGTGTGTCAAGCCAACTCCGTAGTGCAGCGGTGAACTTCGTCTTCACCAGGCGCTTCATCAGACTAGTTAGTTTTCAAGGCCTAACTTGGCATTGCCAAATTCAAAGGAATGGGAGAGTGAGGGAGTCTTGCGACGTCTCAGCGCTGCGGCGTCTTCCCTTGTTGCACAGTGTGGCGTTGTTCGGCGAGAGACCCGTCACAACCAGCAACAAAGGGCCTGTTGAAATTTGCGATTCTAGTGCAGATGGAGCGCCTTCCAAGCCAGCGGCTGTGTCGATGCCTTGTCGAGCAACTGCTAAGGTGGGCTTCGTGTTCTCGTTTTTGCACACACGCTGACTTCGACATGCTACCTGTCCACTAGAATCCTGCTTACCGTCGGCTACACATACCGTCGCACCCATTTTTACGACTTGCCGAGCGTGGGAATTACAGTTGAGTTGCGGACCACAACAGTAGTGGCTCACGCATAAGTTTCTTAACCGTCAATGTTGTGTGATACTCTAAGTGTCGCCACGTAGCAGGATCGATGGGCAAGACCACAAGTGGAGACGAATTGCTATGGTTTTCCTTGTGGACCAGAGAAACCGAGAAAAAAAAATCCACACGGCAACAAATCACCGGACGCTTTGTTCTTGACAAAGCTTCTCAGTGCTGAAACATATTTGTTCCGTGGTGCGTGCACACAGGTTTTGTTTACTAGCAGAGAATCAGGATGCCGTAATGGCGTGCGGATCGCCCTGTATCGGCAAGTCGTTGCATCTCCTTTTCACCCTCAATGCATGGCGGTTGCACAGAAATCTCTTCGTGTATCTTCGTTACCGTCCTCTTGCACGTCGTGCCACGAAGAGGCGGATGTTCTAGGCGACGTCGGTGACGATTGGATTCTGTACTGTGTTGCTTTACTGCCTTGGTTTTTCCAGTGACTGCAGAGGATGGCGTAAAAAGGTTGACGTGATGAAAGCAATGCACACTGCTTGATATCAACGACAGGATTCTCGCCCGAATGTGAAACGAATGTGGCGTTCTAAATTCAAAACGCCGCCGTCGCTTCTTACGGGCGCAGGCTGAATTATTTCAGATTCCGTTTCAAGCAGTGAATCCAATCAGACCAAGTTCACACGGTCAGCGATTGCGATGCTCTCTACTGTTCAAGAAGCCACCCTTATACAGTAGTGCTTCTTACGTACAGAACGCGTGTTGTGCCTTCTCGAGGCAGCCGAAGGACGCTCTGTTATGCACAGCAGCGAAGACTGCAAATCAGGACTCTGAACACAATGTGCAAATCATTACTTACGCGGACCGTTGTCTTCCGCATCGCTGTGGTTTGAAGCCTGAACGGACACTCGATGGCTCGAAAGGCACCCAAGAACTGGTGGACACAAAAGAAGCGTGCTTCCGCCTGAAGCAGTCGACAAACACTCAACGTCCATCTGTCCACGAAACAACGTGAAAGACCAACAAAACATATGTTTCGGTGCTCACCCGTATTACGTTGCATACTCACATAAAAGCGTCTTTTGATTTTTGCCACTACCTCTGTAACTAATATACTCGGGCCCAAAACCTGGACAAAATAAAAGTTTCCTGTCTTTCTACCGTCGAAGACCTGCTTCCGGATAGTGGTCGTGGAGGAGAATCCCAGCCCTTTCATCCCAACACATGAAACAAAGCCCCTGCAGGGGACAATTCAATCTGGAACACAAATCAAGATCCTTTCTTATCGTGAACCTGCAGCAGCTTCCACCTAATGGATTCTACGCAGCAGCCGAACCGATGTTCTTCGTGGAAGAGGGCAACTAACATTTTCAACCAGCTTTTCACTTTGCCTCAACATCGAAAAGTCAGCTAGTTTCGAGCTGCATCGCAAGAGAGATACCACTTGTTCGTACGTCCATTCAGCAGAGCAGCAAAAAGGACTCCAGTTGCTTTTGTATCCTTGGTCGCGGGCAGCACAAGTACACCAGCAGTATCGATGTTACCGGCGTGCGGCTGGCGCCCTCACGAAAGCGTAAGATGAGTCAGCTGAACTACGGACGTGTGCTTGCTGGACTCCGTTTGTCTTCTTGGACGAAACCATAATGAAGAATCAATTGAGACTCGTTTCATTACAATTTCCATGAAGTCGGCAAGTTCCACAAACGTTCCCCACTGTTACAGCAACGTTTCGACGTCTTCTCTCTTTTGGACTTCTAGCGGTCGGACTAGCTTCTCCAGGACTCGAAACTGCCCTATCTAAGCAGGAACGAAAAAACGGAGCCAAATATTCAAGCATAGAGATCAGAGAGGCCGAGACATGGCCACCCGCATTTTACGAGAAGCTTCCTAAGCATTCGGTTCCAAAAGAGAACAGGAAATCTGACAGGGGTCGAGATGTTTTCCGTCCTAAGGACGACTACCGGGGAACGAATACCCACCTCTCGCACGGGCGTACGAAGAGCAACCACCGGGTAACCATAGATTTAGTTGCCTAGCAGATCCAACTGATCATTCGCCTAGCCGGCGGGTCTGATGACCCAGCTAACAACTAACAGTGCTGGGTCAACAACTGTCACTCTTTGCTCTTGCGAAAGGATGGGAGGTCTTCGCCTTTGTTAATGCGTTTTTATTTCGGATGAGCGCCGTCTCGGTGGGCGAGTCTACAGTTGCTGGAGTGCACTCTGACACTACGGCGCCGTATTTGATATTTTGGCTTCGGATTCGGTTCTGCAACGGTCCGCTTAAAACAAAAAATTTTTCTCTCCGCAGTGCCGCTACGCTAACTGTTCCTGCCGACATTCTTGATGTTGAAATCAATCTTCATTCCCCCTGGTGCTTTAGAAGATTGCGTTGTACTCCACACTGCCCAGGGGTCCTGCAGAGCGCCGTTAGGGTGGGGAGCTGGACCCTTCTGAGAACTGTTGGCTTGCTCGGCTTTCTTCACCTCGTCACTTCTCGCTCTCTGCGAGTGGTTCTCTCTCAAGGCAAAACGCAAAACCCCTGCAACTTTACGGTGGAAGAGAGCAGGCATGACTTCAACGCGTTGTGACTCGCGTACCGCAGGGAATGTACTGTGGCACTAGCCCTGGCATTGCTTCTTTTTTTTTTTTAATAGGCCTCAAAGAAACGTAGCACATTGCTGCAAAAGAGTGCAAATGCTGACGCCGCGTTCATGCAGCCTCACAGGCCTACTTCTGCCACATACAAACGTTCAGCGCTCCTGCGGATCCCCTTCTGATAGTCTGCCTGGTGATGCTTGTCACAGTACTGCAGCAGGCAGATGCTCGGTCGTGGGCTGATTCTTCTCTAACTGTTTCTGATTGTTTCAAGAACATATATTCTCTCAACTAGTGTGACCAGCTTCGTGAATGTTGCTTCTGCTGTGTCACCAAGACTCGCAGCCTTTTGCACCGGTCTCGACAAGTACACACCGGGAACCAAGACTCCGTGAGGGAGAGTAAACACTGATTTGTGGCCTGCATGAACAGGTTTCTCCGGTCGAAGATAACCACCCCGAGTCTGTGCTCGTTCATGCAAAATGCATACAGCAAGACCACGGGGGTTCCTTCAGAAATTAGAGCGAATAAAAGGCCACGTCTGATGCCTGATGCATGCACAAGCCGGTCGTCCCCAACTCTTCTCCTCTACTTCCTCCATGTAAGGCCGTCCTGGCTTGCCTACCGCATACGTGAGCGTCCGGTAGCCGCCGATTCTCGGTCGATGGAGTAGGTTGCTTTGTGCGCCCCTCTACGAAGAACGCTTGCTCCACCTGGTGCTGCCTCGACAGCCAGATTCGTTTTGATGTGATACCACATTGACAATGAAGGCCAAAGACACTCACCGTTCCACAGACTGAGCGGGCTTCTTGGTACAAACGTATTACGGCCTGCGACTACTGGGTTTACACCAACCGTCATGGCGTATTCTTGAGAAACCGGGCACTGGGTCTGCAGCTCATGAACTCGTGTACCGCAGGGGATCCACTACGGCAAGAATGGCGAGGTCCTCCCAAGTGCTGGATTGCAATGTCGCAAACACTGATTTGTCGTAAACTTTAGTCGCTAAAGGGCTTTCGTCACCCCTAAGCAGGGAGGCAGACTATGGGAAAGCATCCTAGAGGCGTTCGACCTAATGGCAGTGTGAAGACAGCGTGAAGCTATCACGTCGAACATGCATACACGAAGAAGAACCAGGATCCTTCTGGTTTTACAGTGACCTTGTCGTGCGAGCGGTGTTCGCCTAACAGCGGGAGATGACGCTGCAGCACGAAAATGCTACGGGGCTTTCCCGCAGGTACTCTCTCTCACCCAAAGTTGCACCGCGCAGAAAGGAGTCAACACTGTTCTCTGTCTGGGACGGTGGGCGTATCAGAAACCCACATCTACGTGTTCTCATCCGTGGACAACGAGCTTGCCAGTCCTGCACCAAGTCGTGCTGTTCCCCACCCGCAGCCTGTTCTGCAGCAGCTCACCAAAACAAAATGAGTTCGACTTGAACAATGCTGTTGTGCCCACAACACCAGGCGATGTCCTACATATCGAATCGCATACCCCATCCCGTAAGACTTTTGCGTGATTGCTTAGGACTTAGGACTCGGACTTACTGTTGCACAATTCCGTGAGATGAGAGAGGCAGAACCTCTTGATTATTGCTCTGGCTCCTCACCTCTGAGTATGTCGTTGGGTGCTCCTTGAAAAAAGGTTTGCCACCAGTTAGAAATCAAGTGCTGCAACTTCTGATTATGGTACAAGAATTAGGGAAGAAGGACCAAACAGTCGTACTGCTGCTTGAGTTCAGCAGCGACTTGCCTACTAAGAACCTCTTCTGGGCCTTAAGGGCAGGGAACCCGAGGTGGAATGGCGCGTGAAGTCAAGACACAACGACGGTGTAGCACAAAGGGGTGGCAAGGGCAGAATTGAGGCTTGCACTGCTCCAGGGTACTCTGGAGCGCCCTCTTGTACAAGCGAGCCTGAGGCATCTACTACGGTGTATCTCTACTGGCACTTACAGAATACTCCCAGAGTTGTGTTTTTCTTCGCTACGCAGCAGGGGGCACCTAAAAGCGTTTTCTCCGCCAATTCTTCCACAAAAAAGTCCGGAAACCTGTCTTCCTGGGGTTTCTTATCACCAACGTTGATCTCGATCCTGTTGCGCCAACGAAGTTTAGAATCTTCTCCGGGCAAACAAGATCGTACGCGGACCCGTCGCACACCCGAGAGTCCGAAACATACTAGTACCTCTGGTTGCTTCGTCACGTACATTAGTAATCTTCGCAAAGGCAGAACACGTCTTGTCTCGTAAATTTGCTTTGCAAGATTCAGGCCACAAGGTCGTGCGCCCCCTCAGAATTCAGCTCAGAGAGATGCACGGTGTGTGTTTAGATTTCCGTTTCAGCTCCCGCAACTCTTCGTGCCTGTTGCGTTTGTCGCTTAGCTGCACCGAAACAGCCGTGAGAGGCCGTTTGATGGGTTTTTCATAGAAAGGCAGAGTAAATTGTCCTGCAGCGGATTCCGCAATAGACGGAGACACAAGTGACATCTGGTATCCCCTGCACAGGCAGTTGTACTAGGGTGTAAACGTAGCACAGTCCAAATAAAACCGACGGACATGCAACGTTGATTGCATTGGAGAATGGCGTAGTTGCGCACATGTATTACACAACGACATCAGTTGAGTTGCAATCGGCTCTCAACTAGCAATCCTACGTAACAGCACACAGTAGTCGAACGTCAGAAATTCATGTGGTGCAGGAATTAAAGTGTGCACAACCCGCAGCTAGCAACCAGTGAGGACCTATCTCTTAGAAGATTCAGTACTGAATAAGGTTATGAAATGAGACGGCTGCACATGCCTTCACGTTCGGGGCGACGTCGAGGGACTACATAATATCACGTCTCGCGCATATGTGCAAACAGTAGACCATGTCCCAGGACAAACAGGCGACGAATGAAACGATACCGTGCTTCATACCCCCCTTGGAACAAAGGACACCCGGTTACGAAATACCAACCATGTGTTCCTCCTTCCGACTGCAGTAGGATAATAGACATTTGAATTTTGGTAGTTTCTATCTCCGGACGTGTGTGTCCTCAAAGGGGGGCTACGAGATTCCTGAGAAGGCTCCGGCGCTAAGGCGCTGTGTTGTGCTGCCTCCCTGTATTGTGCGCCTTGTTACAGTTCAACAGCAAACTATATTTTGCATCAGAAATGCGATTATGCACAAAGTGCCTAATGACTCACGTAGTGCGGCAATGAATTGCGACTCTATAAGTCCGTCACACGGCTGCTTCTTTCTTGACATGTTGTCGGTTTCTCCCTTCGCCATCCCACTGCAGCGGCGTGTCGGCGTGTCGGAGCCTCCCTATATCCTTGTTCTGCCTTGTCTTTTCTTAGGACATCGCTGGTATTTGTCGGGGGACAGCTCTGTGTCAACACGGAGCGGAAAAACCGCTGCAACCTCCGATTTCGATGGAAGAAGTCACCAGCCTGTCGATTGTGTTGTGGCTGTAATAAGCAGCAGTTTTTTACTCCCCGGCATTCGTCACGTAGCGTGCACGTGACAGGACGGGGACGTGTCATCTTCTTTGAGACATCCAGAATGAGGCCTACAACCGCGGTGCAGACAACTGCTGATGCCGACAACGAGCAACGGCAGTATTCAATGCCTTCCAGTAGGAGGGACACAGCGGACCCGTGATGGTGTACGTGCACAGTCCCTTTATTTTGCGACATTGTCCCTCACTCCGCAGAACGCTGTAGGTTCTTATTCCTCTCATGCTGTTCCGCATTGTTTTGGAAACTCCTGACCTGTCCAAACTGTCCCTCGGAGAGGAAGAACGTTGATTCTGGTATATAACGAGGATCAAGAGCCACTTGCACCGACCTCTACAAGAGCACCCAAATGACGTCAAGATAGCGTAATTCAGAAGACAATATTGCATGCCTATCTTCCTCTCGTCAACCAGAACTTCTGTCGGCTCGGACATCTGCGCAATGACAGGGGAATTGCCACCGGGTCACCATGGCTCAATTTGCAGCGAGAGCAGAGGTGCAGCGCTTGGCAGACGCAGCGTTTTGTCTCTGGTGCTCTTGCGTCAAACAGCCGCGTTCCCGCCTGCCTACGGGCTACGCAGTTTTTTGTTTTGCCCGTTGACTGCCTAGTGGTAGGGGAAGTTCCCTTCCGTTAACTCCCCGTGATATGTGAGCGATAATTTGCGTCGTGCCCACAAGCAGCGCTACGCGAACGTAGCCGCAGCTCTGTCTTTTTTTTAAGGCAAGTGGAAGCCACCTTGTTCCAAATTGAGCCCCTGTCTCTCTGGCAAAATTGTCAGATTCGAAGTAGCCGATAACGAGGGACAACCCCAACGTTGCACTATTTGGCTACAAGGCAGCGGCGCTGACTGTGGTATGGAACTGTAACCCAGGAATATGGGAATGGCAGTCGCAAAAGTTTAGCAGGAGATAACTGTAACCTCTGAAGAGTCGATAGCCTGAAGAAACGCCACGCGCGGTCCAGGGGGGGAACTTGACAGGGCATTAATCAACCACAGGCACAAACGCGGCTGACGACCACAATTTTTGTCCGGGTGGCGTTGGGCCGAGTACACACGTCCACAGTGCCCACTCGTACGCAGAGAGCACAAGAGTATATTGCCGACTCCGAATCGGCGTACATCTGGCTTTCCGTCCTGAAGCGTAGTTCACAAATGCCACTATGTTGTACTTCAGCCGGTTCTATCCCAGAGATGGACAAAACACACAATTTTAAACACGTGTACGTATCTGGGATGTCGTCAAGTCACATAGATTTTAGCTGAGAGGATTGTTCGCCTTCAAACGTGCAAGCAGAAAAACGGCGGCTTAGAGACTGTCAGTCAAACTCCGGCACCGCCGCGCTCGGGTCCAGTATTCACCTGCACGTTACGTTATCACGAGACTACGGAGAAAATCGTTTCAGCTTGGCAACGCTACTGCGATTACGTTGCCAGGTGACGTCCTATGCATCTCAATAAGGTCGTACGTCGCCGGATCCTCCTTAGGGTGGCCTATCTCTTATCGAGCACCGGGTATGTTTCTGCAGAAGCCAGAAAGTGGAGCTGTTGAAAACCTCTCGACGTATCAGCTGTTACACGTATACGTTCGGCGCACCACTTCTACTTGCCACGAAACTGACCTCGCTTGAGTGCACATTATGTCTCCTCCAACCCCCCACGATGGCAGAGCGTTGTGGACCGTCACAATATCCATGGTCTTGGAGCCTCTTGCAAGCAGTGCAAAAACAGGACATAGCTTGTTCACTCGTCGAGCAAACAAGAGAAATACGGACAACAGATCACTGTCAAGAGCCGGCCACAATGAGAAGCAAAACACGGATGCACCCCAGTGCCGATATCGCTACCCTACTGGCGCAGTCTCTAACAATCTCCCTGCTCGTTGACAACAGCGGAGCTATCATCGATTTCTTGTGAAAAATCGGTCTTTTTGAGTGCTTGTTTGTACACTCTGCTTAGGCCAATACGTGCACTTGTGTCGGGTGCACTGTGCGCGTAACGGCAGGCGAAGTCTCCTATCAGGACCAACACTCCACAGTTACCTCTGCAGAGATCCGCACGCATACATAGTGTCGTCGTACGTACAGGCAATCGATTCTATTCGGGGACAACGTATGTTGATTAAGTGGTAAGTAATTGAAAGGGGAGCCCAGAACGCAGTCCACGCTACGCCAGCAGGTGACGCAACGGGTAAACATTGTTGTCTCCGGCTCTTAGCAAACGCTTTTCTCCCGGCGAGCACGCTGTGCACTTGCATACTGGACACGTGATTGGTTGTTTTGGGTGCCGATTTGAGAGCCACGAGAGAACTCGTTCTGCAAACCGTCCTAACGGTGAGAACCCGAAATTTCATGCGTCGCCGGCTCACCCGGTATCGTAGTCCTAGCAGTGCTTGAAAAGATCCAAACGAAATCCTCTCTTTGCAGAAGTTGTCATGCCTCGGGATGGCACGTACTGAGACTACGGTTACATCGGTGGCAACAGCGCTCCATATCCGCTATCACGAAAGACTGTATTGATGCTGAAGAGCCGGGTTGTCAGCTATGACGAGCATATGTATGAGAACCTAAAAAAGCGGGCACAACGTGATTTTACACAGGCAGAGGATGTAGAAGAAACCCCTGGGAGTTCAACACTCCTGCAACGACTTACTGGAGAGTACCAATACTAATTGTAAATGACGCTTGCGGCGCCGCCGAGAAAGAGCTTCCCGTCCGATTGGAACCAGCGTTTGTCCAGCATTCTGTCTTACACTGTGTCTTGTAGACCCTATACTTCTGTCACATGTTCCTGGTCCTGGGGTCAACGGCGCACAAGTCTTCAAAGACACATTCTCCTGTTGTAAATCGAGAGCCGAAAATACCCCCTAACATTAACAGTTGCTTGCAATCTCACACGAGACAAATAACACGTCGTCTGCGGAACCCTTGGGACTGCTCTGTCACAAAGGGGCCTCCAGGTAATGTCATAGTACCCGGTATATTGCCCAACACGATCTGCTGAACGCGGTATATATCAGGCCCGAGAGAAGCGTCCTGGTCACGGCTTTGATGCGCGCCCCGCCTCAACTAATTTTTAATGCATTAGATGCTTGGTCGTGAATCTTCGCTCTCAAGAAGTCCGGCTACGACCCCGGAGCGCCTGCCAGACGATTGAGGAAGAGTCTCGTTACACGGTTGTCCTGGCTTTCTGCACGATTTGGGCTTGCCTTAGAACAGATGTACGTGATTGCTGATGCGTGTCCCGGTTACGCGACAGAATAACGAATGAACAAACCATGCATTGTGGGCGCCTATGTTAAGCAACGATGAATCTAGTGTTAACAGGCACTGCTGCGTTGTTGTGGACCGGGGGGTGGAAGTAAGCGTTGTCCGTCTGTAGATGCTTCACCCCGCGACACCCCTACGCTGACGTAATGTATATGACAACGCCTTCGTGAACACATAATTGCCACCAGAAACGCCGCGGGGCGATCGTGGTACACCTGTTTGACCGTTGCTTCTCCGAATGTCATTCACTGCGATTCAGAGAAGCACACCCGCGTACACAGGTCCTGCTGACTCACTGCGGTAAGAGGGCTCCTGCTTCACGTACACCGTTTGAACTAGCACGATTCGTCGTTAAGCCCTGCTGAGGCCCTGATACATACGAAACAACTGGCGTTCGACAAGGGGGTAGTAATCGTACCTCTTGCTGATTTTTCCGTCTCGAGTAGCTTCTCCAATCAAGAGAAGGGTAGATATTCTTTTCAGTTCCACCGTACACGACGCACCCCGCTGGGCTGCTGATGTTTTCTTAGAGCGCAGCGCAGACAAAAAAGCCAGTCTGATTCATGTGTCCTGTCGTTTTCGACCCTAGTGCTGCAGTAAGCCACATTGCCTGCCTGCGTACCGCACACCTGATGTCTCGGCAGGTCATTTCCCCGCTCCGCGGTGCTTCTCCGGTAAAAGCATACGCTACTTCTCGTCGATGTAGAGGCAACGTCCCCTGAGCGCCAGCATAGAACTGTGTGGGCGAAAGCAACCGTTCTGCTCTTCTTCGCGGAATTGACCCTCACATGTCGTGGCAAATGCATACGAAGTTCCACGTCACAGTAAAGTAACAACACGCAACGGTTCTGTTCAAAGTCAGCGCGTAGCCTGTGAAGCTCGCTTTCTATTATGGTGCACCAACACCACTACGGCGTCTAAAATACCGAACCGACAGAGAAGGTAGTGCCGAAACACTGGGGAGCCCGGAGCACCCTCTAGCTGAAACACAGAGTGACTGCCTCTGCCTTAAGTACCGAGGTATCTCAGCGAAAAAAGTCACACCAGAGAAATGTTTTCTCTTGGTTACAAACGCACAAATGTCAACAACAGCAAAGTCCAGCCATGGGACCACCAGACTACGAGAATTCTGACCGACCCAATTCAGCGTGCGTCCTACGAATGGTGGTTCACTTCTTGTTGCACCGTGCTGGTCCAGAAGTCACCTGCAAACAAACCTTCAAAAAATGGGTCGCGTCTATAACCCTAGAATCGAAGGGACCTTTCACGGCAACGCGCCCGAACTGCGTCTGGTTGACTGCGAGTTGCATGAGCGGCGCCTGCTGTGAAGTTCTTCTGTTCATTATATTCTGCGGCGTACGTCGTTGCGCCACTGCGCGGATTCCGTTTCATCGTTTGTCGTCAGCATCCATGCGGTGAAGCTCTTGGTAAGTACTCTTCCTCATCTCGAACAATAGAATTCACCTGAAGTGTCGCATGCCAGAATGTGGACCGGTACCGCGCGGCAACTCAGTTTTACAAATCTTGCAACCACTTGAGAGGACCTGGTGGTTCTAAGAGCAATGCCCAAGTGCGTGATTCTAACTAGAGTATCTTCCGCATGGCAGCGACAAGATAACGCAGACATCTTGTATTGAACGGCTTCCTTCCGCCAAACACCCTCTTTACCTTTAGACAGGGTTTGGTGCCCTATGTTTTCTACTGCAATGTTCAATAGTCAAAATGTGTTACAAATGGTGTGAGGAAGGCCGCATTTGTCACTACACCCGCATTTGTAACCAGGATCGAATAATTCAACAACTGACCCGTAACGTTTGAGCACGGTTGTCTGCGAATACAGATGAATGTGAACGTTTGTCGACTGGCCATCCTGGTAGTGCACCTAGCACATTCGTTGGGTTGATCTACAGGCAGCAACTCTTGAAGCTAATGTGCATTTAGAGAGTTTGTGGGTCAGCTAGTACACGGCCACTGAAGCTCCGTGGTCGCCGTTTCCATTCCAGTCGCCTTCAGGACGAAATACCAGAGCGCTAAACATCTCTGCCCAAAGAGAAAAAGCAACCCTCCAGAGTTGTTACCCTCGCCTGCATGGTAATCACACCCGCCCGTGAAATTCGGAATTCATTGTCGAGGCCTTGTTTGCCTGCACGCGAAGTCCCGCCTCGCATGGGCTCAGACATCCGGTGGTGGTCAGACCCAGTGAGTTCATTCTTGAGAGCACACCTATCCGCTTCCCGTTGTGACGTTTTGCACTCTACAAATCCCCTTCACGTGAGAAGTGCCATGAACGATAGAGGCCGCATTCAGTACCTGGGCAGGCGAATTTGCCGCGCAACCACTACGTCATAGCTCTATTCCCGGACGGTTGAAGAGCGCCCGTTACATGTCAAGATAGAGTGATACCTCAACCCACACGCAGGAGAACATGTCTGCAGTCTCTGGAGGATATTCCGCAGAAACATCGCTGGAGCAGTAGTCGGGATATTATACTTTTCTGTCTCTACTCCATAGTTCCGAACAGCTTGTCCCGCTCTCACTTGTCAGGGCCTTCTAGTTGCGTCAGCGTTGGTGCTCGCTCTCTGGCCAGTGGTCCACTCCATCCGGCGAGCACAATGCAGCGCTTGTAAGAGGGAGTGCAGCCACTGATGCGACCTAGTGGGCGGTTTGAAAAGTTGTTGTTGAAATTGAGTAAGCGTTCTACTGCGTGTGGCCACCTTTGACAGTAACACTCAAAGGATTGTCGTCGGCTTCCGATCCTTCCAGTTGCTATTGTCTCAATGAACGAAGCGGACATGCAGAACACACATTTACAGTACCGCTCATTCGTCGCGCTGCCTGGTTAATGTTACCTAATGTGTTCAGTTTGTCACGCCGCGTGCGAGCGTACGAAATTTTTTACCCTGCAGCCGCAGCAGGACCACAGCTGACAAGCTTTCACGTCGTCCAATAAACTCCCGCGTTGCCAGAAAGTTCGCAGGTGTTTCCGTACCTCAAGCGGCGCAAGTTTTGTTCCTGCAAGACGAGGCTTGTAGATGACGGGACAATCAGTTTTGTGACGCCATCGCTCCGCGTCGTCTCCTCTACATGAATCCTACAAGCTTGCAGGAAAGTAGGTGGTTCACCACTTCCCTCCGGAAGTTGTGAGTGTTATGATTAAAGACTCTGTAATAAACGGTTCCTCAAAGTCCAAGTTGTGTAGGAGCCACGATTCAGAAGCGAAAAATTCAGTAAAAGACCCTGGTGGGCTGATGGGGGGAGGGTGGAGTAATACATAACCCGTTCGTTCAACCTAGCAGGATGCAGCGTCAAACTCAAATGCGGCTGGCGCTGAAGCCGAACTTGCTCCTGCACAGTATCAAACACAGTTTCTTCCTCCAGCTTCTGGGACGCAGGGCACCTCACAATGTCAATTAACTAGCTGTACTCTCAGGTTTGCGTAGTAAAGTCTCTACATTCTTGTTCTACGTCGGCGGACGGACGCCGCCGTGCCGGCGGCACGTGATTACATGAAGATCTGTCTTACATTGCGTAATTCGCGAGGACGCCTCCATTTTCTCAACCTATAGAGGGGACAGAAACACAGTGTATAATGCAATCACGGTGTTTCCCTGTGCAACCCCGTTGCGGCCATCCAACGCTTTGCCCGTTTGCAAGCTGCACACGATTGAGACTTTGGCGCGCCGGTTTGCTGCGAACAGAGAAATTTGAACGGCCACGGTCTCTCTGCTATAGATGTTTGACACGTTGAGCTGGCGTCAAACGCAGAGCATTTCAAAATTACGCTCAGGGCTTCGTCAACACATTCAACTTAAAACCAGGTCTTGACTCTCCGAAGTGGCCTCTTCCGGGTGCGCTCTGTGCTTTGAGGTTCCTTGTTTTGTAACGACGTCCCACTGGGACTGTCCGGAGGAAGCACATCCATTTCGGTGCTTTTTTTGCAACGGTGACTCCCCAGGATTCGTGCTATGATCAGCGAAGAGAACTTGGTCACTCTCAAAATCAGTGGACTCCCTGGTTGCAATCGAAGACGTAGTTCATGACCTCTCAGTAGCGGCTCAGCGGAAGAAGGATATTTCGGATTCAGAAATGTTTGCTTTCGCGAGAGGGTCCGGAGATGCACAGCATTTCTTATTCTCCACCGACTGCAGGGTGGAAGCACGATGTCGGCGTGCAAATGCTTTCCGCAGGTCCACTTCCTTGTGCTTCCAGCAATCCTCTCTCTTGAAACCAGGATTTAGAGGGCCCAGCCAATCTGGTTTACACGCTCGTGGCCTAGGTGGTACACTGCCGCTGCCGTGTGATAAGGCCTCTTCAAGACGTGGGTGACGGCCTGGTGCCAAGCATTTGAATCAGATGAATTGCTCACTTTTGCATGTGCGTTCGCTCATAGGGGGACTGGAAGGTTGTTCAAGCCTCTATCGGGAGAGCCTCCGCTTCGCGTGTTTGCAGTCCAACATGGTACTCATTATTAATCTGACGGAAATGCTTCACGTACGGAGAATGATTCTGCCCACAGTTTCTGGTGTGTTTTATTGAGACAGGTCACTTATAGGTGGTTTGTTCTTCCGTAGGCGCCAGCCGTGTCTTTGCGGTTTCCGAGGAACCGGTGAGCGAGATATCCTGTCGTCTCCGCTATCCCACATCTCTGCTTGCTGCATAACTCGAATTGTCTTGGAAATCGTTATGTAACCTCTGCCAAAGGTTCCGGCCAACGCGTCAGAGAGGGATTCGATCCGACGGATTACCCGGCTTTAGAATTTATTAAGGCCTTTTCTCGAAGACAAGGGTGCCGTGGAGCAAAGGTACGCCAACGCACTTGTGCACTCGATGCCTTCCCGCAAATCGCATAGGAGGACACCTTGGTGCACATGTATGAATGTCGTGCCTTTTGTGTCCATTGCTGGACCTTAGACAATCGTAGACTCGTGGCCTTCTCCCACTGAACTACTAGGCGTGGTGTTCCTGTTGGGCCACTCACTACTATGGATTAGCCTTCCCTGGGGTTAGCCGCCACGCTGGAGAGCCATGTGCTACACGTTCAACAATCACAGACGTACAGCCGCCAGCAGTTCAAGGGACAGGGATTCTTCGTACCAATCTCTGACAGGAAACAACCTTGAACGAAGAAGAAGGTTACTTAATCTGGACAGTGCGTGACTCGCCGGAAATCCTGCAGGACACTCTTTATGGAGGGAAAGCATAAACCAACATGAAGATCTACAGATCTTGCAAAATAGGACTGCGACGCCGTTAAGCATCTCTCATCGTTCAGCTGGAAAAAAAAATTACCCTCGTGGTTTTCGCAATCTTTTTTCGCCTGCAGTTCTATTCACTCCATCAACTGCATCAATCATGCAACAATATCGACTAGCGTTGTAGTGGGGATGCTTGGGTATCCAGTACTGCGTGAGACCTGGGACGGCGGGGGTCCGTAGTTCTACCCCTGGGACGCCTTCCAGGAAAAAGCACACATTCACGCCGGCCACCAGTACGCAAAAGGCAGAAACGATGGCAGGAAATCGATCAGTAGTGACTTGGGACAATGCGGCGCTTTTAACCAGGAATCCTCTGCTCCAGTGCAGCGCGAGAACGCTGGGTGTGTGCACCCTTTACCTTCATTTCGTAAAAAGGACGGCATTGCCTCTGATAAATTTAATAATTGAGATCCAAAAGCGTCGCGGGGGGCACCCCTGCAGCAGTATTAATGCCGTAGTGGCACAAAGGCGCGACCTCTACGCACTCCGACTTGTTCTGAACTTTGGCATCGAGCAGCTGATTTGCCCGCGGGTGTTGCTGAAATCCATTGCGCACTGGACGTGTACACTTGTGCGCCACACGGCTCTGGCTCTGTCAGCCTCCGTATATAATGATACAGTCTGCTCCACCAGCTCATGCCTTCTTAGCTGTTACGACCTAAAAAGATGCCAGACGTTGCATTGCAGAGGTATGCGTTTTTTGGATCGCGGAAAACGCACACATGGCCCGTCTCTGTGTAAGACGTGTCTCTACGTGCGTCACTGCTAGGTACCTGGAAGTAGTTTTTGGGGCCCGGTAGAGATACGTATAAGTCTACACGAGTAAGAAAGACGTTTCCTGTGGTTACACGTTGTCTTGTCACTTTTATCCCACATTCGACGGTGAGGACTCAAATGTGTAAAAAAGCAGAACTGCAGCCGCAGTGTCATCGGTTTTGCTCTTCCTATGCACCGAAACACGCGGACGAATTATGTTTCCAGTCTTGGCAGTACCTCTTCGTCGGGATGTCGGTGCGTTTCAACCGAGGACGATTGGCTTCGGGACTCTAGGGTGAGAAGAAGTCAAACTCATCACCCCGTCCGAATCTGCATGTAAGGCACGATTTTGCGATAACTCTGGAACGTTCAAAGTTCCAGCGATGGACGGACCTACCGAAACAAATCATGTGGTTTTGTAGTACCTCCCAGAAGGAACCGTCCGCGCATGCGTTGTGCAAGAAGCGATTCCTTGCCTCCGTCACGAAAGACTGCAGTTAGGACTGCCACAGTGCCGTTTTCTCCTGGCGAACCCGCGTGCAGTTGTACACGCAGTGTACAAAGTCCGCTGCACGTTTATGATTACAAACTGGTGCACCTCGTGCCTCGTGCTCTCTGCATGTACCATGCGCAACTCGGATTCTCCCGGATCTCAAAGTGGAACTGGGAGAAGGTCACAAGAGAAATTTCCCTATTCTTGGTATGGCGGTGCCCTGCAGCCCTTCTTTTCGAGAAAAGCAACGAGGCTGAAACTTGCACTTCGATGAGACTGCGTCGTGCATCCACAAACATCATTTCTCTGAGCTCTTCGGACGTTGCCGACAGGGTTAACCTCTCTTTTTCTGTCCAAGCTCTGGTGTGTGTCCCAAGCGATTAAGCTGTCTCCGATTGCTTCACGAAGACGCAGAAGTTGTTTGTAGAACCCGCTGGGCGCTTGAAGCAATTTAGCAGGGTATCAACTCTTGGAACACAAAATGGGCTTAGCCTTGGACACCACACTGCTCTCCTTGCAGGTGAACGCTTCCTCTGTTTTATGGGGGAGGGTTCTCACCTCCATGTATACATCCTCTCAACGTCAATATCACGTTGAATAAATGATGTTTCCTGTGCCCGATGTCGTTTCAACACTGCACAGACTCATCTTCATCATGCGTCAACAGCATGCACTCGGAAGCTCTCGGTAAGTACTCTTTTTCGTCTCGGCCGTTGGTGGTTAAGGGTCTCGAACAATAGTTTCCACCTGCAGTATCGCTAGTCAGAATTTAGACCCCTACCGGGCGGCAACTGAGGTTTACAGATCTTGCAACCGTCTGAGAGGATCTGGTGGTTCTAAGAGCAATGCCCAAGTGCGTGATACTAACTAGAGTATCTTCCGCATGGCAGCGACAAGATAACGCAGACGTCTTGTATTGAACGGCTTCCTTCCGCCAAACAACCTCTTCACCTTTAGACGGGGTTTGGTGCCCTATGTTTTCTACTGCAATGTTCAATAGTCAAAATGTGTTACAAATGGTGTGAGGAAGGCCGCATTTGTCACTACACCCGCATTTGTAACCAGGATCGAATAATTCAACAACTGACCCGTAACGTTTGAGCACGGTTGTCTGCGAATACAGATGAATGTGAACGTTTGTCGACTGGCCATCCTGGTAGTGCACCTAGCACATTCGTTGGGTTGATCTACAGGCAGCAAATCTTGAAGCTAATATGCATTTAGAGAGTTTGTGGGTCAGCTAGTACAGGGCCATTGAAGCTCTGTGGTCGCCGTTTCCATTCCAGTCGCCTTCAGGACGAAATACCAGAGCGCTAAACATCTCTGCCCAAAGAGAAAAAGCAACCCTCCAGAGTTGTTACCCTCGCCTGCATGGTAATCGCACCCGCGTGTGATACCCCGAATTCATTATAGAGGTCTCGTTCGCATGCACGCGAAATCCTGCCCCGCATTGACTCAGCCTTTCCGTAGTGGTCAGACCAACCAGCTCATCGTGAGAAGTGGCATGAACGATATAGACCGCATTCGGTACCTGGGCACGCGAATTTGCCGCGCAACCACTACGTCATAGCTCTATTCTCGGACGGTTGAAGAGCGCCCGTTACATGTCAAGATAGAGTGATACCTCAACCCACACGCAGGAGAACATGTCTGCAGTCTCTGGAGGATATTCCGCAGAAACATCGCTGGAGCAGTAGTCGGGATATTATACTTTTCTGTCTCTACTCCATAGTTCCGAACAGCTTGTCCCGCTCTCACTTGTCAGGGCCTTCTAGTTGCGTCAGCGTTGGTGCTCACTTTTTAGCCAGTGGTCCACTCCATCCGGCGAACACAATGCAGCGCTTGTAAGAGGGAGTGCAGCCACTGATGCGACCTAGTGGGCGGTTTGAAAAGTTGTTGTTGAAATTGAGTAAGCGTAGGAGCTCGAACTCCTGCCACACCTCTGCAAGGGAAGGCCAAAGCAGGTTCCCGTTGACGCAACCTCTGCAGAAACCCTGGGGGTCAGTGCTGAAGAGGCGCTGACCGTACTTTTTTGTACACCTTAAAGTGCACCGTGGCTTCTCATCTGGCTAGAGCAAGGTCCAGAAGGTCCACGCTACAGGGATGTAACGCTGAATGCTTGTGCGTGGCTCACTCGGTGCGCACGTTGCCCATTATGGGGTGGTGTGAATGGTCGCGGAAGACCTCGGAAACCTCAACCTCCACAGCCACTGAAACTTCAGGAACACCACGGTCAAGCTGCCTCAGGCAATTAGGTGTGCAGTAGGACAACCAGGTCCCAATGTTCACTGGAAGGAGACGGTGGGCACCGTATTTTTCTGGTTTCTCAACCCATTAAAACGCGTATATCTTGGTTGCAGGGTGTCTGTGAGGCTCTGCAGGATTCTAACAACCGACAACAGAAAAAAGACAAGTTTCGGGATTGTGCTCATTTGCTGTTCTCATATCAGAGGTTCCTTCACCCTACAGAAACTGCTCTACGTGTCATCTGCTTCAATGTTGGCTCGCAGCTTAATCTCAGTGTGGTACGCTGCCAATTCAGGCTTTAAGCACGACCGCTCCGGTATGCCATGCCCCCCTTGTGCTGCGTTACTGGCGATCCGCGTAGCAGTCTCATCTTGGGCAGTGTCCTTGATGCTGAAGGATGACGCCTCTGAATTTGCCTGGTGTGCTGTTAGGTAGTCTGCACAGCGAGCAGGCCAAAATTCTTGGCCTTCTCTTTCACGTGGAACCAACGGCTTAGCGACTAGGGCGGCCTTATTTCCACATCTGGCGGGCACCCTGCACGCTCCGCTCTTGATTTACAGGCTTTTAGGAACAGTGGTCGGGTGTGCGCTCTTAAACATAACGGCTCGTCCATTGTAAGCGGCCTTCACACTTCCCAACGTTCACAACTTCCAACTCCGATTCGCTCTGCCGGGGTTGCCTAATTCTTTCTACGCTGGAGCTGCCATGCTTGATTTCTCGATCGAAAGTTGCACTGTGCTATGTACGACAAGAACAGCCGGAGAGCACCTGTGTCAACTGGTATCCACCTTTCTGCAAGTGCGGTTAACGTTTCCAGCTTCTGCCCGCGAGCCTTCAACAAGACTAGTTATGTCCATGTGACGACGACGAGTGCCCATCGTGCGAAGAAACCTCGTGCGCGCTGCCGTAGGGCCTAGAATCTGCGTAGAGGAAAGGAGGGCGCAGCTATCGCGAATCGTTACCTCTTCCTGAAAGACAAACGAGCCAATCCGTGAATAGCGGGGATGGACACAGGCCACGTGCACGGTGTTTCACGAAGCAAGCATGTAGTAATTTTATCTTGATAGTCCCACTACGAGCAACGCCTAACCAGCTCTCTAAATATTGCACAAGTATTCTTTCCGGCCGGTGGCTCTTTAGGCTGTGGCGCCTCACCGGAAAGTAGGAATCCAATTTTTCTAAGAAAATAGTTCTTTATTCGCCTACAGTAACGCTCAGGAACTGCACAAGGGCACTGTTAATATCTCGCCAACATATCCCGACGAACTGCGTATCTGGCCGAGACCCAGCGCGACAGTCAAGCAAGCCGTACTCAATGTGGAAACAATTCTGCGTTTCTTTTGTCTCACGCAGCCCTCCTCACTGTAGCTTACAGAGATCACTAGCCTGCGGCAGGAAAGAGGAGCACCTAGCCAAACAATGCACGATGTCGTCCTCCCAGCAAAACAAAGGCTGGTCAGAGTTTCCGGGAGAGAATGCAGCCACCGGATATCTGCAAGCGACGTCTTTGGTTGTACGTTAAACTCTCGGCCCGGTGTAACATCGTGTCCCCGTTCTACACTTGAGTGACCCAATGGCGCCGCAGGAAGCCGACCGAAGTATCCTTCGCACCGTGTAGGGAGGACTTACGGATACACAGTCCATGCTGCAGCCCTGCTCAAGAGCATCACCTCTTAGACAGTTGCGTGCGTCAACGTTGCCTTGCTCCCGAAGGGGATACGTCAAGCCTAATCATATTCCTTATTGGTTCTCTGTTGTAGGCCCTGGTTTTTTCCCTTGCAGCGTGCGCAGCATCACGACGTCACAGAAAACGACGAGCGAATTTGTAACAAGCGATAGTCCTGAAATTTGCGCGTACGTCTTGCGGAGCCATGACTTGCTGCTTCGAAGCCACCTCATGTCTAATCTTGTCGCGAACCCTCTTCTGGATCATGACGGCCTGGCCGCAAATGTGACTGTATTTATTCCTTCACGGTGAACACTGCTCCCTTCGAACGTAGACGATGTGCGTTGTTTGCGACAGGCATGTACCGTGTGGCTACTGGTAAACAGCTGCGCCTTTCGAATGTATTAAGC